>CM060733.1:75960474-76276183 GCA_030704615.1 Takakia lepidozioides
GAGATGAATCCGAAGTGCACTACCTTGACAGGTGAAAGAACTCATGTCATTCCAGAAGGTAAACTCTCAGGAGGTATAAAGGGACCATGCTCGTATCTGAGAGGGCGTATTGGACATACCTCTGAGCCGGATGATGATGGGATGATCTCAATGCCTTGTTGTGCGTCCACTCTTTCCCATGACATAACAAAATTGGAGAGTGATTTTTGTGCATGGATATAGACTTGGTGCACAAGTTTTTATGTGTCACGACGGATGGATATAAAGGGGAAAAGCACTATTAGTTTCTCCAGAGATCAGTGATAACTGGGATGAGGATGAGTGATGGAAAGATGCCAATGAGGAGTCGGAGTTATGAGCTGGGCCTAATAATGATGGGAAAGAACACCCAGCAATTTTGCAACCACATGTTTATACGTCTGGGACGGCAACCACCGATTGCTGGTTTGGCTGGATGGGATACATTCACGAAACACCATTCGCAAAGACAAAGACCAAGCATGTTGCCTGTGGAACAGGCAATGCGTTTTGGATTCCAGAAACGACATCGCTAGGCTTCTAGCTACAGACACGCTACCCCACCACGTTGAACAAGTAAGTCATCCAGGGAGATTGATTTCCCTCTGTAGTGTCTCCCAGGTCGGAACCACTCCAACCCCACACAAAAAAGGTGTGTTAAGGAATGCACCATGTTTTCAATGTTTTTGCAGATCGACAGAGAAATCGCATGTGGACAACAAGACTTCGGTTCACACACTATTCCGAATTAAGAGGATTGGTCTGATGAAGCTGGATGATTTTTCCGACAGTACTACCACCCAATATCATCAAGAAGTGCGAAACAGGAAGAGCTGCAGGCACTTGGTATTCTTTGACACGAGAGGCGTTTCCTGGAGTACATGTATGCGGTAAGCCCGAGTCTGTAATCTGTTTACTTTCGAATACATGTTTAGAGTCCCTTCGGAGCTAATCACTACTTGAATGACACCCAATGCCCCAGAGCAAGACATACGAACGGCAGCTGAGGCAAGCTTAGAGAAGGGGGAAAATCCGAATCTAGTACACGCACCCCCCAACCTACACCAGAGGACCTAAGGAATCAACACCCAAGGGTCGTGTGGAAGCTGCCACCGAAAAGACACGAAGTTTGAGATTGCGAAGAACCAAAAGAAACCAAAAGCCCCCATGTCACACAACCCCCCAACCTTGCGGTAGCGTTTCGGACCACAATAGTAGAATCCTGGACTTGGTCCTGAGTTCCTTCAGCCAGATCAAAACACACTTGACAAGCAGTGCATCCCGGAGAGTGCCAGCAGAGAGAGCAAATGCACGGCTGGCATCTCAGATGGTCGACCCCACACAAACAAAAATAACCGCCCCGGTGGCTGAGATATGGAACTCAGATCAAACAGTAAAGGACTTGAATCAGTTCCCAACAAAGACAAAGCACCACTACAGGCCACTGGCCCACAGGTGGAAGGGCACCTCAAAGGAATCAGTGATTTGGTGTTTGATAACTGGCTCCACAAGGCTACATTTGGAGTCAGAGTGTGTATTCGAACATGCGTTTCTTCTCTTCAAGTATGTGATGTGTTTTCTTTTTTGCAATTCTGACAAATATACTATTTGCAGCTCGAAAAGCGCGCCGTCATGGGCGCTGGATCAGACTTTGAAGACTTGAAACATTGCGATTGTTTCCCCTCCCCAAATGTCATTGGAGGCATACATAAGGAAGTGGAGAGGCCTCACCTGGGATACTGTTTTTACGCCGGGGACCACCCCCCCCCCTTGGGAGTTCTCCAAAGATTGTAACTTACGGGTCCAACGACTTTGACAGTCAGGTTGGAGGAGAGTGGGCCATGATGCGAGTTGAGTGTGTACAGGTGGAAATGTCATACTTGAGAACAACTACTGTTTTTTGGGAAAAATTGTGGCTTCATATGGATTGCAATCTTAGATCCAGATTGAATGTCGTTGACGACATTCACTTCTTTGTCTGAGTCATTCTTTAAGCGAGTATATATGAATTCACCTGGTTAGGATCTAAGGGTGCAATTATATTGTCCCTTGATTAGAATGATAATTAGAATTGATAGTTCCGTGAATGCGTTGCGGTGACGACATCACTACGGAGTTGTTGTGTGGTCCTCAAGTTATGTAAATTTTGTAATGTAATGTACCATAGAGCGCTTACACTGAGGGGTTGATCACTTCATTTTGGCTGAATGTCAATGCAGACAATTCAGTTGTTTGCCCATTGTTTTTTTTCTCTTGCCGATGAATATGGAGGCTTGATAAGCTTGTTTTAAGAAAATCCAAAGTGAATGTCGTTGACGACATTCAAAGCTGTGTCTGTTCAATATTATTCAAAAGCGACAAATTCAATTTTTCATGGCTTTGGGGAGCTAAAGTAAATTGGTTTCTTTTTTTTTGTTATTTTTGTGAATGGCGTTGACGCCATTCACATACAGTGATGTTGTGAGGTCCTCAGTGAAGTGATAGGTTCGTTATGAATGTGCATTGAGTTTCCTGGATGGTTCCTTACTCAATTTCTTTATTTCCCCCTGTGATTTTGCTTCATTTCAGTAATAATTGGCTTCATTCTTGAATGTCGTTGACGACATTCACTTCTATGTCTGTGTCATTTCTAATCGCTATTGCATTCACCTGGATTAGGATGTATTTACAGTGTCATGGAATGGAATGTTCTGAATGGCGTTGACGACATTCATATCTGGAGCAGTAGTGTGGTCCTAAAGGTCCCTTGGAGCAGTTGTCAGAGCCATTTCAATCCATGTTTTATTCTTTCTGTTCTACTTGCATCTTACTCATGAGCGCTTTTGTGGGGTGGGATTCATCTCCTTTTTTCAGGTACAGAAATATATGTGCTTATGGAAGGAAATCACCTGAGCGGAATTCCGACTATCTTGACATTGTGGTCGGACCCTGCAAACGAATCTCCAACCATGTATACTGCAGGGATATTGAAGGACTGGAGTCCTTCTACTTCAGGACTGTGGGTGGTACCTTGACTGCCCACCTGAGCACACGACCTTTCAAGAACAGCATATGAAATACTTTGAACAATAACGCTGAGATGCTGGCGCCTTTGACAAACGAAGAGTATCAACGAAAACATAGCAACTTGGCTGCAAGGAGCCTGATGCTCAGGGAACGCCGCAGAAGGAAAGAAGGCGGGCCGCACCAACCAAAGACAAGGCTGTTGATGTCATAGCCATTATCTAACCAGCAAAGCCAAAGGACAAAGACAAGTCCAAAAGAGAAGGAAAAGGACAAGGGAAGGAGAATGAAAAGGAGATGGAGAGTGGGCTGGACTTTAGTGCTGGAAGAGATATACCCCGCATCTTCAGTGCGTGTTCGATGCCAAGCCACCCCTTCCCGTTCTGATTCAGCAGGAGAGATGAAAATTGTTAATGAGGGTTGGCTTTCGATGATGCAGAGTCGAAAGAGAGGATACACTGGGGTGCCATCCATCCCCTACCTGGGACAATATAATTCTCATTCCTCAATCTGGTGAGAATTCCAGTTTCTTCCTTTTTCTGAATGTTTCGTTGGCAGTATTTCAGTCTCGTTCTTGAAAAACATTCTTGCCATCGTTCTTATAAAAAACATGTCTGTTGCAGGTGAGCACAGGTCCCACCTTCGTGTGCGGTGTGCAGAAAACTTATGCGGCCGACATTGTCATTCTCGACATCCCGGATGGCCAGGCTGTGCCAGAAGTTCTTCCAAAGGGCAAGACGCCAGGCTGGAACAAATTCGAGGACAATTACTGGAGTTGGGTATTCGGGTTCTGTAACAATTTCCTCTCTGATGCAGGGACACTTCTTCTGCTTTTTCAGTCATGTGACAATGATAGTCGTCGGCATTGGCATCATCATACCTCAAGTCTTCAGGGTTTGAAGTTTTGCGCACATGGAATTGTGTGAACAGCCTCTACCTTGTGAAAGGGGGTTTCCCTGGTCAGCTGGTATGCCGTCTGCCTTCTGCTTGTGCTTTGATCATGAGTTTCAATTTTCTCTGCAGCTCCACTCTAGTAGAATGTTTTATGATCGACACCGATCATCAACGATTCATGGTTTTTGTGTCAGAGTTCTGAATAGCCGATGTACACACTTCCACTTTAGATTGTGTTTACCACACTAACCTGCTATCTTTGGCAGACGAGGATGTTCGAGGCGATCTGCCTGCGGAGGATTCGCACATCAAAGACACCATCCTCCATCCGCAGCTTTGAGATTTCTGACCAGGGTTGTTTCGTCAAACCCCCCTATGAGCCCCATGTCGATGACATTTTGTACAACTTCATGCAGTCCAGTCAGACTCTGAGAAGAGACCAGATGGCACTCCCTGGAGAGGTGCAAAGGAAAAGTCACCAGCATTCATGCAAATACTGCTGGAGTCATGCAGCCACCGCTCTGCACGGGTGGTCGATCTTTCTGTGTCCACAGGTTCGTTTTCTCCCTCCGAATTGGTTTCCTTTCAACAGTTTCATCTGCTTAAATCCCCTCCTCCAAATGTTTATGTTCTCCTCTCTGGTGCAGGAGCAACTTACCACGCATGCAAGGCAGGCGGAAGAAGCCTTTTTGGTATGGAGGGTGATTCTGACCTCTACAACACAGTGCTCCTCCCCCTTTTGTCTGGCTCCACTTCAGGCACACAGACTGATCGGATTCATATTCGAAATGATGACGATCCCGAAGATAAGCAGGTCGACAACGACTTTTCATGTGAGTAAGTGCTAAACCTCTTTGGGAGTCATACTCAATTTCTCGATAACATCAAAGTTACAGTAATAACTTTTTCAGGCTGTCTTTCAGGAAAGCCAGCGGTGGATCTTCAGGAGATACAGTCATTTCTGGCGAGTCTGTTTTCGACAGCCCCTTTCCAATTTTCTGCTCCTGTTTATGCCGAAGCAATGGCACTTCACGCGTCCGAGTCCCTATCCCCTGACTTTTTAGTGGCTCAGCCGTAGGTGTATCCAGCGTGGATCCGGTGTTCTAAAATACTTAGACTTAGATGCAGAGGAAGAGAGGATACATTGTACTGACTCTGAGTCAGACTGAACTGTATTCTTTTATATTCATTTTCATATTATCTGGAAAACGTTCAATCCCCTTACTCTACCGTAGTTGTTCCTTTAGAACAAAATAATAATCACAGAATCAACTTTCGTTTAAATTGCTATATGTATGAATCCATCTCACAAACCTTCCTGACTCTTCTCATATCCATTGTGCATTCATCTACACTGTATTCATGCGTGCTCCATTCATGAAAGCTTCCTTTGTACAACATCCATTGTACATTCATCCTCTGTACTCTTTAATCCACCCCACAAACCTTCCACACTCATTTCATATACTTTGTGCATTCGTCAAAAGTTTGGTCATGCATCTTCCTGTCATGAATTTTTGTCATTGCTCAACATCCATTATACATTCATCCATTTTACTCTTATCCATCCGTCATTCATCCATCTACATAGATTTTTCAAACTCATCCATCTGTTTATCATCCAACTGTACATTCATCCATCATTTATTCAATGCCTTTATTATGTCGTCCAGCTTGTTCCGCGGTAAAGGGTGCCAATCCGCGGGAATACACTCCACTTCTTTCTGGGTGCGTGGTGACTCGGCCTCCACGTGTGATGACGTGGACTGAGCCCCGTGACGTGGCATTTGCGCAAGGTGACGTGGCGTGAGCGCAGTCGCGCTCACGCGCTCACGTGACCAGGCTCACGCCGAGGCATCCCTGCCAACTCCCCAGTTGAAGAGGAACATCTATCGCCAACCTTGTCGCCAACTGTGGTTCTCCTTTGGCAGAACGCACCTCAATAGAGGCCCCCACGTCACTTGTCGGGAGTCCCAGCTTTTGTGCCGTTGCCGGTGTCATGAAGGAGTGCGACGCTCCTGTGTCCACCAACAACGACACATTAGTTCCGGATATTATCCCATCCACGAACAATAACTGACTCCCTTTTCGTAAGGCGCCAGTTTCCTGATACAACTCACAAGAAAATTTGCCTACCTTGTAAGTCCTAGCGACCACCGCTTCCACCAAGCGACTGATGGTATCTTCCGACAGCTCCGTGGTCGCCCGAGTCATGTTCAATTGCCGGGGCTTCGTGCACTTCTTGGCCATGTGCCCGGGCTCCCCGCAATTGAAACACACTCCATCAAAGGTCGCCTTCTGTCCGCCATAAGCCACTCCACCCGCTTTTCCTTTCAGAGCACCGGGTGCCGCCTTGACGTGTGAAGGCCCTCCCTTCGATTTCCACGTGCCATTATCGCCGCGTGGCCTATCCCACTTCTTTTTCCGGTCGGAAGGAGTCACCTTCCCGCCGAATCTTCTTGTGGTTCAGCTCCGTACGACCTTGTCTTTCACCCCTAGGGACATCCAAGAAACATTCAGCCCTCTCAATTGCCTCGTTCAAAGTCTTGGGTGGCTTCTCCTCCAACTTCCGCCTGGCCCATGGGGCCAGTCCCGCCACAAAGTTGAAGACCATTTCTGGTTCTGCCATGTCCGCGACTTCGAGCAACAGCACATTGAAAGCCTGGACGTACCCCCGAATGTCATCTGTTTGCTTCAATTCCTCATCTTGTCCTAGGCAAGCCAGGACGCGTTGAGGGGCACAAATTGTCTCTTCAACAATTCCTTGAACCCACTCCAGTTCAAGGTTTCCGGACTTGGACCTCGGTCGTGAAGGCGTTTCTGCCACCATTGTTGAGCATAGCCCCTCAAATAGGTGGGAGCCACTTCCACGCGATCCTCATCACTCAACTTGGCCGCCCGGAAGTACTGCTCCAGCTCCAAGAGCCAGGTGTTGAGTGTCTTCCGATTTCGGACGCCCTCGAAGGTGCCGGGTTCCTTAGGCTTCACCTTAAACTTTGCCTTAGTGGAAGTGGCATTAGCCACCTTCAACACGTCTTTCAACGTCCCGCCAAACTGTGCCAACAACCCTTCCCAAAAGGCTGCCGGCATGGGAGGCATCTCTTGGTTTGTCGGAGCTCTCAAGGATTCCTCGGGCT
The DNA here is from genome assembly GCA_030704615.1 of Takakia lepidozioides. NCBI lineage: Eukaryota > Viridiplantae > Streptophyta > Takakiopsida > Takakiales > Takakiaceae > Takakia > Takakia lepidozioides. Next base: position 75,967,527 of record CM060733.1, read on the forward strand.
CCGACTCCTCGGATTCCTCCCGCTCTTGGGCGGCCTCGTTTTCGGAAACATGCATCGCTTCCTCAAACGGCCGCCTCGGTGACACGCCGCCCCATCGGGCTCACCGGGATCATCATCTTTTGGGCCGTTCCGCTTTCGCTTCGGCTTGCCCGACCCCATGATTAGGCCAATCCCAAGGACGCGCGTACTGAACTCTAAGCTCTGATACCAAGTGTCGCGCACATCACTTCGGTAAACTCCCCTTCAAGTTATAGATACTCGCTTTGATGCGCGCGCCTGACTCCCAACCTGGCCGCCGGCCAACTTGGAGCTTCGGCTGCTCACCGGGACATAACGGTCCCCTTTCGCTCCCTCTAAAACCCTCCACCTAATTGGGACTAGGAGAATCCCTTTGGTAGATGGCAGTCCGGAACAGCTCCCCACTCTTTGGTCGCTTTCCGGCTCGCTCGCTTACTCACTAGTTTTTGGTCACCAACGGGCTTGCACCGTTCTCGGGGTTACTACTCCCTATATATACTTCTGTAGCTGTCCGCGGGGGTTTCACAACCAGCCATGCCATTTTATGGCGAACCACCACGAAGACCCTCGATTCCCGGTGGTGAGTCGCGGTGAGTCTTGGCCCGCTCACCACGGCCCCTATGGACCGTGATGAGTCCAAGACTCCCCACGACTCCCACCACGAGGTCTCCACCCCCATGTGAGTCCTATGCCACCCCCACTAAGTCCCACTAAGCACACCCCACCCTTGTGGAGCCACCCCCACGCAACCCGGCGTGCGGGGCTCCACCTAGTGAGCGCCTCCGCCTCCTTGAGTGCTTGGGCACTCAAGGGTGCTTCAAGCCCCGTACCTATTGCTGCACGCCCCCCACCACAGGGGCAGCCCCTCTTGTGTCCCGCCTCCTGCCTCAAAGCAAAGGGCCACGACACTTGACACCTGATTTAACACTTGACCTAAATCCAAGTGTTAAATACAAATAACTAGCTTTATTCTAGCTAGTTTCACACTGTGCTTATTTAACTTGACAGCTATCGTGCGCATACGTATCGCAACACAACTACATTGCTGTCCAAACTACACCACACATATATGCACAATAAAGTAGTCTACCACAATCGCCCCCCTAGCTGGTGGATAGGTCCCTCTACCTCCAGATAGCTACAAGATATAATAGCCGTAGCCGTACTAAGTCCTCTATCACTGTCCCTATTGTACTCAAACTCTATAGACCAAGGGGCCGGGTACAAGAGTAGCCCCATCGTTAGTCGCCGTCTTGCAATCTGTGAACTTGAGCCAAGATCTTGTGTGTTCAAGGTCTCCTAGTAGCTGGGCCTTGCGTTGCTTGTTAGCCTTCCATGGTTGTATCCACTCCCACTATCCAATGCAATGTGGACATAACCAATCCTCATCTGGAACCATCTCAAGAGGTGGAGTCAAGCATCCCATATGCCAACTTTAGAGCATCGATCACACACCAGCATGGTGGCTGCCCCTTTAGCAGACCCACACAACATGCACCTCAAACCTGCAGATACCACTGCCAGGTTTGGGTCAATCCTGCCATCGACATTCGGAAGGTGACATGGCGCACAATTACGCACATGGTCCTTCCAAGTTATGCCATCCTGACCCTCCAAGACCAAGACGCCTGAGGGCAAGACCTCTCGAACCCTCAAAATAACACGTCCTGCAGTCACATCCAGGGTCGTAGGAGCAGTTTGCTGCAGATAGACATAGTCACCAGGGTTGAATCTCCGAACCCTAGGACGATAGCCCCCACCACGTATGGTAGCATACCTCAACGTATCACGGTGTTGTGCAATGGCAAGGTTCTCGAAAGCCATGGGCATGACTCTCTTGAACAACTCTGCACGCTGCTCACATGCACGTGCCCACACGTCCGGATCGTCAAGGTTAAGAACTGTAGCAGCTTCTCTGCGAATGGATGTAGGCAAATCCGGCTCTCGGCCAAAGAGAAGAAAGTATGGTGAGAAGGAGGCAAGTGATGCTTGCTTGCTGAACCTGTAGCCCATGGCTAACCAGGGTAACTGAAGGTCCCAATCTCCTAGGTGTCCCTTCTGCAAGCCATACTTGCGCAAACCCCTCTTTACTGTCTGAACAACTCTCTCTGCCAAGCCATCGGCCTCAGGATGATCCCGAGAAGTGGTGCGGTGGTCTATCAAGGCCTTGTCACACAAAGCCTGAAACTCCCCCAAGAACTCTCTCCCTTGGTCCGTGAGTACCTCAGCTGGAGCACCGAATCGGCTAAGCACACAATCCAGGAATGCATACGCAGCTCCCTCACTAGCCTTATCAGGCAATGGAACCAATTCAATCCACTTGGAGAAGTGCTCCACCATCACCAACACGTACTTGTTGTGGCGCATGGTCAGTGGCAACGGCCCTGCGAAGTCAAGACTCCACCTGTAGCCCAATCCCATGATCGGAAGAGGGTGCAATTGTGGAGTAGGGGCGTTGAATGAAGCACGCACCCTGTCACACACCATGCACCTAGCCACAAATTGTTGCACCTCTGTGTGCATACCACGCCACCAATACTGCCCCTGCAGTAGACTATGAGTGCGTCGCACCCCAAAATGCCCCAACTCCTCATGGGCATGCCGCACTAACCGTGCCCGCTGTGTTGGGTGAGGCACAATCCTCACTCGACCATCCTCCCACACTCGGAGCAGGTGTGTTCCCTCCCACCTGAACCTCTTGGCTCGTTGTAGGATCCGATCCCTCTCCTTGGCAGTCACAGTGGCTGCCGTGTCTCCAGTGCGGAGGTAGTCCAACACAACTGAATCCTCATGTATATCTTTGGCGCCACCTTGCTCATTGCTGGCCTCAGGGTCCTCAGACACTTGATCTACAGTCATCCCTGTTGCAGGTCCAACCTGGCCTTCCGCTGCCAAGATACACAGAAATGCAGATGCATGCCATCCGGGCACCATCTCCTCGTCCGTCTCACCATGCCACCGAGCTCCAGTGTCATCCTGCTGGCTCGTGCATGGATTGCGACTCAACCCATCTGCATTGCGATTGACCAAACCCGGTCGATGCACCACCTGAAAGTCATACTCTTGAAGGATGAGTGCCCACCGTGCAAGCTTCCCCGTAAGCTTGTCTGACTCCATCAACCACTTGAGTGGTTGGTGATCCGTGACAAGGGTGAAGAGATTGCCGTATAGATAGCACCTGAAGTGTGCCACGGCCCACACTGCAGCTAAGCATTCTCCCTCATATGAGCTATACTTAGACTCTGCAGCATTGTTCGAGCGGCTAGCATAAGCCACTACGAACTCTCTTCCCTCATCATCCACCTGTGTGAGCACCGCTCCAAGCCCCAGCATGCTCCAATCTGTATGCAGCTGAAAAGGACGCCCCCTGATAGGTCGTCTCAAGATGGGCGCCGAGGTCAACCTCGCCTTGAGCTCTTGAAAAGCTTGTTCTTGCTCATCTTCCCACTGCCACTCCTGGTCCACCTTGGTCAGCTTGGTTAGAGCCTTTGCAATGGCACTAAATCCCTTAACAAACCGTCTGTAATAGTTTGCTAACCCCATGAAAGCTCGAACTCGGCTCACATCCGTGGGGCGTGGAACCTGTGCAATGGACTCTACCTTAGTCTGCTGTACCCCCAATCCTCCAGGATATATCATGTGACCCAGATACTCAATCTGGTTGTGGAAAAACTTGCACTTGCCCGGATGTAACTTCAATCCGTGCGTCCTCAAGCGCTCAAATACCCCCTGAAGGTGTCTCTCATGCTCCTCCACCGTAGCACTAAAGATGATGATGTCATCTATGTAGCACCGAGCAAACTCCACCCCTGCTAGAATCCTGTCCATGACTCTTTGAAACTCAGCGGAGCGTTTTTAAGCCCAAATGGTAAGAACCGCCACTGGTATAGGCAATCCTTCCCGTGCTCATTGATCCCCCAGAATGCCGTCTTTTGCTTATCCGCCTCCTTGATCGGCAACTGGTGATATCCGGATCGTAAATCCAACGTGCTAAAGACCTTGGAATGCCCAATGGCATCAAAGATCTCCTCTGGTGTTGGCATGGCATACCTATCGGACTTGGTCTGACGATTTACAGGCCGGTAATCACCGCACATACGTCTCTCCGTCCAATTGCCATAGACATCCTTCTTAGCTGGCATCACTGTGGCTGAAGCATACTCTCCACCAGAGAGCTCCACCAAACCTGCCTCCCAGAGATCTTGAGTCCTCATCTGAATCAAAGACCTCTCCATGTCACTGTATCTATAGGGTCTCCGAAAGATTGGCGTGTCAGTGGCCAACTCAATACGGATCTCTTGACCCTTCAGTGCTCCCAAGTCCTTCAAACTGAAGGCAAAGCAATTCCTGTAAGCCCTCAGGAACCGCCGTATACGTCGTCTCTCTCCTCCGGTGACAATGGGTCCAATGTCAGGCTCCCAATTGTCCTCCGTAACTGCAACCTTAAGTCCAGTGGGCTTAGAGGTAGAGGACGCGTCCCGTGGTTGCTATGCTGCAACCTCTTGAGCAGTACTCCCTTCCTGCTCAGTCAATGACAAGGCCTCATCCTGCCCCATCATCTCATCATTGAGAACCTCCTCATCCCGAGAAGAATCCCCAACCTCATCCATCACAGCTGCCTTGGCTGCCAACTCCCTCTGAACCTCGAGCACCTCCCACGTGTGCCATGGATGTCTACACCCCGTGGTCCTCACCGGCTCGCCCCCACTCGCTGCCTGTACCGTCTCGGTAGGCAGAGAGACCATGAAGGGAGTGCACTCCGCACTCTACGTTGCTCAGCCATAGCCAAGCTGATAATCCAGGTCAAGCAATTGAGATCCATTGCTTGCCCCAACACCTGACGACGTGATGCCTCAGAAAGAGAAGGCACCGCCGTGGTCCCAGTGGAAAACCCCATAGCCCGCTCTCGCTCGTCGGCATTAGGCTCCACTAACTGCTGCAACTGAGCATCCCACAGGAGGCCAGGTCCACCATCCCGAAAAGCATGGGATCCTGGGAAGCTGAGCAGTGTAGGTAATGCTGCTCGTGGTTGACCCACCCTTGTTGACCACTGCCAAAGGCGAACGGTCATCGTGTCTCACACGTTGAGACTGCCTCCCTGTGTCCAAAATGCCACTATGAGGTGTGTTGGCCGCTGCACCCCATCAAATGCACGCTTGAGCAGTGCGGGTGGCATCAAGTTAGTCCACCATAGCCGTGGACGATGAGCCCGTGATCCCACTGCAGCTGCATCCAGCAGCACTGCTGACCCAAGCCACGACCGGACTTGATGCACACTGGCCATCACCCTGGCCCGAGAATCACCCATCAGTGGCACATTCTCCAAGATGTATGCTGGAGATACAGCTTGATGAAGCTGCAAGTGGCGCAAAATCCGCACCATCTCCCAAAACAGACCCGTCCTCGAGTCTCGCAATCCATTGCCATGCCCGGCTGATGAATGCCCTTGGCAGGGCCAACCTGCCACTACCAGATCAATGGAGCCAACCCGCTCCAAATCCTGCGCCCCCAGCAACGCAATGTCTGCTGGCAAGGCCTGCTGATATCCACGAACTGCAAACACCGGCAACAACTCAGGGTACTGCTGCAGCAGCTGAGCAACATGGCGCAGTGAGACGCGTCGTGCAGTCTCATCCCTCTCCACATACAGGTAACGTCGAACTCGTACACCTGCCTGCAGCACTGCAGCCAATCCAGTGCTGATCCCGCCAAACAAGTCCAGAAGGCAATGCCTTCATCCGGCGCTGCCACACAAGAGGTGTGGTGTCCAATGGCGACAACTGAGGTTCCTGGTGCAATCACCGCACTCTCCTCCTCTCCTGACGGTACAAAAGCTTCTACCCAAGCTTGTTGCACCCGTCGATCAGCAACCTGCTGCAAATCCTTGCTCGTACCCCACAATGGAGTGTGAGCAACCATGGCAGGCAACTCCGCCATACCATGCATGTCATCCTGCTCTGCTGGAGGTGGCACATCCTCTGCATGGGCATTGCCTTCCAGCAACTCTCCAGGCCAACTAACTGCAGCTGTAAAGGCGGCTAGTGTTGGCATCTTGCCCCGCTGGGCAGCCGCAATACCCCCAATGAATGTCACAGGGAGCTGTGCACGACGACCATCCCCTGACTGCCATCCAGGCCTGTAGAATGCTGACTCCTCCCAAAAGTCCAGGGTGAAGCCCATGGGGTATAACACTGCCCCACCAACGAGGACATCGTAAGAGACCGCGTCTGTCACAATGGCCTTGGCTCGCATGACTGAGCCATCGATAGGATGATCCGGCTGCAGTCTAATGGCCAACTGATGCCGTGTCATGCCCCGAGCCTGCTCTGATCCTCCCAGAGATGTCTGTATCTGGAAAGGACAAGGCTCCATATCCGCCTCCATGAGGCCCAAACCTGCAATAGCAGCTCTGCCCAACATCAGTGGCTGAGCTCCCGAGTCCAACAAGACCCGCAGTGGCCGGTACTTCTTGCCTGCCGGTCCACTCAAAGAGAAAATGCCTCCTGGTTGTCTAACAAGACAACTCCAGGTGTCACCATGGCGCGCTCAAAGGCTGGCCTAGCTGGCAGCTCCGTCAACCTGGCAGCTGCAGCTTGCCATGGCGCAGCCGTGGCAGTCTTGACCCTCAAATCCGAGGATCAACACCTTCCACTAACTCCGCAGAAGATGAAGTGACCTCCCCACTCTCACAGAGTGTTGCTGCTAGTCTGAACACTGCAGCTGGTCTTACCCCCGGCGTCGCAATCATGGTTGCCGAGAACAGTGGGGCTTGACACACAGAGGTGGCTGCCCCCAACAACACACCGGCTGCACTAGCCTTGGCAGCAGGTGTCAGTGCTGCACGTGTAGCTCTCCCCAATGGCATAGAAACCTCCGCCTCGGTAACAGTCGGGCGAGAACTAGGTGCCATGGATGGCGTTGACACTGTCTCCGCCAAGGTGAATGACTGAGGCAGCCTCGCTTGACGGCTTGCCTCCCCACGTTGTGGATCCAACTCCACCTCTGCACCTCGTGGCTCAGGAACTCGTGCTGCTCCTCGAGTCACGGCTGCAGCAGACTCCACCTGCTCTAGTGGTAGTGCTGCTCCGCACATGAATCCCATGCCTCCCATATCTCCTCCCTCAGGAGCAGGAGGTGGACCATCCCGCCTGGGAGCCGGTACCGCCTGAGCTATAGCCATGGCAGCGAGCCTCTGCTCTAGCTGCTGAAGCCGATTGGCCATGCCTTGGTCAACACCCTGACCTCCGCGTCCTTGGCCATGTGGAGCTTGCCCTTGGCCTGCACCTCGTGCCCGACCACCTCGTCCTCTTTGGGCTGGTCCACCTCGCCCCCGGCCACCATTGTTCCCTTGGAACTGGCCTGGGCGCAACTCAGGATGCAAGTCATAACACTGGGCATCTCCATGCCCATACTTGCCACAATGCCCACACTGCAACTGTGCAGGCTGTGCTTGTGCCGGCCTTCTGCCATTCTCTGGGCAATCTCTTTGACATGGGGTCCTCCACATGTCCAACATATCACCCCTGGTTGCTGTTGGCCTGCAAAAGATGCCACGGGCCTCTGCACCTGAGGTCCCCTGTAAGCTCCATGGAACTTGGGCTGGGCAACCTTGCCCCCCTGACCACGCTGTTGGGCAGTCCCTTGTGCCTGTGGGCTGACAGCTGTGCCCTATACAGGCATGTCCTTGCCAAATCCAATTGTAACAACTCGCTCCTCCACCATGTTGAGCTCAATCCGCTCAGCCAGCAGAAACACATCTGCTAAGTGGGTTGGGCTGCTTGTAACAGGGTTGCATCTCGCACCCTTCTCTTGAGCTCCTTGTCCAGAATTCCATACCAAAACTGGATTGCCTGAGCTTCAGTAACCCCTTGGGTCACACTTATCAAGCGCCTCATACGAGTGTACGCCTCTCGCAGGCTCTCACTGGGTTTGCGCTGGAAGTCTTGCAAACTTCGCAGCTTCTCTGTCCGTACACCTTGGTAGTTCCTCCGCAACTCCTGGAAGAACTCCACCACCGGGTTGAATCTAGGCACATGTGTTGTAGTCGTGGCAGGAGGAGTAGTAGCACCTTTTGAACTGGTACCACCTGCAGAAGTACCAGCACTACTTGCTCCACTACTAGTGCTGGCAGTGGGAGCTATTGGTACTGATGCAGCTACTGGTCGCGTCGTGCCTCGAGTAATGGAGACGTAGTCAGGTGACCAATACATCCTCCACTCCTCAATCTCTGCTTCATGTCCTTGCCTGAACTCGTGGTAATCGTCCATAGGCGGGCCTTCCAAATGCTGGAACAGTCCCTTCCACGCCATGAATGGGGTGAATAGCTGTGGATTGCGCATCTGCTGCAAATCACACCAGCTGTCGAACTCCTGGATAAAGTCATCCAACTCGATTGTGCCCACAGCTCCAGAGTACCTACGAGGCCCCTTGGTAGCTCCATACATCTCCTCCATGTCGTCCCACAACAATGGCGAATGAAAGTGCACACCTGTTGATGAAGCCTCCGAGTCTGTGTCTGACTCTACAGTAATTGAGGGTGGCGGTGAAGGTGGTCTGAACCGAATACCTCGTCTTGTGAACCCACTCTCACTGTTACTGCCTGTAGCCGTACTCCCCTCAAAACCCTTGGGTAACTCCGTAATGACACTCACAATGTGCACCTCCTCCACGTGACACTATAAGGCTCTAGTACTAATCTAATAGTGACACGGGTGGGCACCTGTTGCAGTTTAAGGGTCATATCCCAATGGCTCAGGGCACCTGCACCTGCATCCACCGCAAGAACTCCTATGGTTGGCTGGTCATCAACCCAGCCTCACCATAGAAGAAACACTGGTGGTCTTGCTGGTCATCACTCCAGCCTCACCACCGACAACATACTCTAGGATTGACCGGTGATCAAATCCGGCCTAATCCCTATGAAAGCAAGCGCCCACACAAAACCAACATGGCGCACAGTCAAGCATGCAGGTGTTGGGGGGATCCAAACACAAGAAATCAAAACATCAACACCCCCACACCAAAATCCAGCTGCAATGCTGATCCTGCAGAATATCCCAGCCCAAAACCCCGGACTGACTGGCCTCCACCAAGAGAGGCTTTGGCAACTACAAGTACATGGTAATGAAAATAGTACAGAGATGGAGGGGAAGAATAGAAGCCCAACCAAGCAAGATCTAATCCTGATCTATGCTATCAACTGCCAGACTTCTCTCAAAGTGCCTCGCTCTGCATGATGGTAAGGTGTAGGAGGTATATCTATGTCCAGAAACCTGCCACTACCCTTGTCCCAAGCTACAGTAGCTCGCTCTAACCAACCCTCCTCCTCTTTCTGCCAGGTAGAGACAAAGCAATACTCCCTATCTCCCGCTCACTGAATACTAAAGAAAACAAAGGTAGGGTCTGATAGTCTCTCAACTCGAAAGCTTTGAGACGGTTGCGGGTGTCCTCATTGCGAATGACTGCATCTCCTTCACGCACAACAAACATGTCATTGCTGATGAACCCCCGCTCGTGGTTGCCTTGTGCAGAGCGTGTCCGGCTGCAACGCTGTCTGATTGCACAAACTTGTGTAGCTCCTGCTTCTCTACTCCAGTACACCACGGCCTTGTGGCTGAACACCTTGGTCCCCGGGGCTGTCTTTGGCTGTGTTCCAAGCCTAGCTTTCACCCACTTTGGTATTTCACTTACAGCTGCAGAACTGCTGGCTCCAACAGAGTTCTGACTGTCCAAAGCGATATTGAGGCCCTCAACGCCAACTACAGCAGTCTGTTGTCTACTGCTAATGCCTGACTCCCAGTATGCAATCAACTCGTCCAACTGTTCTCCACTCAAATCAGTCTGAGTTCCTTGGGAAACATAAATCCTGTCCCCTTGTGTGCACAGGCTAAGAGAAGAGACCTGCCCTTCAATTACGTCCTCATTTCCCCCAGCCATACAAAGAGGACATCCACAGATTTGTCTCTCAAATAGACCAGAATTGGTTCTAGAAACAGAATTGTGGATCTTTCACGACACACTCACACTCTAAAAATTCCATAGATTTTTAGCAGAGTCCCAAAAACAGAAACCAGCTCTAGATAGGTAGATTTCCCCTTTCTGCAGCTATCCCCTCAAAAACTGAGTCAAACGGAGCCCATTTGACAAAGATATGACCAACCAGGCTCTTTAAACATAACATTTTTTATTTTATTTTTTGTAATAAGACAAAACAAATACAAAGAAAACTCTATTGTCTTGGTTCCCTGTTCCTTGGTTCCCTGTTCCTGTATATGTGCCCAATGGTACCAGCGGCTCTTAGGTATTGTTCATATTTGCCTGGCAGCCGTCGTCTCTATGGCGAATGCAGCCCGCCAGTCTCCCGCAATCCTGTCAGCTCAACTTGAGCAACACAGATCGTTCTCGTGCAGGCACCATGATAGCTCCAAAACTATGGGCGGCCCAGGAAGACGACGTCTCTTCACTTAATGAGAACGTTGAGTGCAAAAGGACAATGGTATAACGGACAGCGGAAAGCGGCTCACAGTAAGGCCGGGGAGGCTATCTTTTGGCAAAGAAATTCAAACGTTCATGCACAAACTAGTACCAACCCTGGACAAGTTCCCTGGACGCGTCTAGACTCCCCACCAAGCATGCTTGCCCTGTTGGAAAGGGCTGACCCGACCCATTCACTTCTTCAAGCACAGAAAGAGAAGGAAAATCCCTTGGTGACGAAGGACTTGGTGCTTGAGGTGCCTGAAATTGCTTCGATGGGCCTCCCTCAACATTGGTTTGAGCCTCTTCCTTCTCAGCTGCTGCCTGAGTCTGCAAATGCTGCACGCAGCATGCTCCTAACTCCCACTTTCAATTCTTAGCTTGCATGTCTTACTTTGTCAGTCTCTTGCTTGTTGCTCCCACTGCTGCTAGGCTGGTGATGCATATCTGCAAAGGACCAGCAGCTCCCTCCCATGTGTGGAGCACCCCTTCTTGAGTCCATCCCTCATCCATTGTACAGTTCTGATGTCTATATAAGAGGTGGGAAGAGATATGGCTGGTTGTTCAGGGATAAACAATGTTGCAATGAGGCAGCTGCAAGCTGCCAAATCAAAGACTTAGAAGGCCATCAGCTCCTTTGGTTGTGCCCTGTTTCTTTCACGCTCAAGCTCTCTCTGAATGGTCTCTTCCTGAGCTGACAGTGCCCAACCTGTCGACTTCTCCACATTCTCTTTCACATCTCTACCGTCAGGTTGCTCTACCGAGACATCGCCGCTCCCGCTTCTTCCTGTTCTTAACAACGTCCTCTGCCTCTTCAACCTTCAGCTTCTCTTCTTCTCTCATGAGAGGTTTGCAATCCAGTGGGTTCTCCCAAATATTTTGCAACTTCCCATTGTCATTTCCGCTGGGAACTGCACCATTCTTAGAGATCCATTTGTCTCGAATGCTTTCAAGTAGAGCTCGGCTGGACGGTTCTCATTCTGCACCTTCACATACCAGCATTGTAGCGGCTTGCGTGCAAAGTGTAGCCTCATACTCTGATAAGCCTGTCTTGAGACACCAACGTAATATAGAATCTTTTCCTCATAAAAATGGCATACACACTTGCCTTCGAGTCAGGTTTGCTGCACTCTGCAATCGTACCCTCCTCAGTCAAGAATGCTACGAACTCGAGATCACTCAAAGATAAAGCGTTTCCACCCACTTGTGCCTGTCGCCTTCGCAGTGCATCTTGCTTCCGCCTATATTCTTCTTGTGCCTGGAATGTGAGCTGCCGTGTTTGTCTTGGTGTTCATCGGCTGCTGCCAGTTTTTTACTTCCACGTCCTCCATTATCCGAATTTTGTTGTCTGCTTTCCCATCCAGATCCATGTACTCCGCAGCTTTCATCTTCTCCTTGATTTGCCTTGTGTACTCCAAAGCCTCTGGTGACTTGGTAGCTTTAGCGACTGCAACAACAGTGACGGCTCTAGCATCGTCATCCTCCAGGCGTTTCAGGGCACGCTGAATCTTGTGGTCACATTCAATGATATGCTTCTCAAACTAAGCACTACTTACACACAAGTAATCTTGCAAGTGCTAACCCTCAACTCCTACCTTGCACTCACAGGTAAGAGATCATCTCTCTCGAGTGATAAATAAAGCTAAAAAGGACACACACTCCCAACACAAGAAATATAAAATCCATCGCTATCACTCATTGAAACAGAAGTCGAGCCAGGGGCACCCCAAGCTATGGGGACTCCACCCCACAACAACCTGTACCCCTACATAAGCACACTCAAACCTAAACACATGCAGGAGCTCGGTCGCGCAGGCTCAACTCGAGAGAGATGAGCTGCGCGACTGCCGCTCTCGTGAAGATAAGACGGGTCAGGTGTCAAACTAAACTTGACACCTGATTTAACACTTGACCTAAATCCAAGTGTTAAATACAAATAACTAGCTTTATTCTAGCTAGTTTCACACTGTGCTTATTTAACTTGACAGCCACTTTCTCCTTCCCGAATGTGGAATGTCAAGCAGTCCAACCTGTATCTTGTCGTAAGGCCTTGTGCAGCTCGTTGAAGCTCAGTGTTGGAGCATGGATGAAGACGTACACTGCGGATATGCAACTCATGCGCTTCAGAAAAAATATAATAAAGGTGTTTGCAGGGGACGCATCCTGCATTCTTTGATTCCATAACAAGGAAGTCCTCACAATTGCAGGCTGGGTACTGAGAAACCGTGATTGCATACACGACACTGCGTGCAGTAGACCCGGCCGTTGACAACTGAAATATGCGCCCCATCCCAAGGTGAGGAACATCCCTGCAACCTTGCACTATGCAGGGCATTGCAAGAGCATTGGTCATCCTGGTGTTGTTCGCTTTTGTTGGTGGCCGCCGTCTTTTCAGTTTCCCCCACCAATGGGTGGCCCAAGCTGCGGGGTCACCCACCGTTATGCGAGGTGAAGAGCTTCTTGTGGGAGGAGGATGCCAACTGGGAATTTGATTTCGTGGAACGTTTGTCCTCTCCATCAGTCGAAACCCTGCACTTCCTAGACCGTCTGTCTCCTCCAGGGTAAGATTTGTACCAGTTGCCACAGGCCAGATTGCTGGTGGTTCAGGCATGCCTTGTACACCATACTTGGGCTTGCCGAACACACATGAGATGATGTCGTGCCTGCAGAACCAGAACTCCTTCAGTGTGGCCTCCACAAACTTTGCCCACACAAATCTCCCTGTGAAGCACGGGGCAGGCACACCGCCCTGCGGGCTCCTCCAAATCATCTCATTGCATCTCTAGTTGGTGTCGACACGAACAACACAACATTTGCCACGAAATGACGGACGGGTCCGTGCAATTCTCCACTACGAGGCCGACACATCTCGCTCCACGATTGGAATGTTGTATTGGGTAACGATAATAGGAGTAGCATGCTCATCCTCGGGATGTTGTCCCGAGTCTGGCAGCGATTCCATGGATGCTGCAGGGGAGGGGGTACGAGTCCTACTGGGAGGAGGCGTGGGACGCAACATCATTGCACCCCGAGGTTGAGTGTGGATGTTCATATCTGATCTCCATGAATCATCGTCGCCTCCGGGCATGTCCTCAATTCTTCTCTTCACCGGCCGGCTGCAGACATCGCCCTCCAGGCAGTTTCCCCGACTGTGTAACGACGTTGACCTTATTGTTTCCCGCAATGCAACAGTCCATTTTTTGGGATCGCTCGAACGATGCTCCGCCCTCATCAGCATCTCCTGCCTGTCTGGTCCGATACCCCATTGCTTTCCTCCCAGAAACTGGTAGTAACGAGATTGTTGCATGATGACACTCACAATATCTTCTGTTGTTGCTGTCAACATGTCAACGAGATGTGCCGTAGAGGAAGCACGCCAGGAAGAGTGCACCGATTCGGCCATGTTCGTCGTCGGCATATCCATGTCATCCTCCAAGCTCATGTCCTGTTGAAGGAAATTAGAAATGTCACTCATTGTGGAGAATGTGCAAGCACAAAATAGAACAATTGTCAAGTACATAAATGTGTTACCTGTCTCATGTAGTCTCCAAACTGCCAGAATCTATAGTCCCACCACGCAAGCCACGTTTGCAGTTCTGGCTGATCTTTCACATCCACTGCCCCTGAAGACACCTACCAGGCGCGTATGGTTGCAAACTCGGTCTCCACCTCATCGATGGAATTCGCATTTTTCCACGCAAGGCACATATTGTATTGATCATGCCGGTGGCATGACGCCCCGAACCTTTTCGTGTTTTGTGTCAGACTCTGCATGAAGTAAAACCCGCAAGATCTCTCCTTACCTTCCATTGGAGTCTTTGGGTCGTTCCCATATACCCTTCTCACTGCAGCCCAGTTTGCCTGGGCATTGTCAGCCATGAAGCCCCTAAAAACGGGAGGGGGCAACTTCGCTCTCGCCATTTGCTTAATTTTGCGCCACATATGCAACTCCGAATGTGTCTTCTCCTTTCATTTCGCAGATAACAATGGTCATCAACTTTCTGCAATGTGGGTCGTATATATGTGCCCCCATTGTCACCCAATCGTGGTTGGTAATTCGCCTGATGTGGTCGAACATGACCCAGCAATTTGAGAGGTCTCCACTGGTCATCCGCTTCACCAAATCGACACTGCTCCCCGGTCTGCACGTTGACATCTTAAATATGAAGCACCTGTCCGTCTCTAAGCCTTGACCAGGAAAGAAGCTGCCCTGGATGAAGTTGTAGCCGCATGTACGCTTCACTTCCAAGATGGAGTGCATGTCTGATCCTCTTCCGATTCGTTTCTTGCAGCCAACAATGTGGTTCCTGACATTGGGGCTGCACAAATGGGAGACAGCTTCCAGCAGCTCCTATCTGCTTTGGTTTTGCTCCCGGCCTCAACCTCACCTCCTCATTGATAATATCGTGGGCTTGTTGAAAAGCGACTCTGCAATTGCCTCTGGTGACGGGGTGGTCATGCTTTCCGATGTGAATGCATGCTCTGGTGCACGCTGGGCCGACGGTCCCGACGTAGTACTGCTTGGCATTGCACACTGCCATGCACGTAGGGGCTGCGTTGCAATGGGCACACTTGAACGTCCCTGCAGGAACTCTACCTTGAGGCCAAAATGGGGTCGACGAATTGCCAATCCAGTCTGTCTCATTCCGGGTGCCTTTGCTCGTGTAGTGGTAACATGTGCTCGAGAAACATTAAGATGTCCAGCACACAATACATATCTCACTCGAACTCCATCACCCAGGTTGGACGATGAAGTTTTGGTGACACACCATGGGTGGCCGTCATGTTTCCTGTTCATTCCTGCCAGCATGTCGTCTGGGCCTGCGCCTAGCGGCACTGGAGGGAACTCGTAGATAGCATTCCCATCCACAACTTCAGGCAAAGTTTCCACAAAATGGATTGGAGTTTTGTCGTAATCAAGCCTAAGAAGGTCACTGGAGCGGGAACCCGCTGTCTTCATCCTCCGCAATATGTCGATTACTGAGCGGACGGAAGTTGAGTCCAAGGGTGTGTGCTCATTGTCTGCCGACATCTGAACACTCCTACTAACGGACGACTTCAAAACATACGATGGAAGGACCATACAATCTTCATCGTCACTGGATAAGTTGTGGACGATTGTTTCCTTGGAATGTGCACCCACCGAGAAGCTATGGAGCGGCAATCCTATATTTCTCTTTTCACAGGTTTGGGCTTCTCTGCTTGTGAAGAGGTGCACACATGTCGCGGCCCTTTGCCTTGAGGGCAGGGGGTCGGGACACATGAGGGGCTGCCCCTGTGGTGGGGGCAGCGGCGCGATAGGTATGGGGGCTGAAGCACCCTTGAGTGCCCAAGGCACTCAAGGAGGCGGAGGCGCTCACTAGGTGGAGCCCCGCACACCGGGTTGCGGTGGAGGTGGCTCCACAAGGGGTGGTGGTAGCTTAGTGGGACTTAGTGGGGGTGGCATAGGACTCACCATGGGGTGGAGACCTCGAGGTGGGAGTCGTGGGGAGTCTTGGGACTCATCACGGTCCATTGGGGCCGCGGTGAGTGGGCCAAGACTCACCGCGACTCACCACCGGGAGTCGAGGGTTTTCGTGGTGGTTCGCCATAAAATGGCATGGCTGGTTATGAAACCCCCGCGGACAGCTACAGAAGTATATATAGGGAGTAGTAACCCCGAGAACGGTGCAAGCCCGTTGGTGACCAAAAACTAGTGAGTAAGCGAGCGAGCCGGAAAGCGACCAAAGAGTGGGGAGCTGTTCCGGACTGCCATCTACCAAAGGGAATTCTCCTAGTCCCAAATAGGTGGAGGGTTTTAGAGGAAGCGAAGGGGGACCGTTATGTCCCGGTGAGCAGCCGAAACTCCAAGTTGGCCCGGCGGCCAGGTTGGGAGTCAGGCGCGCGCATCAAAAGCGGTAACTATGACTTGAAGGGGAGTTTACCGAAGTGAGGTGCGCGACATTTGGTATCAGAGCTTAGAGTTCAGTACGCGATCGTCCTTGGGATCGGCCTCATCATGGGGTCGGGCAAGCCGAAGCGAAAGCGGAACGGCCCAAAAGATGATGATCCCGGTGAGCCCGATGGGGGCGACGTGTCACCGAGGCGGCCGTTTGAGGAAGCGATGAATGTTTCCGAAAACGAGGCCGCTCAAGAGCGGGAGGAATCCGAGGAGTCGGAGCCCGAGGAATCCTCGAGAGCTCCGACAAACCAAGAGATGCCTCCCATGCCAGCAGCCTTTTGGGAAGGGTTGTTGGCGCAGTTTGGCGGGCGTTGAAAGACGTGTTGAAGGCGGCTAATGCCACTTCCACTAAGGCAAAGTTTAAGGTGAAGCCTAAGGAACCCGGCACCTTTGAGGGCGTTCGAAACCGAAGGCACTCAACACCTGGCTCCTGGAGCTAGAGCAGTACTTCCGGGCGGCCAAGTTGAGTGACGAGGATCGGGTGGAAGTGGCTCCCACCTATTTGAGGGGCTATGCTCAACAATGGTGGCAGAAACGCCTTCACGACCGAGGCCCAAGCCCGGAAACCTTGAACTGGAGTGGGTTCAAGGAATTGATGAAGAGACAGTTTGTGCCCCTCAACGCATCCTGGCTTGCCCGGGACAAGATGAGGAATTTGAAGCAAACAGATGACATTCGGGGGTATGTCCAGGCTTTCAATGTGCTGTTGCTCGAAGTCGCGGACATGGCAGAACCAGAAATGGTCTTCAACTTTGTGGCGGGACTGGCCCCATGGGCTAGGCGGAAGTTGGAGGAGAAGCCACCCAAGACTTTGAACGAGGCAATTGAGAGAGCTGAATGTTTCTCGGATGTCCCTAGGGGTGAGAGACAAGGCCGTACGGAGCTGAACCACAAGAAGACCCGGCGGGAAGGTGACTCCTCCCGACCGGAAAAGAAGTGGGATAGGCCACGCGGCGAAAATGGCACGTGGAAATCGAAGGGAGGGCCTTCACACGTCAAGGCGGCACCCGGTGCTTCGAAAGGAAAAGCGGGTGGAGCGGCTTATGGCGGACAGAAGGCGACCTTTGATGGAGTGTGTTTCAATTGCGGGGAGCCCGGGCACATGGCCAAGAAGTGCACGAAGCCCCGGCAATTGAACATGACTCGGGCGACCACGGAGCTGTCGGAAGATACCATCAGTCGTTTGGTGGAAGCGGTAGTCGCCAGGACTTGCAAGGTAGGCAACTATTCTTGTGAGTTGTATCAGGAAACTGGCGCCCTGCGTAAAGGGAGTCAGTTATTGTTCGTGGATGGGATAATATCCGGAACTAACGTGTCGTTGTTGGTGGACACAGGAGCGTCGCACTCCTTCATGACGCGGCGGCGGCGCGAAAGTTGGGACTCCCGACAAGTGACGTGGGGGCCTCTATTGAGGTGCGCTCTGCCAAAGGAGAACCTCAGTTGGCGACAAGGTTGGCGTTTGATGTTCCTCTTCAACTGGGGAGTTGGGAGGGACGTGAGAACTTCACTATCTGCGAGATCGATGGAGTGGATCTCATTTTGGGGATGACCTTTTTGAGCAAATCCGGAGCGGTCATAGATGGCCGCAAGAGAGTAGTCACGCTGCCATGTGGGAATGGTGGCGAGGTTTTACGAGTGTCGGAAACGCCCAAATCCGTGGGAGGGCGAATAAACCTTCTGTCAGCAAAGGAGTGGGCCGTGGAGGAGGCACACGAGTCCCAGTTTTTGCTTTACATTAGAGAAGTGAAAGGAGAAGGCGATGGGGAGCCGAGCCCAGATTGGATCAAGGGGATTTTGGAGAAATACCAGGATGTGATGCCGGAGGATTTACCAAGCGGCTTGCCACCGCGAAGAGGAGTTGACCACAAGATTGAGGTGATACCGGGATCGGAACCGCCTGCCAAGGCGCCCTACCGGTTGAGCCACAGAGAGTTGGTCGAGCTGAAGACTCAGCTCAAGGATCTAATGTCAAAGGGGTACATCCGGCCGAGTAAGTCACCTTACGGAGCCCCGGTGCTATTCGCAGACAAGAAGGATGGGACGCTGCGGATGTGTGTCGATTACAGGGCTTTGAATAAGGTGACTATCAAAAACCGGTACCCTTTGCCAAGGATCGACGACCTCTTCGATCGGTTGGCAGGAGCGAAGTATTTCAGCCGGATCGACTTGCGCTCCGGCTATCACCAAATTCGGGTGGCAGAAGGAGATGAGGAGAAGACCGCGTGCAGGACAAGGTATGGTTCATATGAGTTCTTGGTGATGCCTTTTGGGCTCACCAATGCACCAGCGACATTTAGCACGCTGATGAACAGCCTTTTCCAGGAGTGGTTGGATGACTTTGTGATCGTGTACATCGACGACATCTTGGTGTACTCGAAAACAAAGGAGGAGCACCTGGAGCACCTCAAAAGGGTGTTCCAAAAATTGCGGGAAGGGAAGCTGTATGCCAAAGCTTCAAAGTGCGAATTCGGGGTCACAAAAGTGGAGTTCCTGGGGCATGTGATTACACAGGATGGGATCAAAATGGATGACAGAAAGGTGAGGGCGATCTTGGACTGGGAGCCTCCGACTTCGGTCCCGGGAGTGCGATCCTTCCTAGGACTCGCCTCCTATTACCGGAAGTATGTGAGAAATTTCGCCAAGATCGCGGGGCCGCTGTCGGACCTTCTGTGTAAATCCAAAGTCTGGGTATGGAACACATTTTGTGGCCAAGCTTTTGCTGAATTGAAGCAGCGGATGACGGAAGCTCCAGTCTTGAAAATCCCGGAGTTCGATCGTCCGTTTGAGATTCATACAGATGCATCGGACTTCGCGATTGGGGGTGTACTTATGCAAGATGGACGACCAGTGGCTTACGAAAGTAAGAAACTGAATGAAGTGGAGCGACGGTGGCCGACGCACGAAAAAGAGATGAAGGCGGTGGTGCATTGCCTTGAACTCTGGCGCCACTATGTTGGTTCCAACCCAGTGAAGGTGTTCACGGACAATGTCACGGTGAAGTATTTTGCCACGCAGCCCAAGTTGTCCCCAAAACAACTTAGGTGGCAAGATACTTTGGCAGTGTTCGACGTGGATATCCAGTACAAACCGGGACGGGACAATGTGGTGGCCGATGCTTTAAGTAGAAAGCAGCAGCTCTTGTTGGTGTACAAGGGCGAGACGGCGCTCCAAAGGAAGATCCGGAAGGCTTGCCGGAAGGATGAGCTGGCAAAGCGCGTGATGCAGGACTTGAGAATGGGGGTTAAATCGCAGTTCCACTTGCAAAAAGGACTGCTCCGGTATAAGCAAAAACGTCTCTATGTGCCAAAGGGAGGGATCAGAGATAGCCTCTTGAGAGAATGCCATGATAGCCTGCTTGCGGGCCACGGCGGAGCCAAGCGCACTGCGGCACTCTTGAAGAAAGAGTATTTCTGGCCCAAACTGAGGGAGGAGGCAGAGGAGTATGTCAAGACATGCACCACATGCCAACAAAACCGGAGCGAGTACAAAAAGCAAGCGGGGCTGTTACAACCCTTGCCGATTCCAGAGGGGACTTGGGAAAGCGTCTCGATGGATTTCATGACTGCTATGCCGCTGTCAAAAGGATTCGATGCAATCATGGTGGTGGTAGATAGGTTCAGTAAAATGGCCCATTTCATCCCCACCAAGGAGACGGCAACGGCGCAGGAGACAGGGCGACTTTACTTCGCCCACGTCTTAAAGCATCATGGAGTCCCGAAGGATATTGTCTCGGACCGCGACCCAAAGTTTACGAGTAAATTTTGGAGAGCACTTTGGAAGAAGATGGGGACGAGGCTGAAGATGAGCACCGCCTTCCGACCTACGACGGACGGCCAAACGGAAAGAGTGAATTCCGTAGTGAAGCAATTCTTGCGGAATTACGTGTCGGCAGACCAATCAGACTGGATGGAACACTTAGACGCGGCAGAGTTCTGTTATAATAACACAGAACACTCCGCGACGGGAGTTTCCCCTTTTGTGTTGGTCTATGGAAAAGCACCTCTGGTGCCGACAAGTTGGGCCGCCCAGGACGTTGAGGAACCGGCAGTAGCGGCGGTGCTGGAAGAACGCGAGCGTTTGTTGAAGCTCGCAAAGTACAACATTGCCAAAGCTAGGAAACGGTATGAAAGGCAGGCGAATCGGAAGCGGAGGGAAGTGAAGTTTGAGGCAGGCACAGAGGTCTGGTTGAACATCAAGAATTTTCGACTACCTCCGGAAGTGAGTCCGAAGTTCGTACCTCCGTATGCGGGTCCCTTTCGCATTCGGAGGGTTATGAATGAGGATGTGTATGAATTGGAGCTGCCGGCAAACAGCAAGGTGCACCCAGTATTCCATGTCTCCCTTTTGAAGCCTTACTTCAAAGATGAAGCACGTCCGAATCGGCAGCAAGTGTTGCGTCCGCCACCTATGCTGTTGGATCATGAAAATGAACCCGAGTACGAGGTGGAGGCAATACTTAAGTCGAGGAGGTTCAAGAACCGAGAAACGGAGTATCTCGTCAAATGGAAGGGCTATCATCTTGTGGAGGCATCTTGGGTGCGTGCCTCAGAAATGGGAAACGCATCCGAGGCAGTTGCAGCGTTCGAAGGGCGACCTCAAAAGCGGAAGAAACGTTGATGGGGACATCAACCTTGGAGTGTGGGGGAGGAAATGCATACTTAGCCCGGTTTAGCTAGCTCAGGAATCCGATTGCAAAAACTTGTATTGTACAAAAATTTGTTATAAAGGAAATGGGTTCCAAATATTGTGCGTCCTATTGTGTTTGAAATGGTGATGCATGGTGTGGTTGACTAGTGTGTAGAATGCATGCTAGCTTACAAAAGTAGGAGAGGTAAATTGGAGTTAATCGTGTGTTTGCGCAGTGCCGAAATCGGGTGACTCCCATCCAAGGGGCAAGGAAACTTGCGCCTTATTTGGGAGTTCACGTGCTAGTGCGCACCTGGCGCGTGCGCGTACTATAACTGCGCTACCGAGGGGGTTGCCTTGTAGTGCGGGCTAACGCGGAAGCTACGTGCTTCCGTTCACGTACTATAATCGTGTAGCCTCGGGACGAAGTCGTAGTGCGGCTTCGGCGTGTTCCTGTACCTCAGGCCAGCATTCCAAGGCGGACCCAATTGTAGTGATTGGGGCGCACGGTTGGTTCAAGGTTATCTTCCTAGTCAAAGAGGGTTCCAGGTGAACCCTTGCTCAAGGTGATGCCAAAAGCGGCATCATGAGCGATCGCAAGCAATGTTGTTGCAGTAAGGCGATTCGATCCTCGGGAGGATCGTTCCTTGGCCTTGAAGTAGGCCAAGAAGAGTGCACTGGGAGGAGCTGGAGAGGCTCCACCCTTGGCCGGGACTTGGAGGAAGTCGGCCGAACTAGCTAGTGGAGAGTGGAGTCAAGTGTGGGGTTTGGTTCTTTGCCATGGGACGCCATGGTACGGAAACAAACTCCTTGATGTGGGACGCCACAACTTGGATGTTCGTTTCTACAAAATGGACAAGTCGATGAGGACATCGACTCCCTGTTGGTAGGGGTGTGTGTCGCGGCCCTTTGCCTTGAGGGCAGGGGTCGGGACACATGAGGGGCTGCCCCTGTGGTGGGGGCAGCGGCGACGATAGGTATGGGGGGCTGAAGCACCCTTGAGTGCCCAAGGCACTCAAGGAGGCGGAGGCGCTCACTAGGTGGAGCCCCGCACACCGGGTTGCGGTGGAGGTGGCTCCACAAGGGGTGGTGGTAGCTTAGTGGGACTTAGTGGGGGTGGCATAGGACTCACCATGGGGTGGAGACCTCGAGGTGGGAGTCGTGGGGAGTCTTGGGACTCATCATGGTCCATTGGGGCCGCGGTGAGTGGGCCAAGACTCACCGCGACTCACCACCGGGAGTCGAGGGTTTTCGTGGTGGTTCGCCATAAAATGGCATGGCTGGTTATGAAACCCCCGCGGACAGCTACAGAAGTATATATAGGGAGTAGTAACCCCGAGAACGGTGCAAGCCCGTTGGTGACCAAAAACTAGTGAGTAATCGTGCGAGCCGGAAAGCGACCAAAGAGTGGGGAGCTGTTCCGGACTGCCATCTACCAAAGGGAATTCTCCTAGTCCCAAATAGGTGGAGGGTTTTAGAGGAAGCGAATGGGGACCGTTATGTCCCGGTGAGTAGCCGAAACTCCAAGTTGGCCCGGCGGCCAGGTTGGGAGTCAGGCGCGCGCATCAAAGCGGTTAACTATGACTTGAAGGGGAGTTTACCGAAGTGAGGTGCGCGACAACACATCCCTCATGGCACACTTCACATCTTGCACACCAGACCCTCTTGTGGAGGAGGATAACCAAGTTCCAGCGTGGGAACTCTTTAGGCACGATTTCACCAATTGCACTGTATCGGATGGATTCAGAAGCTGGGAGCCGCCACTCTTTGCCCTTTCCGAAATCTGCATGTAGAATGACGGCACTTTCCAGAAAATTCCCATAAGCATCCTTCGTCTCCTCTTCCAAAAACACCGTTCCCGGGCGGAGCCCAAACTTCACACACAAGTACTGTTCAGTGACAATCGCAACTCCTTGGTCGCAGGGTATTTTTGCGTTTAGAGAATCAGGATGGAAGTACACGTTTATCCAAACACGAGAGTCCATGTTGAAGACAACAACTCTCGGTACGCTCCGCAGCGAAGTCCTGCAATGAGAAGAGAGTGTCCTACATAATACCACAATCATTTTCTGGGGGATTCTGTATCCAACATGATGGGTGATCAGTGCAGGTATGGATGAAGGTGTGTAACGTACGTGACAAATACGGACGACCACAACAAATTCACATCGAAAATTGGGTGCCTGAATTGTGATGTACCACCAGTTGGGCTACAATAAATCAGGCCTTCTCATGAATTTCGACACCAAAATCCGGATGAACATCTCTGTCATGTAACAGATTTGGAAGCCACGGGATGAATTCCAGCGACAGAATTCGGAATTAATTCACCTCATGAAACTGAGCTAGCACCCGACGGACGGATTTCGGTGCCGAAATTCGGATAAACGTGTTCTTCATGAAATTGTTTCTACACATAAATGATGAATTTCGGCGCCGAAATACGGATGAATGTGTTTGTGATTAGAGTCATGATTCAGCACGTGTAATGATTTCTTTAGCGAAATCTGGATGACAGCAACCTTGAATAGACAGTAGGGATGAATTTCGGCGTTGAAATTCATTCTTCTTTTGCTTTTTCGAAAGTCTTCTGCTGTCCTACGAATGAATTTCGGCGCCAAAATTCATCCAAAGTCCTCCGTCCAATATTTATTTTTCTTTGAGAGCGATGAATTTCGGCGCCGAAATCCAGCGCTCGAACCTTTAAGAAAAATAACGATTATTCTGCATTAAATGGAGAAATCGACACATTTAACCCCTTATGTCTTTCAGAAGGCCGTTATTCAGTGACATAAACGGATATTTTCTCAGGTTAGGGGAAAATTAATTGCATTTTAGCCGTTGTTTTCATTTGAAACTGATCGTATCCATTAAGTGGTCATTACTCGTACATGAGGTTGCCGCAAATAAAGTATAATTTCGGTGCCGAAATTATACTTAACAGTCCAAACATGGCACGTCCAACAAACATGGATAGCAACCACGAGGGGCACTGATGGCAGCAAAGCGTGGCATGGTGCCGGTTTCTTGTTCGGGCTGGATGTATTTCGGCGCCGAAATATGGATGATTTCAGCTCGTTTGCTCGCGGACGGAGATATTGTTAATGAATTTCGGCGCCGAAATATGGATGAAATGTGCCCCAGTGCAGCGTTCTGCACAGTTCCGGAATTAATTCCGGATCCGATATCCGACTGACAGGTGTGCTCATGACGGATGAGGTCTGGCGAAGCGATGAATTTCGACGCCGAAATACATATGTTTGTGTATGAAAGCACTTGTATATGATCCAAAATTCATCCGTCCGCTGATGAAACGGGCCGACCTAACTGTTGAATGTCGATTGGCAGGGGAATTTCATGGCGGTTGGGTTTCATGATGTGCGGATACTGCATTCAATGCCGGCTGCTCCGGGAACAGCATCCGGTGAACGGAACGGTATTTCGGCGCCGCAATTCGGATAAAGCGTCTTCTACTGATGACTTCAACAGGCACGCGTCGCATTCCAGGCGACTTCATCCGTCCGAACGTGTCAGGGGTCACAATCTCTTCATCACCCATACGGTGGAAAGTGGTGGACGGTGGCAACGTTTGGGGAGACGTGGCTGCTTGCGCACACATGGCAGGGAAGATGTTCTTCGTCTTGGACGAGAACCACAGGATGCTTGCCTGGACAGAGTACATTGCTGAAATGCATCCGCAAGATATCAATTGGCATTACATGGTGGACTTCATTGTCGTGAAGGTGGACGTCAGGGACAGAGGACTGCTGAAGGGTGCCATGGCGGATATAAATCTGTAAGTATAGTATTACATCCTTGTGTAGTGCCTATTGCGGCGCCAAAATAGGCAATGTTCTTGACTGTCATCCACTCTATGAACAGGAAATTGGATTGATGTGCCGAAATCTGGTTATTTTTTTTATCATATTTTTATGTTGTTCATTTTTTTTTTCCCCTCCATGGCAGGGTAATAGAGAGGGCCTTCGTGGAAACTCACCTGGCACATACGCTCTACAAAGTGCAAGAAGTGGGCACAACACCGTTGACGGACTTCCAAAAATCCCTCGATCCCGAGCTATACAGGAAGTCCCTTGCGAAAGCGGATCGCACATTGTACCGACCAACACTGGACGCTATGGTGGAGATCCTGTATTCGGTGAGGTTCATCTCAAATTTCCCAATTTAATGCTATTTCTTGCAGGGATCAGTGGCCTGACTGTATCCGATGGGTGTGGGAATGCAGACGAACATCAGGGATGACTTGGCCTCTGCCAAAAGGCAATTCTTTGAGAGTGATGCCCCCAACAAGGCGGACGCGTCAATAGATAGTCACATTGTGGAGGCAGGGAGGCAATCACGGACCAAGTATAGGTCCAAACTTGTGAAGCAAGTTGCAATCGCTGACCTGGTCTTGGTGCCGAGTTCCTGGCGGAGATAAGACTGCATTACTCCAGACCAATGAAACCCAAAATGTCCATGGAGAAACTTCATCACATCGTAGTGTCTTGTGTTGAGCGGGCGGAGAAGGTTAGCATGTCTTTGTTCTTGTTTTGTGTCTTTTCACGATTCTCATGAGGAGGTTCTTTTGTCTGGCCGATGTTAGGCCATGCAGACGAGGTGGCTGCGAATCTGGAACGGCCATACAAACACGAAGCTGTTGTGCCACTTTCTCATCGAGCCAACAGACGACAAAATGAACGACTGGCTCAATGTGATGACTTGGTGGCATCAGGTATAATTTCCTCCTCTTCTGTGTGTTGGACATCATCGCAATTTCATCCTGGGGGGTGTACTCTTTATAAAATGTCCGTATCACGTGCGCCTAATAAAAAAACCCCCTGTATACGGGTCCTTGGATCATTTATACCCCCTCTGTACATACATTTTGAAGATTATAAAACCCCCTCCAGTAAATATATAGAAATTTGTGATCTTTAAAAAGTACCCCCTTCTATATGTATATTTCCCTTTTCAATCATTAAAAAATACCTCAAATATGTATATGTATATTTTTATATTATATTGACTTTATTCATTTAAGAACAGAATACCAATGAATTAATAAAAATATATCTGTTTGTCCTCAATAAAATTATCAAAGACTTGGTGTGGAATCGTCAAGCTGATATCAAATATCTCACTCTGGAAGAAACAGATGCAGAGAGGAAAAGGACATTGTCAATACCCAATGTGCAAGAGGCCTGAAGAAAGTTTCCATTTTCTGATACACAGTCCTGGGTATTTTCATCAGAGAGTGACTCTATTGAGGACCATCAAGACGGTAGTCACTGCACCTCTGTTCATCAACTAGGACAGTTTCTGAACTTGTTCTACAGTTTCAACCTTCGCAAGGTCCAATTATGTTCAAAACCTATTGTTGAGAATTCCTCTCCGAAAAGATTTCATGCACCTTTGCTGCCACTGTTGGAGTCCAACCTGACTCGCAGCTGGCAAAGAATGCAAAAGCAAAAGCAATGGCCAGCTTCTCATTGTGGTGGCAAAGAGACAATTCTTTAAGCTCTTCCTCAACATCATGCAATGCAAAGCGCGGGCTTCACCCCTTCGCACACCATTTGCTCATAGGTCTCCAAAGCCTCCATCCCACGCCCTTGCTGTGCATATCCTGCAATGATTGCACTCCACGATAGCACATCTGGTTCAGCCATACACGCTTGCCCTTCATACATGTCCACGAGGGTATTGTTCAGAATGACATTTGATACAATTGCAGTTCTGACAATGTCGCCATGGACCTCTTTGCCCTTTTCCAGAGCTGCCACACTTGCACACGCATTGCAAATGCACACAAACGTGATGTGGTCAGGCTTCACCCCTTCCCCCATCATTTGCTCATAGGTATCCAAACCCTCCATACCACGTCCCTGCTGTGCATACCCTACAAGCATCGCGTTCCATGACACCACATCTCGTTCAGCCATAGTGTTGGAAACTCCCTTCGCATCCTTAATGCACCCACGTTTGGCATACATGTCCACCAGGGCAGTGTTCAGAATGACATCTGGTACAATTCCAGCTTTGACAATGTCACCATGGACCTCTTTCCCCTTTTCCAGAGCTCCCAGGCTTGCACACGCATTGCATCCTGCCAACATTATATTCCACGTGATCAAAGATCGTTGAGGCATTATGTTGAACACTTGGTGAGCATCGATGGTGCTCCCGCACTTAACATAAATGTTGACAAGGGTGTTGAGTAGAAAAACATTTGACGTGAATCCACTTTGGATAACATGAGTATGCACCTGCTTTCCAACTTCCAGACCTTCCATCTTGATGCACTTAAGCAGGAGACAGACATACATATCTAAATCTGCTGAAATGCCTTGCGATGTGGTTAGGCTTCACCCCTCCCCCCATCATTTGCTCATAGGTCTCCAAAGCCGAGCCATCTCGTGCCCCTGCAAGCATCATGTTCCACGACACCACATCTCGTTCAGCCAAAGTGTTGAAAACTCCCCTCACGTCCTTAATGCACCCACATTTGGCAAACATGTCCACCAGGGCAGTGTTCAGAATGACATCTGGTACAATTCCAGCTTTGACAATGTCACCATGGACCTCTTTCCTCTTTTCCAGAGCTCCCAGGCTTGCACACGCATTGCATCCTGCCAACATTATATTCCACGTGATCAAAGATCGTTGAGGCATTATGTTGAACACTTGGTGAGCACCGATGATGCTCCCGCACTTAACATACATGTTGACAAGGGTGTTGAGTAGAAAAATATTTGACGTGAATCCACTTTGGATAAGGTGAGTATGCACCTGCTTTCCAGCTTCCAGACCTTCCATTGATGCACTTAAGCAAGAGACAGACATACATATCTAAATCTGCTGAAAGGCCTTCCGATGTGGTTAGGCTTCACCCCTTCCCCCATCGTTTGCTCATAGGTCTCCAAAGCCTCCATCTCGTGCCCCTGCAAGCATCATGTTCCACGACACCACATCTCGTTCAGCCATAGTGTTGAAAACACTCCTCACATCCTTAATGCACCCACATTTGGCAAACATGTCCACCATGGCAGTGTTCAGGATGACATCTGGTACAATTCCAGTCTTTGACAATGTCACTATGGACCTCTTTCCTCTTTTCCAGAGCTCCCAGGCTTGCACACGCATTGCAAACACAAACAAATGTGATGTGGTTGGGCTTCACCGCTTCGCACATCATTTGCTCATATGTCTCCAAAACATTCCTACCACACCTATGCTTTCCAACGTAATATTCCACGTGATCAAAGATCATTGAGGCATTCTATTGAACACTTGGTGAGCATCCCTGATGCTCGGCACTTAACATACATATTGACAAGGGTGTTGAGTAGAAAACTTTTGTCGTGAATCCACTTTGGATAATGTGAGTGTGCACTTGCTTTCCAGCTTCGAGACCTTCCATCTTGATGCACTTAAGCAAGAGACAGACATACATATCTGAATCTGCTGAAATGCCTCCTTGGTTTAGAATCTTTAGAGCCTCTGTCAGGTTGTTTGCCGCACAAAGTATCTTCACATGCCCAGAAGTGTCAGAAAAGGCATTGTGGACTCCCTATCTTGATCCTCTTTCAGAAGCTGTGGTCATGGTTGAGGTGCCTGATTTTATCATCTGTGCCGCTGCAGCTGTTGCCTTTAGTTTACCATCTACCCATGCAGGTTTCTTGTAGCTACTGACCCACATGGAATCAAGGTAATTTGGAGCTTGAAGTCCAACCCTCGTGGATGAATCTGGACCCACACTCTACCCCTGCTCCTTCAGGCAAAAACAGGGAAAAACTCTGATAACAGGGAAAAACAGGCTGAAATGTGTTGAAGAAGGTACCTTCATTAGCATCGCCTTGTTCTATCAATTGCACTGCTGTCGTTGCTGTTTCCAGTTGACCATCTACCCGCGCGATCGCTTGTAGCTATTGATCCACAAGGAAGCAGAAGGAAACTTGTGTTTGAAATCCGGCCCTCTTGGATGAATCTGGACCTCTATCCCTGGTCCTCAACTATCCCTGCCTGTGGACAAATCATGAATACATCCTCAGCCTTGCTACTAGCAGCTGACAGTGATGGCATGAAGTTCTTCCAGCAAACACCCTAAACCCTAATGATGAGAGGGCTTGATAATCAAATGCTGATCATTCAAAGTGACTAACACCTGTCCGTAATGCAATGTGGTTCATGAAATCTCCTTGGGTAAATTCAGAACAATACTTGTATCCTTGGCCCTTCAAAAGTGCCCCACAACTGTTGGTAACCTCCCTTCCAGCAATATGTGCGCCCAGCCTCATTAAATCTTCTTCATGTGTGGCAGATTCCGCCGCCAATGATGATGCCCTTGAACATTCACTGCTGTAGCCCCGGCATAACTTCCCATCAACATTGTTGGCTGGACACCTTGAGTGATTGCTGCCATTGGCTGATCCTGCAGACAGGGAGTAACCACTGGGTTTGCTAACCCTTGCACCCACAGTCTGCTGATGACTGCCCAACTTAGGTCTCTTCTGGTACATACTGGTGACACTCTCCTCATTCTGAAACCTCTCTAAAAGAGTGACCCCCAGCCTGGCATCCCAAACATTTCTCTTGGCACTCAAACTCACATTCTCTCGGCTGCCAATACTTCCCTTGTCATGACTCATTGAGTCTCCCTCAACCCCAATAAACTCTCTGATATACTTGACCCAATCTTGGCATCCCAAGTTCCTCTTTGTTCACTCAAATCCTCACCCCTTGGACTACCACTGACTTCCCTCTCATGATGTATAGGTTCAGTCCTTTCCCAAATTAACCCATCTGAGAAAGCTGATGCTAACCTGCTATCCCATACTTCTCCCCTAGTTTTGAAACTCTCTTTCCCCAGGTTATCAATTATTTCCTTAACATAACAAACTGATTTTCTCTCTTCCCCCCCAACTTTTCTCTCAAATTCACAATGCTTATCTCAGGTTCTCTTTCCCACAAACTGAAAAGAAAAACCTTCCAACCCATTGGTACCAGTATAGTAACCAGAAAGTATCCACCCAAAAAGATCCAGCTCAGTCTGGACCAAAAAGTGTTGTCCCTGCAACACCTGTGATCGGAAGAACTAGAATGCCCAAACACAAATGAAGCATGACTCCCTCATGCGATCAATGCCATGGCTATATCATACTTGGCTCAGATCCGTGCCTCCTCTGATCAGTTCTTCTCCCGTCATTTGTGTGCCCTAAAACCACCGACCTTGGTATTTCGGCGCCGAAATTCCCAAGAGCAGTGTGCTAAAGTTTAGTTTTGAAAACTTCCACCGGCGTATTTCGGCGCCGAAATTCCCTTTTGAAATGTGATATAGTGGCGTATTTTATGGCGCAGAGCGGGCTATTTCGGCGCCGAAATACCCAAGTGGAATGTGTTGAAGTGCCTTTTGCTGAAGGTTTCCATCGTGCTATTTCGGTGCAGTAATTCCTACATGGAATTTTATAAGGCCCATATTATGAAGACGCACACTGGGCTATTTCGGCGCCGAAATTCCCAATAGGAATGTTAGAAACTGCAGTGTTTTCATGACTTCTAGTTCGAGGTTCGTTGGTGTGCATGAATTACTTGTAGGGTTCTTTACTTTACTTTGCGTCTCTTTTGCTTTTATTATTACATTGTGGTTTGTAGAAGAAATGTTGGGAATCAGACATGCACAGTCTGAACACAATGATTTCAAAAATCGTTAATATTTTCATTAAGTGTTCAGAACTGTACAACAGAAGGATCCAAATGAGACTTTGCTATGGCGAGGATCCGCGATCACTGTCCAATGCATCCCCGGCCTCATGCAAGGATGGCTGCCTTCCACCTGCCTCCGAATCTGCACTGCTGCTATTGCTGTTACTCTGAGAAGCCCTCCCCTCAAAAATACTATCCTCACCAGCTGGAGCTGTCCACCTGGGTGCAGAACTGTCCTCATCATCCCCCTCGCTCTCAGACGCGGATTCTATGACGAACGTGCCTACTCTGCCTTTCACAATTC
Source organism: Takakia lepidozioides (assembly GCA_030704615.1). NCBI lineage: Eukaryota > Viridiplantae > Streptophyta > Takakiopsida > Takakiales > Takakiaceae > Takakia > Takakia lepidozioides. The sequence goes on from CM060733.1 coordinate 75,998,588, forward strand.
CATGTTTGGCCTCACGCCTCATTATAATTCTCTGCTCCTTCCCGAATATCAATTGCTCGAACTGAGTAGGCCTATCCTCCCTCCTGATGGCTTCTTTGGCAGCCGTGTCTACATAGGCTGGTAGAAAAAAGGGCTTCTGGGGACTCGCAAGAAATGATTTTCTGGCAAAGAATGGTTGATGCGATTATGTGTCCTCCTCTGCAACAGGGTCCGATTCGGGCAAGTCTCCCAGCATTTCCTCGTCGGACGACTCTGCAAGGTGGAGTGTACGCACAAACACAGAATGAAGTACATTAGAACATTCAAACAAGGAATCATCGGCAGGTTGCATGGTCCCTACAACCGAAACCAATACACTTACTATGGTGCAACTCACTCGAAGACAAGCATTGCAGGAAGCGGCTTCGGGCGCCCCTACATCGGACGAATTTCCTGGACTTCCTCCTCCTCCTCTTCCTCCTCCCCTTCCACGTCCTCTTCTGCGTTGTTGGGATCCTCAGTAGGAGGCAGACGCTGTAGGCCCGCCAAATTGAAATTGTACAAGGCCGTATCCCCCTCAAATGAAAACACAAATCGGTTGGACATCCTTCCCGCCCACATACAGGCACCTGCAAATTCATATGACACAACCAAAGCCAAAGTCAAGAATGACTCGCTTCCTAGTACAAGCAAACAAAGAGAATTGGAAACGGTGTCAATTTCGGTGCCGCAATCACTGAACGCTCTCACCTGTATTAGCAGTGATGTCGAGGACCCTGCCTTCAACATCCGTACACATTTCCACGAGCGTCTAGATGAATGCAGGACTCCTGGTCCTGCCATACCTCCAAGGCTTGCCCGCCAAATCACAAAGCATGTCCTTCTCTCTCATATGGTTGAACAGGACGTTATACTCCAGTGGATCAATTGTGGAATCAACAAGTCTGCCTGCTTGACGTAATTTGAATTTTGAATGTTCCTTCACGAAGCAGAATGCCTGAAAGATAAGAGTCTGCAAAGAAGGAAAGGAGAACGTGAGAGGTGGCCTACACGTACATGGGCAATTTTGGCGCAGAAATTGGCAGAACAGAGGAAAACTGCAGCATACCTTCTGACCATCGTTGACAAGACCCTGCGTGTTGATGCAAGTCCAGATCTTATTCAGGATGGGTGCTGCACTTCTCCCCGTCCATACTTTGATATCATTCTCAGTGACTTCTCCATCAGCTGCTAGCACAACAACACAGCCGTCGTCGTCCAACATGTTGGCTGCAAACCCGAATGTATGGCTCCAGTATCTTTCGTCGTACTTGTTCCACCAGGGTAGTGAGCCCAGCCCCAGTATCTCCTGCCTATCCGGGATATCCACAAGGATCATGTCGATGGAGGCTTTCACCGCCCTGCCCCCGACTGTGCTCTTTTTTGCCGTGGCTCATCGCCACAAAATACTCCATCATCTTTGTGTAGCCGGGAGTGTCCTCCATATCGTTGCCTGTGGCCTTCCTCTTCCCCTTCCCCTGGTGGGCCTCAATCGCCTTCTTCAATCTCGTTTTCTCCAGCCTTCTGGTCAAAGCAGTTAGGAAATTTTCATTAACACACTCCACAATTGTGGGTGTTTTGAGAACTTCCCTGCCCGCAATGTGCACCGTACGGTAGGGTCTGCCAGGTGCATCCTCGTATAGTGATCTCTTCGCAGCCGAACCCCCGGAGCGCTGGCCCTTGTGAATTTTCGGACGAGGTGTGGCCCCCTGGGTGTTATCCTGCTGGAAATCCTCGTCGGAATCCTCGTCATCTGGCTGACTATGTTGCTGCTTCTTCTTCTTGGGTGTGGGGCTCTTTGTCTCTTGCCCCTGTTTGCGCGTTCTTTTCTTCCTGTCCTTGGGCTGCTCAGCTGCCTGCTTCTCCACCTGCTCCTTCGCCAACGCTGCCGCCTTGGCTGACTTTCTCAGTGCTTTCTGCTTTGCTGCCTCCTCTGCTTTCAGTTTTTCCGCGTCCTCAGGTTGGGGATCCAAATGCGCCTTCATAGCCCGGGCATTCGCTTCCTTCTTCAAGTTAACCTCCGAGAGGTCAATGGTCCCACTTGGGAAATCCACATACCAGGGACAGTCTACCAAATGCTCGGCATGCCACTCTTTTGCCATTACTTCTATGTACGTCGTACCACAACCTCCAGGTGTCCTCCACGCCAGGAAGAATGGTGGAACCCTTTGAATGGCTCCGGACGGAATGAGAGCAAAATTTATGTACCTACAATCACGAGCCAGTTCAACAAAAATCATGCTACTGATGCATCATGCAAGAGGAAGTTCTGAATGTAGAAGGTATTTCAGTGCCGAAATACGCAATGGACCGTGCCCCAATTACCCAGCATTCACATCTTGCGGAGGTATATTTCGGCGCCGCAATACCCACCGCTGCTTGGCTAAATCCTCAAAACTGCAAATAGGGGGATGCATTGGCAGCAGATTACCTGAATAGGACTCGCATTGCCGCTTTGTCGGCACCCTCTTGCTCTTCAATGTATACGCTGCGTCTTGCCTTTGCAATTTCTCCGAAAAAGAGGTTTGCGAAGCGCCCTCGCCAGGACTGCACGTAGTTCTCCATTGTCTCTGGTTTCGTCCAGTCGATCTGTAACTTGAAAGTGGTGGTGTTGCAATCCAATTGCTCTTGGGCATGGGTCAGTACCTACAACAGTGCAGGTCTCCAAAACATTCATGAATATGAAATTCCTGGGGGGTGCACTCCAGCCAATATGTACCAACCACGTGCGTGCACAGGAGGGGGTATTTTAAACCCCTCCATGTACAACATTATATATATAGAGGGGGTTTAAATCACCTTAAATATAATCTTACAGGAGGGGGTAATTAAATTTCAGGTGTAATCTAGTGGTAAGGACGTAGATTGTGTTACGACGCACCGCGGGATCAAATCGCGATGTACTGGTTTACGACTGTTTTTTCGCTTTTCTTTTCTTTTCTTTTCTCCCCGCGATCTGTCTCCCACGGGCTCTCTTTTCCCTCCTCTCCCGCGCCCCTTCCGCGTCAGCTTGGTCTTAGCCGGCCATGTTTCAATCTCTTCCTGCTCAATCTCGCCGTGGGTAGATGGTCAACTAGAAACAACAACGGCAGCAACGCATTGATAGAACAAGGCACTACTAATGAAGGTACCTTCTTCAACGCATTTCAGCCTGTTTTCCCTGTTAGCAGAGTCGTCCCTAATTTTTCTTGTTGAATTCTGCAAGTTAGCTCGTTGGTGGATCTATGGTGGTTTTGGAGTGATTGCACTTTTAACTAAGCTGCAGTGTGGGATGTTTCAACTCCAAAGCCACGGCGACAGATGTGGCTGCGATAATGTGAAAGGAGGCAAGTTCTTCTCCGGGGAAGTGGAGTGGATAGGAACAGAAGACCCACGGTATTTGCTGAACTAAATGTGTTTGCAGAGATGATGTTTGCGAGCATTTTGGTCAGAGTGATGGGCTGACCTATGCCTGATTTGCCTGTACTTCTTTGTTTGAGGTCTGGCCTATATGGGCGGTGTGTCCCATAGCGAGGGGAACTGAGTGGAAGGTGAGCAAGTCCCAAGCAAGTCTCAGTGACAGATCTGATACAGCTGTCACATTGAAATAGCTGAAGAAGGGGAAGACTGAAGCTGTGGGTACTGCTTGATTTCCCATGACGATGAAGCAAGGAGGCCTGAACTTGGTCACCCGAGCCTCAAGATGAGGACATGATTGGAGGAAGACGATGGTTTGTCGTTTTAGCACAATTTCTTCCCGTAATGTCGTGGCACCTTCTCTGTCTAGCCCATTCTAGCACCAGTCATTTTTTATCGCTTGTGTGGATAGCCGTTGCCGGCCAATGGGGGCACGTATTGCCGTTGCCCCAGAGAAGATCACGTGAGAGGGTGTTCCGCAGTGGGTTTTCAATGTTTGCATCTCCGTGTTGAAACACTACAGTGATTACTTGTCCCTTTCCATTCCCGGTGGGCACACACTTCCTCAATGTCGCCCTGTGTAAATGCCTTCTGCATTCGACGGAGCGGGATTCGAGGTTCGCGATTGCGTGAGCCGGTGATGGGAGACATTATGGTGGAGTTGGACTTCAGTGAAGGTACACGTAGGGTGACAAGTTTCCGAGCACTTCTGTGGGATTCTCTTTGGGTGAGGCCTGCGAGTGGACAACAGTGGATACTTGTTGTGCGAGATAGACCTAGAAGACGGAGTGTTCGTCTCTTCATCATGAGATGTTGCTGCGGTGAGTTCTGGAGGTCTTACTACCATAACTATACTGCACCTCCACAATATTTGCTCCCAGATAGGGCTCTTGAGTTGTTCACTCACTCTTATGGGCCAGGGAATATATTGTTGACACTAAGGGAGAATCGGAACAGGTTTGTCCTGGATGTTTGCGAATTTCACGACGCTGTGGAGGAGGTCCTTATAGGAGGCCTCCAATATCTGCATGTTTTCACGAACGTGACCTCTATAGATATCTTGTATCTTTATGTGCGCCATCTTAATCCAGAAAACGGCAATGCGCAGTGGACGACTACCGCACCACTCCTAATTCTGGACCTGTGGTTCGTGTTGTGGATGTCAACACAACAGCATAGAGCGTTAAGGATCATTGTGGAGGGTGATTGGAGGGCACAGGCTCCGGGTTATGGTAGATCCACAGGTTTCTTATGCCGCAGTGGTCCATTTCTGATGATGGAAGCTCAGAGTTGTCGCTATACAAAATAAAAACTTGTAGTTTCCTGATGTTTGTATTTTGAGCGTGTATGGCAATTTTCTGTCATGTCAATGTGGTGTTGATGTTGTGTTGAATGGGGTTTGCAAGTTGAGCTGTCGTCTGACCCTAAATATATTACCCTGTCAGCACAATGGCTTGTGAGGGCTACAAGTTTGTGTCTCTTTCCTGTCCTGCACAATGTTTTACAGTCGTGACGTGGAATAACGGCGCCGAAATACCTCATTCCGCATCCTGGACCAAGAGAAACATACCCTATTATCGAGGTATGAGGACATAATACCGTCAATAAAGGCACGAAAATTCCAATTCCGTAGATGCCCGCTCATGAGCTCATAGGCTCATAGGCTCATGGGCTCATGGGCTCATGAAAAAGTAAACCTCAATCGATATTGCTTCATTATCCATAGAAAGTCCGAAAATTTATGGGTCATTTCGATTGTCCAGATCCACTGGTAGAGGAGCTTGCATTCAAAACTGAAGCACAACTATCAATGAACACCATAGTCCCACTATACACACGTCCATTCCTGCCACAAACCTGTCTAGGGGGAGATGTTTCGAGAGCAAATGTTCTTGCTGCAGCCTCAGCATAACATGGTAATTCAAGCATGGGTGGCGGACTTGGAAAGAAGTCCAGGTTCGCAAAGAAAAAGAGGAACCTAAGCGTAGTTGGGCTCCTGCAAAACATTGCAAACATTCATGAGAATCCCCAATTCCGACGCCACAATGGAGTCCCATGCAAAGAAGAAAAAACATACGACTTACTCACAAACAAAATCGTCGTCAATTTTGATGTCCTCGTGTTCCAACGGCACTGCTGCGACAGCGGCATCTATCTGAGTACCTGAGGTTGAGCCCTCATGGAGGGGAGCAATTACCTCTTTGTACAGGTCTCCATCCCCCTCAAAGGCGAACAGATGCCTTCCAGCAGCCTTGCAGGCATGGAACGATGCCCCTGCCAGACGAATAAACCAAATGAGCCAAGATATGCGCACGAACCTGCACTTTTGAACTACAACAATGAAGGTAGATTATTGCTAGAGTGTGAAGGCCCGAACCTGTTCCAACAGTGAGGTCAACGGGACCCTTCAACACTGCAAGACTCGATGACTGTCTGCATGAATGCAGGACTTTTTTACAGTGTGGATGGGTGGCGTTCTCTTACGAGACAGTGTGCATCAAAAGCTCGTGTCTACGAAATAAAAACACTGGACTCACTGAGGTGAGCGCCAAGGCAACATCAAGGTAGGTAGCAGATGACAACCTTGCACTACGATTTCGTCAACGCAAGGATGCAAGAGAAGATTGACAGCGCAGAAGGAAAATAAAGCTATCCAAACACGGGAAACATTTCTACAATATTGAATGAAATGGAGGATACGACATACCTTTTGGCCTGGGAAGTCCCTCTTTGTAAGTGGGAGACTATTAACTCCATTCCAGCTTTTAGTCACCTTCATCCCACCAGACTTCAGGAAACTGGACAGTAGTCGTCGGCACTTTGCATTGGCAGCTTGTAGGATGAGCAAACACCCATTGTCAGCCAAGAAGTTCCCACAAAACTTGAAGACCCAGGGCCAGTAGCGCTCGTCCCATTCATTCCAGGCTGGAGTGATACCTTTCGGTAAAAGATCCGGGACTGGAAGCCCGTCTGGAATGTCCACAATAACGAGCTCGTAGGCAAAGGGTTTTTTCTCTCCGTTCACCCACAATAACCTTTCCAGCCTTCACCCCCCAAAAACAATCCAATTCAAAGGACATTTGAACACATTGCAAGAACCAAATGACAAGTAGGGGAGTGGATAAGGAATTTACAAGAGTGAGGAATGAAGACAATGTCTCCCAAGTTGGGGACTTCTCTTTGACTGTGCCGCCTTTCCTCATTGATTCCATCATGTCCAAGAAGCTTTTGTTGACTGTCTTGTGTTGGTATCCCGTGGCCACACCTCTGCCAGGGTTAGGTAGGGTCTCGTATGGTTTGTCCGACAGAGCCAGTCGTGAACCCCTCTGAGCCCCTCCTGCCACAGCAGCTGCTGCCTGACTTTGTTCGCCCTCTTTCTTTTTGTCCTTCTTCTTTCCACCCTTCTTTTTCGGGCTCTGATTTACAACTCGTTCATTTGCTTTAAGAAGCCGGAGATCTCTCAACTGCAGCTACCTATCTATCAGAGGAGCAAGAGCCTCTGCATTGTCATTCAAGTTTCGTAGGACGATCTCCTCCCATGGTGTCGATTGTTTCGGGCAATCAAGGTACCACCCACAGTCTTTGAAATGAGACCTGCTTCGGTCCTCTAGAATTCCCATTGTATACATTGTTGTGTCGGGATTTGTCTTTGCCTAGCTGTCAATGAAGAATGGGTAGGAGCTTAGAAAACCACCTGGAAAAAGCACTCCGTGGATATATCTGCAAAAACAAAAACAACAAAAATCAGGAGAGTTCATAGGAAGACATGATAGCAAGCTCCAACCTTTTGTTGTACTTAACAAAACACAATCCAAGTGCAGGCAAAACTCATCCTTGCGTCAACAAAAGCCTCTTTCCGGTTCTGAAACAAGAGTTTGACAGTTAAGAAATCCTTTTATCACACAAGTCGTTGGCTGCCATCAAACAGGCTTGCGCCAACGCAAGCCTCATGCAGACCCGATAGAAGTCACGTTTCCTCACAGTTTTTGCACGAAACACTCCATAGCTGTACTTAAAATTCTCAAAACATACCCCTTCCTAATACTTGGTTCAAACTACCAATATCTATTTCACACACAAGACAGGCTTGCGTCAACGCAAGCCTGATCCTAGCCCAAAGACCTGAGGAGAATGCAAGCCATGACTAGCAGGGTCCGCAGGCTTGCGTTAATGCAAGCCTCAATAGAGGCAGCTTCTATCTTAAAGAACAGCTCAAAACATTGAAAAGCATGAAATGAAACCTGTATATGACTCGCTTCATCGCTTGCTCCCCATTGTACTGCGCATCGAACAAATTGGAATGGTTAATCCCACCATCCACAGCAAATTCGCGGAAGAACGCATGGTCCCAAACGATCCCTTTCCACCTCCTTATCCAGGTCTCGAATGACTCTTTGGGTGTAGCAACGACTATCTTGAAGTCTGTTAGAGATTTCTCCATAACCTCCTCAGCCCTCTCCTCCAACTGGCACGCAAATAACTTGGTTAGATTTTGCGAATGCACTCAAACACATTCAACACAGACATTGAAGAGCTGTGTAACGATATTTTTACCTGCGCCCAAAATGTGGCTTTATGAAGCCAGATGTCCCACACTTGGTCACTGAAAGGGGTGACGACTCCAGTGGTGGCGTTCTTCTCCCCATGGGAAAGCTATTTGCTTGCCGTAGAACAGGCTCAGAGTTCCAAATTTGAAGCCACCGTATTTTCACTGCTGGCTCCACCATTGCCATGGCAAGCCTGTGCAGCTTCTCTTGTGTCATTTCAGGCTTTGTTGTCTTGCTCCAATGAATGCGAACCTCTTCCAGAAATTGAGAGCCAAGACCAGGATCAGCTATGCGCAGTTGTTTGGTGAACGCAGTCACCACCTTCCCGCGGAATTCGTTCATGTGGAAGGTCATTGCCGCCTCAATACCGTAGGCAGTGCATTCACTCTCTGGAGTTTTTCCGTAATATTCCGCTTTTCCCCTCTCTCCCGCATCAGCAATTTCTTGCTATCCAACCCAAAAGCAACGTTAAAAAGGTCAGAGTCCTAAATGTGCAATAGGTACCTGAATCTAAACTTCACAATGATTCAGGCTTGCGTTGGCACAAGCCTGAACATGGGTACATATGAATAATAATAAAAAGGTTGTTTGCAGGACCTACCGTGTACATGTACTCCAGGAACGCATCCCTTGTGAGTGTGTACCATGTCTCTACTCTTTTGGAGGTCTCGCACTTCTCGAAGGCCTCGGGTGAAAGAATAATCTTGAAGCTGGACAATGGCATCCGTCCAAGCTTTTGCATCCTGAATAATGTGTGCACTAAGTTTGTGGTGACATGGGAAGACTCTGTCTGCTTGCACCATCAAACCGAGTGTGAGAAAAGGTGTTAATGGCAAATAATAGCATTTGAGGTTGTATCAGAATCTGGTGGATGATGAGAACTTACTTGTTTATATCATGCATGGCTGTTAGTAGCTGCGTGTGGTTTCCCTTCGGATCCAAAATGCACGCCGCGACGGAGTAATGCCAATCTTTCTCCTCTCGATGCATAGATTCAATGTACTCCATCCAAGCAAGCAGGCGGTGGTTCCCGTCCCAAACAAAGAACATCTTGTTGTTGTCCACCTGCAACTCCGGACTCCTGGACAGAGACTGCTCGAATTCCAAATTCACTTCCCTCCAGCAGTCATCCCACTTGCCCTCGATATTGTCGTCTAGATTCAGTCTCTCGTTCCCATTGGAGTCTCCAACAGAAATGTAAAAGACTGGGGTTCCAAACACGTACCCATGCACAAAATCTCCTTGAAGCTTCCTGATATCCCCGGCCAGGGCAGGACGAATAGCAGGTATTGATATCATCCTGCAGAGAGGTACCATGCGGTTCGCCTCCATAACCATCATGGATCGGATTACCTGTCCAGACTTCACTTTTGAACCTGACCTTATCTTGATGGCCATGACTTTATAATCCATACCTGTGTCTTGCACTTCAGTTTGGACTACTGTCGCTGCAACAGGGCCTTTGCCCTTTCTCCTCTTCTTCTGCTCATCAGAAGAAACAAGAAATACATTATCAGATCAAAAGCGGGATTCTGTGATCCATAAGATCAGCCTTGCGTTAACGCAAGGATGACATGGACGTCTTCAAAGGACCGTTTGACAATCCCAAATAGGCTGTGATCTTTCAGTTAACTGAGCAATAGTTGCCTATACATTACATCCTTATGTTGACGCAAGCATGGATCGGAGATCAAAAAGATTCTCTCACAAAGGATGTTTTGCTTTTCTTAGACACACAGCAGGGCTCTCAAAAAGACTGACACAGATTCTGGATCCTGCATAGATTTGTATCCACTAAACTTCAGGCTTGCGTCAACGCAAGCCTGGTCTGTGTGCCTGCTTACCTCGCTATCTATACAACTATGTTTAGATTGAGAGCCGCAAATCGATATAAACTCAAAGTTCTGGGAATAACCAAATCAGACTTGCGTCAACGCAAGCCTGCACTGGATGTCTGTTCCATGTATCATTCTTCTCTACTGAACCACACTACGCAAACTTGAAGTGTTTCAGATGAAAAGGCTATTTAGGATTTCGTTGACACAACCATGGATAGTGTGCTCTCACACAAAAGCAGGGTGCAAATATTTACCTCTGTCGGGTGCTCGCCTTGGCCTGATGGTGCTGATCCATCCCTTTTGTTCCCCTTCTCCATCGCCGCGACCTGCTCTCGTACAGGCTGCAAGCGAGGAGAATGGTTAGACATGAAGAGAATACAATGCACAGTGTACAAGTACATGGGCAATGGTTTAGGGTTTTCTCACCTCGACTTGTATTGCTTCTTCTTGGGCCTCTTGAATGGAGTGGAGTGGAGAAAAACTCAAATCGGCTGGTGCCACCATAGATTGCGTTCCTGCATCATCCATCTGCTTGTCGTCGGTTTGAGCCTCGGCGTCGTGCCCTTCTCTTGTCTGTGTTCCCTTGTTTCGCTCTGTTCCTCATTCTCGTCTCCTGCAAGCGAAACAAACTCTCCCTCTTCCCGACCTTTTTCTCTACTAGATGCCGCAGCCATTCTTTTGAACTCTCGCCCTAACCTCTTACCCTTCATTCTCTCAAGTGCTTTCCTTCGCTCTCTCTTGGTAGTGAAATATAAAGACTACCTCCTTTTGTGACGCTTGAACGCACTCCTAACTGTGCTAAACCCCTCCAGCTTGCTAGGCACTCTGCACGGTCATTCTCTCTGAAAGGACGGTGCTTTGCAGAGGGGTATTTCAAATGACGATTGGGGTTTGGGGATGAATGGAAAAGGTCATGTCCGCGCCTTTCGTTACATTGTCCACATAGGGCTTCTTCCTGATGTGTTATGTGCACTTCTTCATCCACCCTGGATGTCGGCGTATGCCACAACATGTGTCCAGCGGTGACAGGTTGGTTGTCGCTGAATTCGGCGCATGCAATGCTTTGGATACCTTTTCCAATACGCCCTCAATGTAACGGTCAAGCTCAACGGTATGTACGCGCAAAAATCAATGTGGTCAATTTAACCCTTGGCTCTTGGCCAATCGCTGCTTGTATAGGCACTGACGTGTAGTGGCCATGATCATTCTTTTGATAGTATCAAGCGCCGGTCAGTGCCGGACATCCTCATCCTTTGGCAGTACATACCTGGTATCTTTGCAGCAGATATTACGTCTGTGAGGATTCGCCCCTCAATTGATCCTGCACATCAACCCCCCTCATGTGTTCTTGATAGTGCTTCACAATGGGGGAAGTGGGCGATGTACAAATGCAAATTGCAATGGCCTGAGGCTGACTGGTTCCGCAAACAAAACTGAGTGGGAGGGTTGTGCGGACAATCCATTTGCAGTGGGTTATGCCACTCCAAGTAACACTACATTCATCTGCAGGTTCTGCAAATTCATCCCCACATGCATTGCCACCTGCAAGGCTTGCATGTACTACGTTCTTCATCGTTGCCAGACCCTTACTCGGGCTTGCATACATCTCGAAAATCATGATCACCCTGTGTGCAAAGGAGATTGCAGGGAAAGTATAGATACGGTACTGGGACTCATGCAACATGAAGGTCACAACGCTTTGAATGCTTCGCCGTCAGCCATTGCACTTGCGGCAAGCAAGACATTCTTGCAAAAATATATTCTTGGAGAACCAGATGATATCTTAGCCAAGCTGGACTCCTCAAAGCTAGATGCTGTTATGGACCATTTTTCTACATTGAGCTCGCCCAATGTCCGGAATCACATCAACGCACTGGAAATAGGCCCAGGGAACAAAGGTTCTCTTGATAGCATTTTGGACTTGAAGCGTAGAAGCAAATATGACTTTATTCAAGATAGTGTCTTTCCAGGCCAGGGATATTTGAAAGTGTACTTATTCAAAATGTCCACAGTGGGGGAGGGTAGTGGAGTTAGCCTGGTCCGAAGAATGCAAGCTGGAGGCGATCTGCAGAAATCATGGCTCATGTTCGACCATTTCAAACGTGTTAAAGAGTGGACAACCATGGTTTGTCATGTGTATGATCCCACTTACCAAAGAGTAATGACTATAGCCGTTTGCGACATGCAATCCGAGGACACACAATCTCAAATTCTGATGTGGAGGTCTCTTGTGAACGTCATGAATTTGAATGGTGTGCCCGATCCAAACTTCAATGGATTCATTGTTGACAGCGCCCAGGCAAACTGGAATGCAGTACGGTGTGTGTTTGGATCTGGAGACCCCAAAACACCTATGGAAGGTAGGGAGCGCACTTGTCTCTTTCATTGGACGCAGTCCTTCGAAGGCATACAAAGAGTTGCATAAAAGTGGAATTGCAGGACGTGCACATGAGACTATGCCGCTTGTACAAAGATGCAAGGACGGGGCATGAGGCAAACTCCCTGTATCAAACTATCCGAGCTGGTGGTACTCCTCGGATGCATCAAGCCAGGAAGGCCTCGAAGAGCTGGACGACTGGTTTGGGTTTTGGCATTTCCGATACAGACAATGGGGGGGTTTCATGACAACAGTAAATTCCAGGAGTTAGAGGGTTTTGTTTCTTCAGTTTGATGCTTGCTCTTGTCCAGTAAAACTGCACTCAAAACATGAAAACTCATTGCATAATCTGGTGGCTGGCAGGATATGACGCTTGAGGATATTGCGGACATGCCCTTCTGCAATCTTTCGGAGACAGTGCACAATGTTTGGATGAAGCAATCCGGGAAGAACGGGCGGGATCTGTACGTTGCCACAGCTGATGACATGGTCCGCGCGCTCTCGCAACAAACACGGTACCGGGATTTCCTTCGGGGATGGGTATAGGCAAGGGGCCAGACAGGGCAGAGTTGCTGCTCAGGGCTGCAAACAGATTGAAAGACCCTCCTAAGATGGCACGGGCTGTGAACGAGTGCACAATGGGAATACCATTGCAGTCACGGCTTGCACATCTGGAAGGAGAGGAGAGGTTTGGTTCGTGCAAAAGAAAACTTGACACCCCACCAGGCTTGGATGCAGATTCTCGCCGCCACGATCAGGAGAACTTTTTAGTACCACGTGTGCCTGTGCCCCCCACTTTCGTGGGTGCCACCCCCTTTGTGGGGGAGTCTTCTTTGCCTTTGTTCCCTCAGGAGTCTCCAACCACCACAGTCCCCGATGAAGGGGAGAACATGCTGCCGGTAGAGGAGTCAGACTGTACAGACGCAATGTGGCATATCGAACGGACTCCCCATGGATCAAAAGTCAAATGTGCCGCTATTAGGGCCCCCTCGTTCCAGAAGTGCAAGTCCCAAATTTCCAAAGGGACTTGCGGAACTCCTGCCTCGACGTTCACCGAGTTGTTCAAGCATTACCAGTCGCGGGAGTTTAGGCCTCACAAGTTTTGGTTCTGCCCGGATGACATTGTGCGCTGTGTCATGGGACTGTTCGGGAATCTGTGATAATGAAGCCTGAAATTCCAGTCGTGTGGCCAGTGAAGTCTGGAACCGCACTCTCCAAACTGGGGATTGACATGCTGGAGGAGGCCGGGTTTTGCCTTCCAAGAGCCCCTCCTGTCGTAACACCAGTTGACCCAATGGCTTTCCCTTCCAACTTTACGGCACGTCCTCGACATGGCAATGATAGGCCCACAAAAAGGAATGGAAAAGCGGTACGTTTGGTTGAGGCTGGTGCAGCCAATGAGTGCAAGATGGAGTCTGCTAGAACCCTACAGTGTTGTGTCACCCAAATTGTGAATGTTCCCTTGCCAGGGTATGGGCGGGTGTACACCACGGCGACCTCTGGATCAGTTGTTCATGACCGGACCTATGAGATTACTATTGGCAATTTCCCTAATTGCACTTGTCCGGACTTTCAGAACACGCTCTCAAGTTCTCTTGGCAAGAGAGTAAAATTTGTCCCGTGCAAGCATTTGTACTACATCTATATTCGGAGAATGTTTTGCGATCCAAAACGAGATACGTACATTCACCAATGTACGATTGGACCCAGCGACGTTCACACACTGCTACAACGAGATACTTCAGGTACAAATTGAGATGTAGTCTGGATTTGCATTACAACTCTACCCGTTTGCCCTCCTTGTCATTGTTACTCAAATCTGGGTGTATCGGACTTTGGAGATGGGTACGTTTGCTTCAAGGATGCATTTTTGAATGAGATCAATGTTGTTTTGCAATGAGGATTTCTTCTCAATCTTGTTTTTCAATGCATGTTTGTGTTCCACCAGGTCGACTTGTATCTGGCTTAGTGTTGGATAATGGGAACACTTTCTTGAATGAGATCAATGATTGTTTTGCAGAATTGGTTTATGTATTCACTTTCTATGAGATGAATTCAATGAGATGATACTCCATGACTGTTATGAAAATGATGAATGTCATGAATGTTTTCTTACAAGCTATTATATTAAACTCATTCGTGCTACATTCATCCACCCTTTGTCATCCAACATCCATCCTTCATTCATCCATTTCCCTGAACCCATTCATACTTGCTTACTTCATCGAGAAGTTCTTCGTACACATTCATCCCACATTTTCTGACATGGAGGTCGGCGCCTTTGGTCCATCATGGCATGTAAACCTCCAATAGGCATAAGTTTGCGTCAACGACAATAGGCCCTGCTTCTTCCACGGTTATACGCTCCACTTCCACTTTCTCACGCTTAACTTCTGCTCACACTTAAGGGAATCTGCTTACGATTAGTGGAATCTACTCACACTTAGTGCGCTAAGCGTGAGCGCGCTCACGCCGCAGCTACTCTTAGAATAAGAAAGCAGAAAAGACCGGAAAAGAGAATGGAAAGAAACCATAACACAAAGAAGAAAGCTCACCGAGCGTGTTGTGGAGGCGACGGTTATTGCGATGATTCGGTGCTCACGCGACTGTCCACGCCTCGAAAAGCTAACACGCACAAAGGAAAGCGGGCTCGCACAAATGGGAGGTGGCGGGCCTAAAACGAAACAGTGCGAAAGAAGTCCAGCAGTAAGTGGAGAACAGGTATAACCCTGCATGCCGACGCATGCCGAGGAGTGACGTGGCGAGATTTCACTGGCGCCCCTTTTTTGGCCGCCATCGCATTAAATAGTTGCAGACCCCTCACACGTGTTGTCAGTATGCCATTGCACGGACAGACTGCACGGACATACTCGTATGCCACTACATGGACAGTCCAGCAGACGGAAGGTTCAACAAAATGAAGAAGAGACTGAGGTAGACGGGATGAGTGGGACTATCGTCAGTCTGCCGTCGCCGCATTCATTAAGTCCAACAGACTTACTCCTGATGACAAAGACAGTCGAGCAGACCCAGTACCCTCGACAACAGACTCATATGCCACCGCAAGGGCAGACTAACGACTGAGGTTAAGTGGATTGACGAAGAGACTAAGGCGAGTGCGGAGACTGATGATGTGGCATGACGTGACAAGGCCTCCTTACCACCGTCAGTGCATTTATTGCGTCCAGCAGATTTACACCTAATGACATAACGGCCGAACAGATCCACTGCAAACAAACTTGCGCAACAGCAGACTCATATGCCACTGCACGGACAGTCCAGTGGACGGAAGGTTCAACAGACTGACGAAGAGACTGGCGTAGAGTAGTTTGCGCGACAACAGACTGATTTCTAACAGACTAATATCCCAAAAGACAAAGTATCCCCTAGGCGGCCGGGTGATACGAGAGTAGAGGCTGAACCGTAAACCGCACTTTCTGTCTGAGTTCGGACGCGGCTCGAGATCACTGGCGCCCCTTCCCGCCGTTGTTGCATTAATAGGTCCAGCAGACTTACACATGATCATAATGACGGCTCAACATACCCAACGCAAACAGACTTGCGCCACAGCAGACTGACTTCGTGACAGTTTAGCTGACTGATATCAGAAGAGACGGATAGACCAGCAGTCCGACGGCTCAGCAAACTCACGACAAAACGGATAATTAAAAGGTAGTAGTTAGACGGACTCATATCCGAAGAGACGGACTTCCACCTGACCGACAGTTCAACAGACTGACGAGAGAAGAGACTTCGGGGATAAGACGAGAAAAGAGACTTCGGAATTCGGCAGGCAATGACGGCCCAATAGTCCAGTAAAGAACAGACTCGCGCCACACCAGACTGGTATCCCTATAGACCAACAGTCCAACAGACCAGACCGATATCCCATCATAACCATGCTTGGCGACGCCGTAATGCCGTGGTTGCATTTCATCCATCCAACAGACTTATATATGCCTATACTCATGGCACAACACACTGCTTAGAGAAAGTACTGACAAAGACGCAGTCAAAGAGCCTGTCGATCCACGCCATTTGCAGTCGTAAGGACCTCAAGAGGTGCATCTGGATGTTTGAGGACCTTCGGACTGGATCCTGTTCCGTTCACACTTTCCGCAGTTCCAAGACATGTGGTGGCAGAGACGTCCTCCCCTGAACAGTCTCATCGGTGGACATAAATTTTGCAATGTATACACGCCCCCACGTGCATATGCTTCCGCGATTTCCGCTATCGTGTTACCAATGGTTTCTTGCTCCATACGAAGGAGCTCGGACTCGGACACACACCACAAACCGTAAACGCATGCAATTTTTCTACATATCGTCTAAAAAATAACCACGTCAGCACAAAACGAAGGCAAAAATAGTGGAAGCATATGCACGATGGTGGCTGTAGAGCCCTGCCAGCCCTCTCATGTTCAGGCACACCCTTCATCGTCATTAAAATTGTCCTAAACAAAAAGAACAGCCGCATGCATGCAAAGTCAGCTCCGCAACATTGGATAACAAAGAGCCGCAAGAACGAGACAACAAGAACGAGTGGGCGAGTTCGTGGCAGGATGCTGCGATTTTCCATGCCCTAAACATGGATGGCGCGGATGGGTTTCTCAGAATGGACAATCCAGATCCTTCGGCCGGCGCGGACTGACAGACTGGTAGACATCAGATGGGCATAGCGGACTGTGGACTTGCGGGGACTGGCACAACGGACTGGCGTGCACCGCGGACTGGCCGACAGACTGGCGGTTTGGCGGACTTAGGGGAACTGGACTCACGGGCAGCGGACTGGCGGGCGGACTGGGGGCGCGGCTGGACGACCGCACGTAGCGGCGGGTAGGGGTCCAGGTGGGAGCCGGGCTTTCGTGCGTGGGGCCCACCGGTCAGCTCGCGCGTGCGCCATAACGTCCCAATTATTGTAAAATGAGAGACATATTTACACTCTGTGGCAGCTTATCAGTTGATCCTACACAGCTTATCATATTACACTATGTGGCAGCTTATCAGCTGATCCTACACAACTTATCATATTACACTCTGTGTGCAGCATATCAGCTGATCCTACACAACTTATTACACTCTGTGGCAGTTTATCAATTGATCCTACACAACTTATCATATTACACTATGTGGCAGCTTATCAGCTGATCTTATGATAAGCACTTATCATACTACACTTAGTGGCAACTTATCAGCTCATCCTACACAACTCAATACATTACACTCTGTGGCAGCTTATCAGCTGATCCTACACAACTTATCAGAGCTGCCCTTTCAAAATTACATAAATGCTAAAGTAAGTAAGAAGTAAAAGCTGTCTTGGCTATTGGTACCTCTTTATATGTTAAAACGTCCTAACTTAATCGCAGAGAAAATCTTGCTCCTACTGTTAAATCACGGGCACCTGCTAAAAGTTTGGTTTGCTTCTCTTCTTGGTGATTCCGTCTTGGTTGGTTGCCTCCATGCCGCGGGCTGAAAGCGGATATTTAAGGGGAGAATTTGGATTGATCTACATGACATGCTCAAAACCTAATAGTTGTTCAATGCCAAATTTCCCTCCAAACATTCTCATTAGTTTGAGGTAGATAGAAATAGTATAATATGATACAAATAAAATGAGATGAGGTGATACTTTTCAAATAATCTCTTGGAGGTTTGAGAAGTGCCATCTCAATGGCATTATCTACATTTAATGTGCAAAATATCACTTCCCTAAGAAAACCCCAGTATAGAATGTCCAAGTTCATGTGGATGTAATATATTTGTATAGAATGTCCATGTGGCTCAGTGTATAGCTGAGTGTATGGAAAGTCCATGAATCATATGGAGATGGATCAGTATTCATTTCCTTCAATCAATATAAAGCATTTGGAGATTTGGTCAATTCTTAAGCTAAAGGAACTACTAAACCTCTTTATGTTGGATCTCATTTCTCAAACACATTCAATGAAAACTTGGCACCCGCATCTATCAACTCGCTCCACTCAACTGACTTGATAACAAAAATCATCATATCCTTTCGGTTCAATGGTTTACACTCCCAAACGCCTTTGCAACTATCAAACTGCTTCGAATCCGAGAGTTCATTCATAAGTTATGTATCTCCATATTGCTCAAAAATCAACACTCATACAAACCCACTAGGCTCAACAACATGATTTGCGTGCAATAGAAGCAACTTTGGTGGATATGACAATAGACATGTCACACCACTAACTTCTTTGGATATAACTTTTGGATGTAATCTTTGCATCATACACTCCCACAATCTTCTCCCTGGATCGAATCCGCGCTACAAATAAATTCCCCCCAAACCTCTTTCCAAATGGATTTCCAATTAGCCGAGGGTGAGGGATGTGGCCCCACTTGGAAATCCACAATATTAATAAAAATAACGTATACACAATAGATGAAATCAATAAAAACATAACATTCATATAGAATAAATAAACCACGCAATGCTCAACGAGCTTTCCAAAGTGCGGCACCATGGTGTGATGGTTACTTGAAATTATATGCTCTGCAGCAAATGTTGCTTTGGCTTTTTTCACCTCAAATTTGAAAATATTATCATCTTGAAGTTGAAGTGATTTGACAAATCTTTCCATTCTCTCCTTCCTATCCTCCTCCGTGCGTTTGAATTAATAGGTCGTCATTTCTTTTCTTGAAGGCCTTGAGTAGATCGCCACTAGAGATAGTTCTATTCTTCTTCTTACCAATCGAATTAGTAAAAAGTGTGAGAGAGGTGTTGGTATACATCTCCCGGCCCGTCACTAGAAGGCCGACCACGAGCAGGAATAGGCGCCTCATCAGGCTCTATTCGTATATGGGCCACCCCATCCACTGATGGTAGATCAGATGCAGGCTCATCATCAACATAGGGTAATACTTTGGGATCAAGCATGTGACTACAGCCCCCTACCGCCCTCAAACCAATGGTTTGACTGAGTGTTTCAATCAAACCTTGTGCCGGATGTTGGAGAAGAATGGCGAGCTTACAAGGGAGTGGGACATCTTCATTCCTCCTCTAGTCTTTGCTTATCGCACTGCATGCTAGCACGAGGAAGACTCCTTTTGAGTTGCTTTTATGGTAGATTGTGTGTTTCTCCTTTGCATCCTACTCGTTTAGTTTCCACTATTTTGTGAGCCTGTGGACTGGTCTAGTTTCTTGGAGAGGTTGCATGCTAGGCACATGGTCTCGATTACCGAGGCTAAGGCTAACATTGTTTTGGCTCAAGTGGTACAGGCTATGAATTTTAACAAGCGGGTTAAGTATACAGATTACTTCCAGGAGGGACAGACTGTGTGCCTACGTCTTCAGCATGGGCAGCATGCATGCAAATCTAAGCTGAAGATCGACGGTCCTTACTTGTTGTACAAGTTGCTTCATGGGAGACGTGCTTTGATCTTGCCGCAGGGACATAACACTGAGGTGACATTTACAGGTTTGATTCATTTGGAGTTGGTTTTTGACTTGACATGCATCAATGTAGAGGGGAGGTCGGTGGTGCTCACTCCTCATGGTGCAGGTGCTTTGGAGGGTTCAATTTCATAGAAGTCTTATCTTAAGTCATAGAAACATGTTGGAGAGTATAATGTCTCTATAGTTTCTACCTGAGAATGATCGATCATAAATATTCTCAACATGTTCATTGGCAACATGCATCATCATCACTGTAATCAACCACAAACAAACTGGTAGCCGCCATTGTCTGTGTTCTCAAAGATTTTGTGTCCATTTTGTATTGTAGATTTGGAGAACTTTTCATTTATTGTTCTAATTGTGCATTGTTTGATGCTTGAGTGTACTCTCCAATTAGGATTCTTCTGTGTAGATTATTTCTCGCTTCGATTGTTGTGTGCATGTTATAAAAATGTGTGTAGAATTTTTGTGGAATAACAATCTTTGTCTCCGTCTTTCTGTTGTGTCATATGTTGGTTGTGTTTGTCCTAACCGCATTTCTCCACAAAATAAACACGGATTCATCCAAACAAAACATTAGTCCAAACTCAAAATCCTATAGAATTATCCACAAATGCATCTCAAATACAATTTATCATCGCTGCTTCACTAATTACCTTTTTGCCCTTTTCGAGAGTCCCTAACTCACACATGGATTACAAACGCAAACAAAATAATAACAAATGCATGGTATATATATGCAAACCCTGCCCTACATAGGGGGAAGCCGTAAGTGGAGGGGCTTAGCGTCTATGAATGCAACTTACAAGTTTATAAAGCCTTTGCCCGCTTGGTGAGGGACTTAGTGTCTATTCAACCGGATGAAAGTTATGGTCTACGACCCAAAAAAAAAAAAAAAAAAACCAAAAACCAAAAACCGTCGCAAGCTGCTGTCGACCAGGACTGAGGAGTATAAATAGAAACGCGAGCGTCTGTGAGGGCTTCGCAGCTAATAGTTCCATGGCCCACAAAAATATGCTTGGTGGAGTGATAAACCGTGTTAGAGGTTATGTTGGAGCCTGGGTTGAAGGCCGTCATAGCGTTGAGATGCAAGAATGGAAGGTGCAACAGTGTATCAGAAGTGGGTTGCAAACTCTATGGTACTGTAACAAGGGTCTTTGGGTCGGCGTCGGTGAGACATAACTTAGTAGTCGCTCTCATGATAAACGAGATGTCATTTGCGCTAAGGAGTGCAAGCTCAGAGCTCTTTGTTGTGGGTGAGGCTGGAGTCCGCTACATGATGACTAACAAATTTTGTCATGATGCGGTGATTTTTTGGGATATATCCCAGGCAATGTCGAGATCTACGGGATATATTGATGGGAAGGTGAATACTCCACTACTGGTAGCAGAACTTTTATCTCCCGCACTATTCATAAGAAGGATGGACCAATAGTGTATAGACTCTATAGACTCTATGGTACTGTAACAAGGCTCTTTGGGTCGGCGTCGGTGAGACATAACTTAGCAGTCGCACTCATGATAAACAAGATGTCATTTGCGCTAAGGAGTGCAGGCTCATAGCTCTTTGTTGTGGGTGAGGCTGGAGTCCGCTACATGATGACTAACAAATTTTGTCATGATGCGGGGATTTTTTGGGATATACCCCAGGCAATGTCGAGATCTACGGGATATATTAATGGGAAGGTGAATACTCCACTACTGGTAGTGGAACTTTTATCTCTCGCACTATTCATAAGAAGGATGGACCAATAGTGTTGTTTGTGGAGGTTTGGAAGGTGGTAATCGTGCCATTTTTTGTTTAGCAAATTATTTACAAAGACCAATTCAGTTATGGTTATGTCATATTTATTCAGTTTTGTAGAAATTAATGGTCCAAAACAAAAGTCTTTTATTTTAGGTCTTTAGCTTTTCGGTCTTTCATTTAGGTCATTCATTTACGTCATATTTATTCGTATCCACAAAAATTAATCGTCCAAAACAAAAGTCATTCATTTTAGGTTTTTCATGTTAGGTTTTTCATTTAGGTCATATTTATTCGGTTTTGCAGATCGTCCAAAACAAAAGTCATTCGTTTTAGGTCTTTCATTTTCGGTCTTTCATTTAGGGCGGTTTTGCACAAATTAATCGTCCAAAACCAAAGTCTTCCATTTTAGGTCTTTCATTTAGGTCATATTTATTTGGTTTTGCAGAAATTAATCGTCCAAAACAAAAGTCATTCATTTCAGGTCTTTCTTTTTTAGGTCTTTAATTTTTAATTTTTTAATTTACGTCATCTTTATTTGGTTTTGCAGAAATCAATGGTCCAAAACAAAAGTCATTCATTTTAGGTCTTTCATTTTTAGGTTTTTCATTTAGGTCCCAAAATTTGTTTGATTTTACAGAAATAAAGAGAAAAAAACATGAGTATCATAGAAGAAAACCCAATTTGAAATTAGTAGAACAAAATTTTTAGGTCTTTCATTTTTAGGTTTTTTTTTGTTGGGTCATTTATTATTGGGTATTTCATTTAGGTCATATTTATTCGATTTTGCAGAAATTAACGGCCTTCAGTTCTATTATATTCCATTGACTTCCAGTATATTCAGCACTAGCATTTAGGTTTTGTAATTAGGGTGGAGCCATTACGCGACTAGCCGCTTGTTTTATCTTACAATATAGTCCATCTACTTAAGATGAATTTAGTGGAAAACAAGGGTTAGAGAGTAGACGAGAACCAAGAGGGGACATAATGCCAAAAGGTAAGCCAAGAAGCATACAAGAAGAAACAAGGGACACTAAGAGCCTGCAGCCTTCGTCTTCTCTTCAGCCTTCTTAGATTTGGTCACGAAGCGTTGTCTTCCTCAATCAGCCTCTATAACACTTATGGTTATTTTTTCCTCTTTGTACTCCTGGGGATATTTACATCCTCCTTATTTATAAAGCTCTAAGGTCCGTCCTCTTCCATAAAAAAAAAGAGAAAAAGAAGAAAAACAAAAAAGAAGGTTAGATCCCAGGCTGAGCGTCAGATCGGAGTCCCATTGATTTTCTTAAGAAATTTGGAAAACAGCACTAGTGGCTACAGAGTTTTGCAAAACATAGCCGTACATTCTGTTCATCCACTGACATTCATCCAGATCTATAATGTAATCCATTTATATCATCCATATTTGGCAAATTCATCCATAATTTACCTTTTATTTGTAGAAGTTTGGCGATTTCATCCATGAAAAAACAGGGAATTTTCGACAGAATATTCCATTTTATTTTTTGAGGTTCCAATCTGGCGAAAATTCGCCAATAAAAAAGAGAAAAAACGATCAGCCTAAAAATGTTCTGACACCTTCCAAAAATGGATGCTTCATAGGGTCACATTGGTGCACAATAAATGGGGCTTCTATTACCCTAACCCTAGTATCATTGTCTTAGTGGACAGTCATTTGTCTGTTCATCATATGAACTACTTTCAATATTCATCCGTAGATATGGATGTAATATGTTAAGGCAATTAGGGTATGAGGGTTGGGGAGAGTTGGATGGCGGCCTCCCTCCCCGTCTCTCTTGTTTGTGTGACACTGTGACGAGAGTGAAGCGCAAATGCCGAGCCTAAGCTTAGACGTTCCTTCCGGCCTCGCCATGGCCTCTCCATCGGAAGCTACCAAGAAGAGTAAGAAGGTGAAGTCTGTGGAGGTTCCAGTATCCTCAACGCCACCTCCATCAGAGTCGGAGAAGAAGAAAAAGAAGAAAGAGAAGAAGTCTGAGGCGAATGGAGGTGTATTGCAATCTGAAGTTGCAGTGAAGAAAGAGAAGAAGGCTGAGGCCACTCAGACGAACGGTGACGTATCGCAGTCTGAAGTTGCAGTAGTGAAGTCTGGGAAAAAGAAGCGATCGAGGTCACCTGAGGGGGAACCACGCACGAAAAGAATCAAGTCCGAGAAGAAGAGCGAGATTGAAGTGCAGGCGACTGACTCGGCGGAGGTTCTGGACCCAAATGCTGTCAAGAATTTTGGGATTTCCCAGGTCTTGAGGGAAAAATTGAAATCCAAAGGGATAGAGTCGCTGTTTCCCATTCAAGCCTTGACGTTCAATAGCGTGTTCGCTGGGAAGGATTTAGTGGGTCGGGCTCGCACTGGACAGGCAAGTGGGGCTGTTTTGTTCATGTCTGTGAAATTTCGATTCTTTGTGGGGTTGTCAAAGGTCCGGTCGCTCATGGCAGGCCCTAGGGATAGTGTGTTTCATTTCGATGCATCATCTTTTCTGTCTTTGTGACTAATATCCCTGCTTTTGAATAATGAAGGGACAAACGAGGGGGACTCGTGAATAGGGCGAGAGGTCACGGGGATGGTACTAGATAGCTCTACTTCGAAAATATCTCAGGCCATGCAGTGTTCTTAGGAGTGAATTAGATGGCTGGGAATCAACAGTCAGAGGTGCGTGTATCCTAAGTTGGTGGTGAAAGAGAACTTATCGTCGAGTATCTGCATGCAGGGAAAGACTTTAGCATTTGTACTACCCATTCTGGAGTCTCTGACACAGAATGGTCTAGCTCAGAGGCGGGAGAGAGGACGGGCTCCAAGTGTAATTGTTTTGGCTCCTACTCGCGAGCTTGCCAAACAGGTACCTGCAGACCCAGAGTAATTGGGACAAATTGAGTTCATCGCCCTGACCTCTAAATTTCCTCTCATTTTCTTTTTCCCCCAAGAACTGACTTTGTTACAGTCGTTTGTGTGACAGAGTCAGAAAATAGAGGTGTCTCTATTATTTTGCAGGCAGCTGAGCTGTTGTACCCGCAGGTGTAGAGTCGGTACTCAGTTTGGGTAGAGGAGTTAGAAGGGAAGAAATAACCTTACTGCTAGTAGATAATCTGTAGAGCATCCGCCCATCTCAATTCACCCGTTCTCCAGGTCCAAGTAACCCTTCTGCTTTTGTCTTACTGTGGATGGGGCTGTGTTTAGGTGCATGCAGATTTTGAGTTCTATGGCTCTTCAGTGGGACTGAGCACGGTGTGTGTATATGGCGGAGCTCCCTATGGTCCGCAGGAGAATGCCCTGCGCAAAGGAGTAGATGTAGTTGTGGGCACGCCTGGTCGTATAAAGGTATCGACGAAAAATATCTAGTTGCAATACTGCAAGGCTCCTGTAGTTGTCATAGTTTTGGTTTGACCCACAATCTTGTTGATTGCATTGAAATGCAGGCTTACTAAGCCAATCCCAGATGAATTGTCACAGTTCAGAAGGATGCTAATTCACAGATTTCTGTTGAGAACATCAAATGTGTTCAAAGCAGCTCGTCTGCCCTTGGGGGCATAGATGTCCACTGTTGTCTGTGGTGGCTCTTCTCTGTCATACAGACCTGTTAATCCAAAGTCTTTTGTGATTATGTGGTGGGTTGTTTGTGCAGGACCACTTTGAGAGGGGCACTTTGAATCTGAAGACATTAAAGTTCCGCGTCCTGGATGAAGCTGACGAGATGCTCAACATGGGTTTTGTTGATGATGTGGAGATGATTCTTGGTACCCTCTTTACCTTACCTGCACAACTTAGAGTTGGAGGTGGGCTACAGCATAGCTTCCACATTTCTTCATTGGAAACCAAGTGGGATAGTGTGAATTGCTCCTGATGGACTTTGAAGTAGCGCTCAAGTTAAAGAGGAAAAGCCTCTGCCTTACTCATCTATGATGGTTCTTTGTTGCATGGTGTGCACAGGTGGTGTGGATGATTCATCGCAAGTACAAACGCTGCTGTTCAGTGCAACCATGCCAGAGTGGGTGAAAAAGGTGTGTTGGAAACTGCACTACTTGTCAGACCCTGCAGCTGAACTCTTGCAGCAGATTGCAATAGAGCTCCCAAAACTGTAGGAATACTGCATTGTGTAGGTTAGAGGGCTACAGGGTCATATGCTGACTTGTGGCATAATGAAGAAATACAGTGTCACTTGTTAAGTACTAGTATAGAGGAACTGATAGGTTATTTGCTGGGCCAGTAGTAGCATGTTACTTATTAGCAATGCTTAACAAGACTTTTCCAGAAGAGAATTGCAGTTGTCATTGACACCCCATTTGCACAGTATCTTCAAGTGCACTGAATTGGTCCTGAAGCTGGCTTGGATTTATTTATCATTCTTAGATTCCATGTATATCTCTTCACATGCTTATGTTCTGCTATTTTCTTCTGACAGTCTGGATTCAATGGTGGTCTGGTAACAGATAGCGGCAAAGTTTTTGAAACCTAGTAAACAGACCGTGGACTTGGTGGGTGATGAGAAGATGAAGGCAAGCGCAAGTGTGAAGCATCTACTGTTGCCCTGTCACTATTCAATTCGTAACCAAGTTGTGGCTGATATCATCAGATGCTATGGCAGGTGTGTTCCCCCCTGACCCTACTTCTTTTCTGATGTAATGTGAATGTAATGGTGCACATTCTAAGATATGAATCATGATCAAACTGCCTCACAAAGCCTTTGAAGATCACAGACTGATTGTCTAAAGCATTATTTGAGATGGTGCTGGCTTGGGGTAGGCTTGTACATGTTTTGGCACAACTTGTCTGATTGGTTTTGCCCTTTTCACAGTTGAATTTACAACCTTCAGTGCAATGTAGCCTCAGTGGTGTAGAATTCCGAGTTGCTTCCAGTTTTGGTACCTTAATGTGGAGGAGTATCTCCTCACGAAAGCATTGTTAGCAGGACTCTTCTCTATTTCTGTAGCTATTAACTTGTGCAGTCAAGAACAAACTGGAAACAGGCCAGATCAACAAAATAAATTGCATGCCCTTTTGTGAAGTGTTCTCCTGAGCTGTATACTTTCATTGGGAACTCGCTCAATCCTTGGGTCATGAACTCTTGACTCTGTTGCCCAGAATGGTTTGAGTATGATTGTTTCGTTATGATGGCAGCAATGGCCGCTGCATTGTCTTTACGGAGACTAAAAATGATGCTGGGGAGCTGGCAGGAGCTTTGGCATATGGTACAGCTCGGGCCTTGCATGGTGATATCGCCCAGGGCCAACGTGAAGTAAGTATCTTTTGTCTGGCATAAATGCACTCGTGTAGATTTGAAGGGAGATAAGTGGTCTTCCCACTGTTATGTTTGGCAGGTGTCCCAGCAACTTCAACTCTGCTAAGGTGGAAGTTGTTGTTGACATTGTTGTTGTTGAAATTGTTGCCGACATGTGATTGAAGTCTCTTGTCTATGTGCAGGTGACTCTGGCAGGTTTTAGGTCAGGTAAGTTCACTGTGCTGGTGGCCACTGATGTTGCTGCCAGAGGACTGGACATAAACGATGTACAACTGGTTCTTCAGGTATGACTCTTTGGATAAATATGGGGTAGAAAGGGCTTATACCTGAGAACTGTTGAAGGTTATTAGAATATTCAGCTACTCAGTACTGCCACGCAACATACTTTTAGACGACTTTCATCTCTGCTGAACCCCACACCTCATAGCCTGTTTCAATCTTCAACAGTAACATTTGCTCCTCATGCAGATCTTCGTTTTGGTGAATCCAGTGATGTATCCCCACAAAGAGGGAAGCGAAAAATGTCACTGGCAGTTAATTTGCGTGTGATTTCCCATTGCAGTGTGAGCCTCCAAGGGATTCAGAAACGTACATCCATCGGTCTGGTCGGACTGGGAGAGCTGGTAGGCTGCCTTTTTCTTGCTAATGGTCGTCTACCGCACAACTTTTTCTTGACATAGTCAAACGAGTTGGCTCTGTTGCCTGACTGTGGCTTCGGACTTTAATGAGATTATAATACTTTCCGCTCTTAGTAATGTATTACATTTATGCAATTAATATTAGAAAAGACAAAATGACACTTTCAAGTTCCGAGTGTGAGAAGGAGAAAAGAGATCGTGGTATTTTTTTCCTCTCCATTAAAAGATCTGCATCTTATGGGATGTCTATGTCAGTACACTCTGTTCGGGAACAATTGTTAACATTGAAGAAGTGTATTTAGTTCTCTGAATGACCGGCTCATGGCGTTTGCAGGGAACACTGGCATTTCGGTGATGCTGTATGATAGGAAGAAAGAGTACATGATACCACAAATTGAGAGGAAGGCAGGCTTCACGTTCGAGCGGATAAATGCCCCGCAGCCTGCTGATATTGCCAAGGCAGCTGCTTCATCTTCCTTGGACGGTGTCCAAGAAGTATCTGACAGGTCTATCCATTTCTGCAATTAACTTCACTGGTAGCAAGGTATTTTTGGGATGGATGCTACAACCTAAAATGGTTCTCCCCAGTACTCTATAAGTTGCACATTCTAGCTGAAGTAGTTGGGTCCTTGGAAGTACAGATGTCTGTTGAATGACATGTCTTGTTGTGGATCTTTCAGTGTGGTTCCTCTCTTCCGTAAGGCAGCGCAAGAGCTTATAGACCGCACAGGTCTCTCGGTTATTGATCTCCTTGCAAAAGCCCTCGCTAAAATATCTGTGAGTATCACTTTGGTTTAGTTGGAGTGTCGGAACCTGAAACTGGTTGCTTAATTGTAACTCAACATATAAACAGTCTTGTCAACTGCTGCACTGTAATGCGTTTTAACGGTTCCCTCGGGAGGTTTTACCTGAGATGATAAAAAGGTTTCATCTTGGGCAAAGGAGTTTGTTGATAGGTTAATCTTTATTGTTGGCCTGGGATGAATTAATGAGGAGGGGGAGAATTGTGAAGGTATTGTCAGAGCGTGAGGTGTAGCCCAGGGGTGTGTGAAGCAATTATGCCCTACCATGGTATATTACAGGCTCAAGCTGTCGCCTTTTACTGCTGCTATCCTTAACTAATAGTTCTACTGACCTTTTGCAAATTAATATGGTGTAGGGACATACAGACATGAAGAGGAGGTCATTGCTCACGTCACATGATGATGCAACAACTCTACTACTCCAATCCTCAACAACCATGTACTCGCCCACGTATGTCCAGAAGCCCTAAGCAGACTTTCAAGAGATCTCTTGTATGAAGATTACAGAATAGATGCCACCTTTACTCTGTCAACTTTGGATACACTAGAGCCCGATTTCTGTAGAACAAAGTCTACTCTTTATGTTATGGAAAACGTGTACGGTGATAACAAAGCTTATTTTGATATTGTTTTCAGGTTTGCATTCAATTGTCTTCGGAAGTTTTTATCAGAGGAGGTTATCAATGAAGTTCGGCGTATGTCCCTGACTGCTGATGCAAAGGGTGCTGTCTTTGATGTGCCATCCAGACTTGTGGAGGAATTCACCGCTGGTGAGACCTGCAATCGTGACTTGAAAATGTGGCCAGAGTAAAGCAGACATTGTAGGGTGGTTTGGATGTTTGACTTGGTGGCATTGTACTTGTTT
The DNA here is from genome assembly GCA_030704615.1 of Takakia lepidozioides. Taxonomy (NCBI): domain Eukaryota; kingdom Viridiplantae; phylum Streptophyta; class Takakiopsida; order Takakiales; family Takakiaceae; genus Takakia; species Takakia lepidozioides. The sequence goes on from CM060733.1 coordinate 76,027,486, forward strand.
TTTCCTATCAATACGTGCAATGACAAACACTATAATCATGCCATTGCTAGAGATGGTTCATCTTGTTCTATCTATATACTGTGATGAAGTTAGGCAGAAAACTTCCCTGAACTTGTTTCCAGTCTCTGACATGGGGGAGGACATCTTGGATGACCTCAAGGGTCTACCCACTCTCGGCACTAGACTGAAATTTAAACTCAGGGCAGGAAGCCTACCTTTGAACAGCAAACAGAAGCAGAGAGGAAAGGGAGAGTGCAATTGCCCGTTGTGTGGGCAATCTGAAGACAGTATTCATTTTCTGATACACTGTCCGGGGTTCTCTCACCAAAGAGACGCTCTCTTCAAATCTATTAAGGGAATTGTGCCTGTACCCCTGTTTACCAACTTTGAAAGTCTCGAGGCTGAGCCAAAAGCCCAGGCCCTCCTGAGGCCTAGTTTTTGGGCAAATCACACACAGCAGATTGATGCTTGTGTGAAGGGATTTCTAGAGGATATCTGGAAAACCCGGATTAATTCTTTATATGGAGGTAAGTCTTACTACCAACGTCAGCCCCTGACAGAGGTAGGTTCTGTCCCTTTTGTTCCTGCTCAAACTGGGCGCGGGGTCAATGGCCACAAGGCTACGGCAAACAACGTCTTATGAGTACAATATATACTGTGATTGATTGGTCGTTCGGATGTTCTGCGTAATATTTATCAACCAGATCAAGAGGGTGAAAATTTTACAATTGAAGTGGCGGAGTCTCTTCCTGAGCTGCAAGTTCGTCCTGACCGAGGGGGAGCAGACAGAAGGTATTGTAATTCGAGTGATGTGTGTAGCTTTTACCTACTGTTTGAGACAAGAATGGTGATTATGTGCTGAAATAGATTTGGAAACATGCAACCAAGTGAACTTTGGCCATTGTCATGACCACCTTACGCAGGAATACTTGTGATAGCTCGTTCGAAATTGGTGCTGTCGGATGCTATGTATGACCAGAACTTTGGTCTTGGAAGTAAAAAACCTGATTGTTAGCAAAGTCAAAGCAATAAACAGGCTTATGGATTATTTTCTAGATATACATTTGAACTTGTCTTTGAAGTAGCAGATTTATGTTCCGAATTGATTCTTTTACATTTGAAATGTTCATCACTTGCCAGGCTCATGTCATGTATAGATTATTTATAAACCGTTGATGTTTGTTTGACCACAGAAATAGCTTTGGCAGTGGGGGAGGAGGTGGTGGGCGTTGGGGTTCCGGTGGTGGGCGAGGTGGGTCCAGAAATGGCGGCGGTGGAGGTCGTTTTGGAAGACGTTAATTGCCATGTCCGAACTTGCGGCGTCTGTAGGCAAAGGGGTTCTTGGCTAGTTATTCCAGATGTACACAATAATGCTGTACAAGATATCTAGGGTTTTATTTATCATAATTCTGGATGGTTATGGTTGATGGTCTCAAGACCTTTTAACCCCCGTCCTCAGTGTTGTCATAAGCATAGCTCAAGTATGGGTCTTCCAAAGAGGTCTTAGGACATTTGGAAAGCGATATTCTTGATGGGCCATCTAGGGTGCAAAATGAGCTTATGCTCAGCAATCCAATTTTGTAGGAATGTTGGGTAGAGTTGTGGCAGTTTGATTGCTCAGGGGATGTTGATTATCCATGCCACACCTGGGTGAAGGATTCGAATTCAGATTCATTTGACATCGGTCACAGCTACGGCTATATTCTTTGCCACAGGCTTGGCTGCCTGTGAATTGAGTGTAAAATTGGATCTCAGAGACACAATAGTATTTTGAGTCATCACTGGCCGTTTCTATTCTACCCCTAGTGACTTCTCAGGGACAGGAAAGAGAGCGCGCGGTGGACTGTTGTGAAACTTCTTATTTAAGTTGGACAGCTAACCTATCTGCAACATGACCTGGAGAGGTAGGAGCTACTTTGATTGATAGAAGATGCAGTAAGTAGAGCTGCTTGCTTGCTAGTACTGAAAAGAGATATAAACATGTCAGTAAATATGGTGGCTTAATTGTCAACTGATGAAAGACTGAGGAAGGCTTGAATTGTTCGAGATTCTTTACCCATCGCCCAGACCTGGCTAGATCACCTCTCCATCAGTGATGTCGCATACCTTCATGTGGACTGAAGTGGAAGGCATAAGGTACATGGACTCACTGCGCTCTCCTTGTTTTGCATTGCATCTTGGTGAAGGCATCCCTCTTTATAGTGGATAGCAATACTGCATAAGAATGAAACATATATATCATATTCCAACCAGTAACTACCAGGGAAAACTTTTTTTAATACCAGCCGGATCCTGGTATTGGAAAAAAAAAAACAATAACAGCGAGTTCCATAGTATTGGAATATTCACTAAATTTTAATAACCGCCAGTTCTCAATAGTAGTATGATTTTTGATTTGTGGACGGGTAGTCCAATCTTAATACCAGCCGGTTATCAATCCGGATATAAATAATTAAAATAAATATTGAAATAACCACCAAATCATCAATATGCCTTTTAATTTAGAAGCATACTTGATTTCACAAAGAAATTAAATATTCTGCTGCAAAATTCAGACTTTGCATACATAATAACGTTGCAGATTTTGGTACGCAAAGTGAAGCGAGCTTTGTTATGGTTGCAAGCCTCATTGTCAAACATGCCAGCATCTGCAATGAGGTCCTCATATTCATCAATCGTATTGTCTTCCGACAAAAAGAAATCTGTAATCCCTTGCTCAACAACCTTGCAATCGGTCCCCACATCATCCAGCCAATTTTAAAATTACATAGCAATAATTTGTCGAGGTTGTCAATGCCAAGTTGACATTGCCCTACCCCTACCGACATGTGCTAAAAAACAAAAAATAGTGGCGGGACCTTGGGGCTGGACTTGCTCTGCTGCAAAATTCAGACTTTGCATTACATAATAACGCTGCAGATTTTAGTACGCAATGTGAAGCGATTTTTTAAAAAAGAAAACTGATTGCAATCAAACATGCCAGCACTTGCAATGAGGTCCTCATATTCATCAATCATATTGTCTTCAAAAGAAATTTGTGATCCCTTGCTCAACAACCTTGCAATCCGTCCGCAATCATCCGACCAATTCTTTAAAATTAGCACTAATTTGTCGAGGTTGTCAATTTGACATTGCCCTACCTACATGTCCTAAAAAACAAAAAATAGTGGACATATGCTAAAAAAACAAAAAATAGTGGCGGGCCCTTGGGGGTGGACATGCCTTGACCCCTTCCTTGTGCACGAGCCCCAACTTCATATCTAGATTCTATACCATTCTATACCATGTGTATAGTCCTTGTCAGTGTTTCTTTTAAAGAATTTTGGAAAACAACACGAGTGGCTACAGAGTTTTGCAGAAAATAGCGGTACACTCTGTTCATCCACTGAAATTTCATCCACCTCTGGACCATAATCCATTTATATCATCCATATTTGGCGAATTCATCTACAATTTATTTTTTATTTGGAGAAATTTGGCGATTTCATCCACGTAAAAACAGGGGATTTGCGACAAAATATTCCATTTTATTTTTTGAGGTTGCAATCTTGCAAAAATTCGCCAATAAAAAAAAACGCTGGTCCTTGTTTTTGCCCATAATATGGGTATTGCACGGGTATTGCCTTTGTCAATACCAGCCTATGTAGGGTATTGACCTAGGTATTGGAATTGTCGGATTATTAACCCTAATGCTAGCCGGGCAGGTAATACCATGGTTGATACCGTACTTGATACCCGGCCAGGCCCTATATACCAGTCCAACATTGGTGTGAACACAATAAACGGCAATAGGGTAACCATGTTTCGAATGTGAACGACAAACATAGGGTTCTTACACATGAATAGGTTCTCTTCATATTTAATCCGTTACAATGATGTCTAGGTTAGGGTTAGTTTAGGTTGGTGGCTTGATCCTGGACCTTCATCTGATCTAGGGCTTCAAGGCAGCGCCGTGGGCTTTGGCCTATGATGCCTCGCCACGCGGCTGGCCACCATGGTTAGGGCTTTTATATAAAGACGGTGCCCTGACACAAGGTCAGGGCAGTGTATTCTGGTGTTAGTGTATATGTGATTTGGGTGTACAAACTTTGGATGAGAGCTCCTCCTGTGTGTCAGATCCGCCCGATTGATCCTCCTCTCACGCATTGCCTGCTATTTCGCTTGCCCTTTTATTGTGAAAGCACGTTTTTTGAGAGGAAAGGAGTATATGCTTCAGGCTCGTTTTGTGGTGGAGAGAAGCTAGGTAGCGTTTAGGTGTTTTAGCATCCACTGCCCACCCTGACACCATTTGCTGGGTTGTTGAGGGATCTGCGCGCTAATCTTTGCTTTTGCTCTCTAATCAGTCTCGTCTGATGGCGGCCAGCCACCTTGCGATGTTTTCTCCTGCTATTTTGTATTTGCCTTCTCACCCTGCTCATTGTGTTGTGCTGTAGGACGATGGCTTCGGTGCGTAGTTCTAGCTGTGTAGCATGTAGAGAGGGAGAAAGTCTGTCAGTGCAAGTTGATTTGGTTCTTGAAATTGTGACTGACCCTGCTTTGACAGTAGCAACTGATCTTGCTATCACTAACCCCTCTCGACATGCGCTGCTTGGCATTGTTGCCTCGCTAGTGTCACCCCTGCCTGAACCCAGCCCTGTTGATCCTGGTCTTGTCGTGCATCTGAATTCAAATAACCCTAGACATGATGTTGATGTGAATGAGGATGAGGTCTAGTCACCAAGAGATGTGAGGTCGCCCAACTCTTTAGATAGCTGCGATCCTGAGTACTATAATTTTGACAATTTCTATGATCCAGGTCCTGATTACGAGTGTCCGAGAGAACGAGAGAGAGAGTTTGAGAGGGATATTGAGCGCTCTCAGGAGTATGATGAGTCTTTAGGGGAATTGCTTCCGGAGGATGTGCAGTGGTTGAAAAGTTTGAAGCATCTGTGCGCGAGGATGCTCGTCGTCTGAACAGTCATCACGAAGCAATTTTTGTGCGCCCTGGGTCTAGTTCTGGCTCTGAGAGAGAGAGTGCGTTGTGCCAGACCCGAGCCGTCGTGGCTGTCAAAAAATCCCTGTGCTTGAGACCAGAGGTGTTCAAGGCTCGTCTTCTTCATCATCGGCAGGTGGCCTGGGAAGCGCTCGGGCTCCACCTACCATTGTCAGTTCACCGTGAGTCAGGCTTGTGGTAGACGACCGAGCGGACAGCAGGCTCGTGGCTCTCATTGCTGCTTGAAGGCTTTGGAGCCTTGTTGTTGCGAGCTCTTCGATTTCATGCCCGGGTCTGTCGTTACAAGCCCACGACGGTGGACTTGGTGGATGGTCTCGTGGGAGGTAGTTTGCATGTCCAGACGTCCGAGATCGTGATTTTGCCAGGTACCTGCTTTGAAGAACAGCGTGTCGTTTGCCCTCACATTGCAGATCACCTGGATAGTTTCCCAACTCCTCAGTGTTGTCCCGGACGTGGGAGGACAACGGCACGACGCGGGTGGGCTTATGGATTAAGGACGAGAGGGTGTGGGAGTGGCTGGCGTTGGGAGTGTATAGTTCTGATTTCACGACCTGCTTAAGCTTCTTTCTTGCTCTGTTTAGACTCCCGAAGCTTCACAGGTGCCGAGCCCAAGGCCGCGACTGCTCATCCCGGCGGCTTAGAGGTTCTTTCTTTTCCACAATTGTCTTTGTTTTTGCATGCCAAACACATCTGCAAGTTCTTGGTTGCGATCTGGTAGACAGAGGTTCATGTCTGGTTTGCGAGAGCCACTCGGGCCACCTGGCAGGGGTATGCCTGATATCAGTGGAGAATCAGACAACCTCCAGGCAGGTAATGCCTTGGTTGATGACGTTTCCTTGGACTCTGGTAATTTTGAGGAGGATTTAGAACTGTTGCATGATGATGGTGTCGTGAGGATAGATAGGGAGGCTCTGCTATTTTGCCCAAAGAATCGGGGATGGCAAAAAATGCGATTCTTCCTATTCAGATTAGTGGGGCCATGGAAGTTCAAGGTAGTGAGCCCATGGTGCTGTCTGGTCATGGACAAGGTAGAATCGGGTTGGTCTCGGACGCTAGGGCTATTACGAGCAGTATGCCGGCCTAGGGTGCTAACGTGAGTCCTAGTGTGCTGCCTGTTGTGGATTTCCCTAGTCCCACTCTCGGGGGAGGGAATTTGTTGCCTGCAAGTTCAGGCGTACATGTGGGCAGTTTTCCTGTATTGAATGTGCATGGTGTTGTTCAAAGTGGGGGTGTCATGATGCCAGGGCCCTCTAGTGTGTCTACTGCTCCGATTCCTGCCATCATAGGTCAATCGGTGGGGGCCCTTTCTGCTCCACAAGCTGGGGTGCCACCACACCTTGTCTCTAGCCAGTCCATGAGTATGTACGTTGGTAATGTCCCTCATAGCGGTCTAAGATTGGTGTCAACACAACCGGTAGGAGTGGCATCCACTCTTCCCATATGTGGAATGCCACAAACCTACTTGCAGTCGACCTACCTTGCTGCTCAGCCAAATGTGGCAACACCTGCACTCCCCATGGGCACGGTGGCGTCACATCAGTCAGCTTCTACTGCTGTAGGATCAGCCAGCAATAATAATATGAATTGTAATTCTGCATCTAATATTGGATATATGCATGGTAATACTGCTGCTATGGTTCCTTGTTGCCCTGCTCATGGGTCTGTCCTCCCTGGTCACATTAACCATAGCCTGCCTTGTCATCTGATCCCTCAGCTGACTACTCAACCTTACCCAGAATATACCATGGGAGAAGACTTTGATAGATATCTTCAGATGTTTGAGGTCATTGTTGGTGTCAATGGAGTGCCTGAGAATTTCAAAATGACGAATTTTAGGATGAGCATGAAGGGACCAACTCGTGACTTGCTACATGCGGCTGTCATGGATGATCCCAGCCGCAGCTGGGCAACTCTGGTGGAATGGGCAAAGACCTTGTTCAAACCTCCTGAGAGGCCTCTGGATTGCTTTGCCAAGCTTTTTGCTAGGACTTACCAACCTGGGGAATCCTTGTGGAAGTATTACATGGATCTTAAGTTTGCTACTGTTGAGAATATCATAGACCCTGCAGAGAGGGATCGTATGGTTAAAAGGTATTTTCTCCTTGGGTTGCTTTCCACTGTTCAGAATTGGGCTCAGCGACGTCATTTTGTCAATGACAAGACTATGTTAGCAGAAATTAATCTTAAAATGGCAGACTTGGCTGACAACAAATCAATGCAACGTCATGCCAAGTTTCAAGCTCCAATGGGCTCAGAGCTTGGCATGCCTGTAACAGCTTCACCATATGTTCCTCCGAGCTTGGCATGCCTGTAACAGCTTCACCATATGTTCCTCCTGTCATGACATGCAAAGCTGATGATTTTACTCTTCAAGGATTGGCTAATACTGTGGGAAGTCTTAGTGAGTCTGTTGCCAGTCAGTTTGCTGCCATGCAGGCTCATCAACAGAGGTGGCAGTGTCGCACACCTCGATTCGGTAAACTCCCCTTCAAGTCATAGTTACTCGCTTTGATGCGCGCGCCTGACTCCCAACCTGGCTGCCGGGCCAACTTGGAGTTTCGGCTGCTCACCGGGACATAACGGTCCCCTTCCGCTTCCCTCTAAACCCTCCACCTATTTGGGACTAGGAGAATTCCCTTTGGTAGATGGCAGTCCGGAACAGCTCCCCACTCTTTGGTCGCTTTCCGGCTCGCTCGCTTACTCACTAGTTTTTGGTCACCAACGGGCTTGCACCGTTCTCGGGGTTACTACTCCCTATATATACTTCTGTAGCTGTCCGCGGGGGTTTCATAACCAGCCATGCCATTTTATGGCGAACCACCACGAAAACCCTCGACTCCCGGTGGTGAGTCGCGGTGAGTCTTGGCCCACTCACCGCGGCCCCAATGGACCGTGATGAGTCCCAAGACTCCCCACGACTCCCACCTCGAGGTCTCCACCCCATGGTGAGTCCTATGCCACCCCACTAAGTCCCACTAAGCTACCACCACCCCTTGTGGAGCCACCTCCACCGCAACCCGGTGTGCGGGGCTCCACCTAGTGAGCGCCTCCGCCTCCTTGAGTGCCTTGGGCACTCAAGGGTGCTTCAGCCCCCCATACCTATCGCCGCCGCTGCCCCCACCACAGGGGCAGCCCCTCATGTGTCCCGACCCCCTGCCCTCAAGGCAAAGGGCCGCGACACACACCCCTACCAACAGGGAGTCGATGTCCTCATCGACTTGTCCATTTTGTAGAAACGAACATCCAAGTTGTGGCGTCCCACATCAAGGAGTTTGTTTCCGTACCATGGCGTCCCATGGCAAAGAACCAAACCCCACACTTGACTCCACTCTCCACTAGCTAGTTCGGCCGACTTCCTCCAAGTCCCGGCCAAGGGTGGAGCCTCTCCAGCTCCTCCCAGTGCACTCTTCTTGGCCTACTTCAAGGCCAAGGAACGATCCTCCCCGAGGATCGAATCGCCTTACTGCAACAACATTGCTTGCGATCGCTCATGATGCCGCTTTTGGCATCACCTTGAGCAAGGGTTCACCTGAACCCTCTTTGACTAGGAAGATAACCTTGAACCAACCGTGCGCCCAATCACTACAATTGGGTCCGCCTTGGAATGCTGGCCTGAGGTACGGGAACACGCCGAAGCCGCACTACGACTTCGTCCCGAGGCTACACGATTATAGTACGTGAACGGAAGCACGTAGCTTCCGCGTTAGCCCGCACTACAAGGCAACCCCCTCGGTAGCGCAGTTATAGTACGCGCACGCGCCAGGTGCGCACTAGCACTTGAACTCCCAAATAAGGCGCAAGTTTCCTTGCCCCTTGGATGGGAGTCACCCGATTTCGGCACTGCGCAAACACACGATTAACCCAATTTACCTCTCCCACTTTTGTAAGCTAGCATGCATTCTACACACCAGCCAACCACACCATGCATCACCATTCCAAACACAATAGGACGCACAATATTTGGAACCCATTTCCTTTATCACAAATTTTTGTACAATACAAGTTTTTGCAATCGGATTCCTGAGCTAGCTAAACCGGGCTAAGCATGCATTTCCTCCCCCACGCTCCAAGGTTGATGTCCCCATCAACGCTTCTTCCGCTTTTGAGGTCGCCCTTCGAACGCTGCAACTGCCTCGGATGCGTTTCCCATTTCTGAGGCACGCACCCAAGATGCCTCCACAAGATGATAGCCCTTCCATTTGACGAGATACTCCGTTTCTCGGTTCTTGAACCTCCTCGACTTAAGTATTGCCTCCACCTCGTACTCGGGTTCATTTTCATGATCCAACAGCATAGGTGGCGGACGCAACACTTGCTGCCGATTCGGACGTGCTTCATCTTTGAAGTAAGGCTTCAAAAGGGAGACATGGAATACTGGGTGCACCTTGCTGTTTGCTGGCAGCTCCAATTCAACACATCCTCATTCATAACCCTCCGAATGCGAAAGGGACCCGCATACGGAGGTACAAACTTCGGACTCATTTCCGGAGGTAGTCGAAAATTCTTGATGTTCAACCAGACCTCTGTGCCTGCCTCAAACTTCACTTCCCTCCGCTTCCGATTCGCCTGCCTTTCATACCGTTTCCTAGCTTTGGCAATGTTGTACTTTGCGAGCTTCAACAAACGCTCGCGTTCTTCCAGTACCGCCGCTACTGCCGGTTCCTCAACGTCCTGGCGGCCCAACTTGTCGGCACCAGAGGTGCTTTTCCATAGACCAACACAAAAGGGGAAACTCCCGTCGCGGAGTGTTCTGTGTTATTATAACAGAACTCTGCCGCGTCTAAGTGTTCCATCCAGTCTGATTGGTCTGCCGACACGTAATTCCGCAAGAATTGCTTCACTACGGAATTCACTCTTTCCGTTTGGCCGTCCGTCGTAGGTCGGAAGGCGGTGCTCATCTTCAGCCTCGTCCCCATCTTCTTCCAAAGTGCTCTCCAGAATTTACTCGTAAACTTTGGTCGCGGTCCGAGACAATATCCTTCGGGACTCCATGATGCTTTAAGACGTGGGCGAAGTAAAGTCGCCCTGTCTCCTGCGCAGTAGCCGTCTCCTTGGTGGGGATGAAATGGGCCATTTTACTGAACCTATCTACCACCACCATGATTGCATCGAATCCTTTTGACAGCGGCATAGCAGTCATGAAATCCATCGAGACGCTTTCCCAAGTCCCCTCTGGAATCGGCAAGGGTTGTAACAGCCCCGCTTGCTTTTTATACTCGCTCCGGTTTTGTTGGCATGTGGTGCATGTCTTTACATACTCCTCTGCCTCCTCCCTCAGTTTGGGCCAGAAATACTCTTTCTTCAAGAGTGCCGCAGTGCGCTTGGCTCCACCGTGGCCCGCAAGCGGGCTATCATGGCATTCTCTCAAGAGACTATCCCTGATCCCTCCCTTTGGCACATAGAGACGTTTTTGCTTATACCGGAGCAGTCCGTTTTGCAAGTGGAACTGCGATTTAACCCCCATTCTCAAGTTCTGCATCACGCACTTTGCCAGCTCATCCTTCCGGCAAGCCTTCCGGATCTTCCTTTGGAGCGCCGTCTCGCCCTTGTACACCAACAAGAGCTGCTGCTTTCTACTTAAAGCATCGGCCACCACATTGTCCCGTCCCGGTTTGTACTGGATATCCACGTCGAACACTGCCAAAGTATCTTGCCACCTAAGTTGTTTTGGGGACAACTTGGGCTGCGTGGCAAAATACTTCACCGTGACATTGTCCGTGAACACCTTCACTGGGTTGGAACCAACATAGTGGCGCCAGAGTTCAAGGCAATGTACCACCGCCTTCATCTCTTTTTCGTGCGTCGGCCACCGTCGCTCCACTTCATTCAGTTTTTCTTACTTTCGTAAGCCACTGGACGTCCATCTTGCATAAGTACACCCCCAATTGCGAAGTCCGATGCATCTGTATGAATCTCAAACGGACGATCGAACTCCGGGATTTTTAAGACTGGAGCTTCCGTCATCCGCTGCTTCAATTCAGCAAAAGCTTGGCCACAAAATGTGTTCCATACCCAGACTTTGGATTTACACAGAAGGTCCGACAGCGGCCCCCGCGATCTTGGCGAAATTTCTCACATACTTCCGGTAATAGGAGGCGAGTCCTAGGAAGGATCGCACTCCCGGACCGAAGTCGGAGGCTCCCAGTCCAAGATCGCCCTCACCTTTCTGTCATCCATTTTGATCCCATCCTATGTAATCACGTGCCCCAAGAACTCCACTTTTGTGACCCCGAATTCGCACTTTGAAGCTTTGGCATACACTTCCCTTCTCGCAATTTTGGAACACCCTTTTGAGGTGCTCCAGGTGCTCCTCCTTTGTTTTCGAGTACACCAAGATGTCGTCGATGTACACGATCACAAAGTCATCCAACCACTCCTGGAAAAGGCTGTTCATCAGCGTGCTAAATGTCGCTGGTGCATTGGTGAGCCCAAAAGGCATCACCAAGAACTCATATGAACCATACCTTGTCCTGCACGCGGTCTTCTCCTCATCTCCTTCCGCCACCCGAATTTGGTGATAGCCGGAGCGCAAGTCGATCCGGCTGAAATACTTCGCTCCTGCCAACCGATCGAAGAGGTCGTCGATCCTTGGCAAAGGGTACCGGTTTTTGATAGTCACCTTATTCAGAGCCCTGTAATCGACACACATCCGCAGCGTCCCATCCTTCTTGTCTGCAAATAGCACCGGGGCTCCGTAAGGTGACTTACTCGGCCGGATGTACCCCTTTGACATTAGATCTTTGAGCTGAGTCTTCAGCTCGACCAACTCTTTGTGGCTCAACCGGTAGGGCGCCTTGGCAGGCGGTTCCGATCCCGGTATCACCTCAATTTTGTGGTCAACTCCTCTTCGCGGTGGCAAGCCGCTTGGTAAATCCTCCGGCATCACATCCTGGTATTTCTCCAAAATCCCCTTGATCCAATCTGGGCTCGGCTCCCCATCGCCTTCTCCTTTCACTTCTCTAATGTAAAGCAAAAACTGGGACTCGTGTGTCTCCTCCACGGCCCACTCCTTTGCTGATAGAAGGTTTATTCGCCCTCCCACGGATTTGGGCGTTTCCGACACTCGTAAAACCTCGCCACCATTCCCACATGGCAGCGTGACTACTCTCTTGCGGCCATCTATGACCGCTCCGGATTTGCTCAAAAAGGTCATTCCCAAAATGAGATCCACTCCATCGATCTCGCAGATAGTGAAGTTCTCACGTCCCTCCCAACTCCCCAGTTGAAGAGGAACATCAAACGCCAACCTTGTCGCCAACTGAGGTTCTCCTTTGGCAGAGCGCACCTCAATAGAGGCCCCCACGTCACTTGTCGGGAGTCCCAACTTTCGCGCCGCCGCCGGCGTCATGAAGGAGTGCGACGCTCCTGTGTCCACCAACAACGACACATTAGTTCCGGATATTATCCCATCCACGAACAATAACTGACTCCTTTTCGTAAGGCGCCAGTTTCCTGATACAACTCACAAGAAAATTTGCCTACCTTGCAAGTCCTGGCGACCACCGCTTCCACCAAGCGACTGATGGTATCTTCCGACAGCTCCGTGGTCGCCCGAGTCATGTTCAATTGCCGGGGCTTCGTGCACTTCTTGGCCATGTGCCCGGGCTCCCCGCAATTGAAACACACTCCATCAAAGGTCGCCTTCTGTCCGCCATAAGTCGCTCCACCCGCTTTTCTTCTTTCGAAGCACCGGGTGCCGCCTTGACGTGTGAGGGACCTCCCTTCGATTTCCACGTGCCATTTTCGCCGCGTGGCCTATCCTACTTCTTTTCCGGTCGGGAGGAGTCACCTTCCCGCCGGGTCTTCTTGTGGTTCAGCTCCGTACGGCCTCTGTCTCTCACCCTAGGGACATCCGAGAAACATTCAGCTCTCTCAATTGCCTCGTTCAAAGTCTTGGGTGGCTTCTCCTCCAACTTCCGCCTAGCCCATGGGGCCAGTCCCGCCACAAAGTTGAAGACCATTTCTGGTTCTGCCATGTCCGCGACTTCGAGCAACAGCACATTGAAAGCCTGGACATACCCCCGAATGTCATCTGTTTGCTTCAAATTCCTCATCTTGTCCCGGGCAAGCCAGGATGCGTTGAGGGGCACAAACTGTCTCTTCATCAATTCCTTGAACTCACTCCAGTTCAAGGTTTCCGGGCTTGGGCCTCGGTCGTGAAGGCGTTTTGCCACCATTGTGAGCATAGCCCCTCAAATAGGTGGGAGCCACTTCCACCCGATCCTCGTCACTCAACTTGGCCGCCCGGAAGTACTGCTCTAGCTCCAGGAGCCAGGTGTTGAGTGCCTTCCGGTTTCGAACGCCCTCGAAGGTGCCGGGTTCCTTAGGCTTCACCTTAAACTTTGCCTTGGTGGAAGTGGCATTAGCCGCCTTCAACACGTCTTTCAACGTCCCGCCAAACTGCGCCAACAACCCTTCCAAAAGGCTGCCGGCATGGGAGGCATCTCTTGGTTTGTCGGAGCTCTCAAAGATTCCTCGGGCTCCGACTCCTCGGATTCCTCCCGCTCCTGAGCGGCCTCGTTTTCGGAAACATTAATCGCTTCCTCAAACGGCCGCCTCGGTGACACGTCGCCCCCATCGGGCTCACCGGGGTCATCATCTTTTGGGCCGTTCCGCTTTCGCTTCGGCTTGCCCGACCCCATGATGAGGCCAATCCCAAGGACGATCGCGTACTGAACTCTAAGCTCTGATACCAAGTGTCGCACACCTCGATTCGGTAAACTCCCCTTCAAGTCATAGTTACTCGCTTTGATGCGCGCGCCTGACTCCCAACCTGGCTGCCGGGCCAACTTGGAGTTTCGGCTGCTCACCGGGACATAACGGTCCCCTTCCGCTTCCCTCTAAACCCTCCACCTATTTGGGACTAGGAGAATTCCCTTTGGTAGATGGCAGTCCGGAACAGCTCCCCACTCTTTGGTCGCTTTCCGGCTCGCTCGCTTACTCACTAGTTTTTGGTCACCAACGGGCTTGCACCGTTCTCGGGGTTACTACTCCCTATATATACTTCTGTAGCTGTCCGCGGGGGTTTCATAACCAGCCATGCCATTTTATGGCGAACCACCACGAAAACCCTCGACTCCCGGTGGTGAGTCGCGGTGAGTCTTGGCCCACTCACCGCGGCCCCAATGGACCGTGATGAGTCCCAAGACTCCCCACGACTCCCACCTCGAGGTCTCCACCCCATGGTGAGTCCTATGCCACCCCCACTAAGTCCCACTAAGCTACCACCACCCCTTGTGGAGCCACCTCCACCGCAACCCGGTGTGCGGGGCTCCACCTAGTGAGCGCCTCCGCCTCCTTGAGTGCCTTGGGCACTCAAGGGTGCTTCAGCCCCCCATACCTATCGCCGCCGCTGCCCCCACCACAGGGGCAGCCCCTCATGTGTCCCGACCCCCTGCCCTCAAGGCAAAGGGCCGCGACAGGCAGCCTCGACATGGCCGAGGACCAATGGGTGGTAACAATAGGGTCGAACCCAGACTGGGCAAGCATATGAGGGTAATTGTGCTGCCTGTTACATTTGTGGGTCGTTTGAACACTGGATGAAGCATTGTCCAGACAGAGCAGGGCTACCAGAGCTGATAAGAACAAGAAGACAGCTAGTGGCTCTTCCCCTCCTTTAAACTAGAAAGATCTCTTGGGAAGGGGGCAATAGGTCCATCATCTACCAACCCTACTTCTTCTGTTCCACTTCAACCTATTTTATCTACTAACTTTAAAGTTTTGCATTGTCCTCTCAGTAGACAGACTGCTGAGCAGCAGATCAGTCCCCTCATGGCCCAGTGCCATATACACGAGCTCAGCTTTCCCTGTGTGATTGATACTGGATGCACTATATCTGCTATACCTTTAAGTGTTGTGAGAGTTCTTGGTCTTAAACTAAACCCTGCCACGGGTATTGAGGTGCTTATTGCAGACAGATCCAGGTATGAGCCCTTAGGACTAGTCACTGCTCCCATCAGAATTCATAAAAGGGAGGTTGTGGTGACCTGTATAGTCATCATTGGTGATCAATTCCTTCTAGCCTTGACTGGATGACTGAAGCTGGTGCCACCATCAGCTTAGCAGACTACTCTCTTCGCTTTAACAATGGAGAAGGGCATGAAGTAGTGGTTCCCTTGAAAGCAGTGCAGATCAAGGCTGGGTCTGCCACAACCAATTTGTCCAGAGTCCAGGCCCTGGTCCAGGAGGTACAACAGAACTCTCACTCCAACCTCAATTGGCATGATTTCTACAAATATCAACCTGATCTTCAACTCTTATATCAGTGGCGTGTTCCTGGTGCTAGAGATAGGACAGGGGTGCCCATAGCCATTCCAAAGAATTCTACTCTGATTCGTGCACCTCTCAACATCACCATCCCTGCCTTGACCCAGAAGGTGGTCAAGTCTGGTCTGGCCTTCTTGTGTCCAGTTGCTCATTTCCTAGAAGTTGAAGGATGGAGGAAGCTGACTGCCCTTAAGCATTGCCTGGTAGCCAATGGTGTTCTAGATAGAGGATATCGACAAGAAGTCAAGATTCTGATTACTAACCCCGAGCGCTTCCCTGTGACTATAAAAAAGGGGCAGGTTCTGGCTCGCATCACTGCTCTTCCCATTGCTGACATATACGAGGTGCAGGCTGGTTTTGGACTTGAGGCCATTGGCATCCAGCATGGTCCCTTAGATGAGGTTGCTGCTTTTGCTGCAATTGCACCACCACCTGTTCCTAATCTCAGCCTAGGAGGTAAGAAAGCCCTCACCAAAGTCTTATCTGAAATCAAGTTGTGCACAACTCTCTCCTCAGGACAAAGGAGGAAAGTAGAAATGCTTATTGCAAGAAATCTAGATGTTTTCAGTTTGGGCTCCACTGATTTAGGGCGCACTCATATTCTTCAACATGACATTGTCACTGAAGGGGCTCCTATCAAACAATTTGCTTACCGAGAGAGTGTCAAGGAACGTGCTATAATCCAAGAAGAAGTCCAGAAAATGCTTGATGCTGGTGTGATTAAGCCTTCAGTCTCTCCTTGGGCTAGTCCAATTGTCCTGGTTGGTAAGAAAGATGGCACAACCCGGTTTGCTTCCCGATCCTGCCAAACTTGAGTCTGTTTGGGGCTTTCCTATCCCCAGGGATAAACATTGTATCAAATCATTCCTTGGTCTGACTTCTTATTATAGGCGCTTCATAAATAACTTTGCCAAGCTTGCTCACCCTTTGACCAAGGTGTTATGCAAAGATGCCAGGTTTGAATGGACCTTCTCCCAGCAGGCTGCCTTTGACACCCTTCGCAAGGCTTTGTGTTCAGCTCCCATCCTGATGTTTCCCAACTTTGAGTTACCTTTCTTGCTCCAGACTGATGCATCTGATGTTGCCATCTCTGCAATCTTATGTCAAGTAGTAGAAGGCAAGGAGCATGTCATAGCCTATGCATCTCGTCATCTAGATCGTCATGAAAGGAATTATTCCATATCTGATAAGGAGTGTCTAGCCCTGGTCTTTGGTGTGAAACATTTTCGGCAATATTTGCATGGCAGCTGGTTTGTGGTAGAGATTGATCATCTTCCACTAAAGGCTCTTGTTAAGCCTATGGAACTTCATGGCAGACTAGCTAGATGGGCTATGTACCTGCAGGAATTTGACATGGATGTAATCTACAAGAAGGGCAAGGAAAAACAAATGCTGATGCACTCACACGGATTGATCCTCCTGTCAGCAGGCCTATGCTCACCTTGGATGACCTGGTTGCTGCTGATACTGCCCCTCCCCCTGATCCTGCCCCTCTTCTTAACCTTCTTTGTGCAGATCAACAACCCTTGGCCCTGGATTCCCATGACATATTGTCTGCTTGGGGCTAGTCCAGCCTATTGGATGATCCTGGTTGATTTATTCGTGTGTTAGTATGTGTGGTGGATCTATCGCTTCGTGAGAATTCGGATAAGTTTGGTGGAAGTTCCTTATTGTGTTTCAGTCCTTCTCTTTCTTAGGCCCCCGAGTTTGTTGTGACTCAGCTACTACACTCCAGTGTGACTATTGGCTTGAGCCTCAAGGCCTGATTTGGCTGTCCACGAGTAGTAACATATGAGGTGAAGGTATCCCTAGCTGGAGATCATAGGTGCAGGCACTCCAGACCACCTTATCTAAAACCCATTGTCTACATCTTATGTGCAATGCAGTCATGGATGATCAGCTTGCCATGCTGTAATCGAACACACACGGTCTGTCCCACCTGAAACATGTTAGAATACTTGACAAGCTTGTTAAAATTACGGGCCTGGGTTAGTTGAGCCTTACCAAAGTTCGTCTTGGCATCATGGATAGACACCGCATGTCGAGCATGAAGATCTTCAACAAAGGTCTCAAGATCAACTGGATCAGCAACAGTAGAAATAAGAGGGGTAGAATGCAAAGGAGAAACACACTTGCGACCATACAACAACTCAAAAGGAGTCTTCTTGGTGCTAGCATGCACGGCGGTGTGATAAGCAAAGAGAATAGGGGGAAGAAAGGTATCCCACTCCCTGGTAAGTGCGCCATTCTTCTCCAACATTCGGCAAAGAGTTTGGTTGAAGCGTTCCGTAAGGCCATTGGTCTGGGGATGGTATGGGGCGGTGGTGGAATGCTTGACAGCTGGTTACAAAACTCATTGCCCTGATCCATTAGTATCTCCCGAGGACACCCATGCCGCATAAGGATCTCATTGAAGAAGAACTGAGCTACTACGTGAGTGCGAGGGGTCCTACCAAGTCAATGCCAACACGAGCAAAAGCATGGGTGACAGGCAAAGGCTGCAGCTCATATAAGATCCGGGCCCTAGGGAGAGCAATGTTAGCACGACAACCTTCACATTTAGAGATGAACTCGGTGACGTCTCGGTGAATTCCCAGCCAATAGTAGACCTCTTGGATGTGGGCCACGGTTTTCTTGATACCAAGGTGACTTGCATACAAGGAACAATGGAAACGCTCCAATAAAGCATTCAACCGGCTCCGTGGTGACACCTCCAAGTAGCATGGCACTCCTCCTCGAGTGAGCTCATTGAAAAGCTTATCACCCATAAAACGGTGAGTAGACACATGATAGAGAATTTGTTTACGCAAGGACTCGGAAAGGCCAGATGACGAACGCCCTGATGGCATCGCTGGAGTAGCGCAACAACGTGCTCTTCTTCTTCCCCAAGGTTCTAACACTGAAGTGCCGGATGAACCTGTTTCCTTGACGAACTTGGTGCATTCTGAGCTAGTTTTTGATCTCACATGTATCAATCTGGATGGGCGCACAGTGGGGTGATGTCTTGATCTTCTTAGCGATCTACTTCAGCTTACTCCACTTCTCTTCTTAGCGGCTTAGTCTTAGTTTGCGGCTGATGCCTCTTGGGGTCCTCGGACTCGACCTCTCTAGGACTTAGAACATTTTATGACATCTCACCATTTGTACTCCATGCATGTTTTTCCTAGCTAGGGGTTTTGTCCTCGGCCCAACTTGCAGGTGCCAGGGGTTTTTCACCCAACAGTGGAGGGTGATATTTTTTCCATTACTTGTTTTCCTTCACGGAGCTCAGGATTTTTCGTTTCACAAATGTAAGGCCCCATACTTGCTTACGCCTGGAAGTAACCCATTTCATCCAAAACGGCGATACACATTCATAATATATATTTTTTGGCGTATAAAGCCGTTAATCCGTTACAATGATGTCTAGGTTAGGGTTAGTTTAGGTCGGTGGCTTGATCCTGGCCCTTCATCAGATCTAGGGCTTCAAGGCAGCGCCGTGGGCTTTGGCCTATGATGCCTCGCCACGCGGCTGGCCACCATGGTTAGGGCTTTTGTATAAAGACGGTGCCCTGACACAAGGTCAGGGCGGTGTATTCTGGTGTTAGTGTATATGTGATTTGGGTGTACAAACTTTGGATGAGTGCTCCTGTGTGTCAGATCCGCCCGCTTGATCCTCCTCTCGCACATTGCCTGCTCTTTCGCTTGCCCCTTTATTGTGAAAGCACGTTTCTTGAGAGGAAAGGAGTATATGCTTCAGGCTTGTTTTGAGGCTTCACACCCCTTGACACATAGTTTGTCTTTTCTTTGTAGTGGGGCTGCAGCCTTGCATTTCATCCAAGAGTAGGAGACATGTTTACGATAGGGAAGAGAAAGAAAATGAAGAGCAAGAAAGAAAATGAAATGTTGTTCGTAGAAGGAAGAAACCCAATAAAATTTTGATAATTTCATCCAAAACTGAATTAATGTAATTTAGTATGTCAGGGGCCCATGCCATGAATTACAGGGGGGCAGATGGGATGGTTTTCATGGAACCATCCCTAGCATTTTTAAGAGGCAATTCTTTCTTGGCGGCGGTTGATGGGGAGCAGGGATGCCTCGGCGTGAGCCTGGTCACGTGAGCGCGTGAGCGCAATTGCGCTCACGCCACGTCACCTTGCGCCAATGCCACATCACGGGGCTCACTCCACGTCATCACACTTGAAGATCGCATCACCACGCGCCCATGAAGAAGTGGAGTGTATTCCCGCGGATTGGCACCCTTTACCGCGGAAACAAGCTGGACGACATAATAAAAGGCAGTGGCCATTCCCACCTGAAAGCAACAGATGAATAAATGATGGATGAATGTATAGTTGGATGATAAACAGATGGATGAGTGTGAAAAATGAATATAGATGGATGAATGAGGGATGGATAAGAATCAAATGGATGTTGAGCAATGAAAAACATTCATGACATGAAGATGCATGACTAAAACTTTAGACGAATGCACAATGTATATGACATGAGTGTGGTAGGTTTGTGGGGTGGATTAAAGAGTACAGAGGATGAATGTACAATGGATGTTGAACAAAGGAAAACATTCATGAATGGAGTACGCATGAATACACTGTAGATGAAAGCACAATGGATATGACAAGAGTGAGGGAGGTTTGTGAGATGGATTCATACATATTGCAATTTAAATGGTAGTTGATTCTTTGATTATTTTTCTTTCCAAAGGAACAACTACGGTGGAGGAAGGGGATTCAACGTTTTGCAAAGAGGATGAAACATAATATTAAAAGAACATAGTTCAGTCTGACTCAGAGTCAGTACAATGTATCCCCGCTTCCTCTGCATCTAAGTCTAAGTATTTAAGAACTCCGGATCTACGCTGGCTACACCTACGGCCGGGCAGTAAAAATTCAGGGGATAGGGACTCAGCCGCGTGAAGTGCCACTGCTTCGGCATAATCAGGAAGCAGAAAATTGGAAAGGGGGCTGTCGAAAACAGACTCGCCACAAATGACTGTATCTCCTGAAGATCCACCGCTGCCTTTCCTGAAAGACAGCCTGAAAAAGTTATTACTGTAACTTTGATGTTATTGAGAAATTGAGTATGACTCCCAAAGTGGGTTTAGCACTTACTCACATGAAAAGTCGTTGTCGACCTGCTTATCTTCGGGATTGTCATCATTTCGAATTTGAATCCGATCAGTCTGTGTGCCTGAAGTGGAGCCAGACAAAAGGGGGAGGAGCACTGTGTTGTAGAGGTCAGAATCACCCTCCATGCCAAAAAGGCTTCTTCCGCCTGCCTTGCATGCATGGTAAGTTGCTCCTGCACCAGACAGGAGGACATGAACAGTTTGGTGGGGGGGATTTAAGCAGATGGAATTGGTGAAAGAAAATCAATTCGGAAGGGAGAGAACGAACCTGTGGACACAGAAAGATCGACCACCCGTGCAGAGTGGTGGCTGCATGACTTCAGCAGTATTTGCATGAACGCTGGGGATTTTTCCTTTGCACCTCTCCAGGGAGTGCCATCTGGTCTCTTCAGAGTCTGACTGGACTGCATGAAGTTGTACAAAATGTCATCGACATGCAGCTCATAGGGGGGGTTGACGAAACAACCCTGGTCAGAAATCTCAAAGCTGCGGATGGAGGATGGTGTCTTTGAGGTGCGAATCCTCCGCAGGCAGATCGCCTCGAACATCCTCGTCTACCAAAGATAGCATGTTAGTGTGGTAAACACAATCTATAGTGGAAGTGTGTACATCGGCTATTCAGAACTCAGGCATAAAACAATCATTTTTATCACGAATCGGTGATGATCGGTGTCGATCATGGCAGATTCTTCTAGAGTGGAGCTGCAGAGAACATTGAAACTCATCATGAAAGCACAAGCAGAAGGGAGACGACATACCAGCTGACTAGGGAAACCCCCTTTCACAAGGTAGAGGCTGTTCACACAATTCCATGTGCGCAAAACTTCAAACCCTAAAGACTTCAGATATGATGCCAATGCCCGACGACTATCTTTGTCACATGACTGAAAAAGCAGAAGTGTCCCTGCATCAGAGAGGAAATTATTAGAGAACCCGAACACCCAACTCCAGTAGTTGTCCTCGAATTTGTTCCAGCCTGACGTCTTGCCCTTTGGAAGAACTTATGGCACAGCCTGGCCATCCGGGATGTCGAGAATGACAATGTCAGCCGCATATGTTTTCTGCACACCGCACACGAAGGTGGGACCTGTGCTCACCTGCAACAAACATGTTTATTTTAAGAACGATGACAAGAATGTTTTCAAAGAACCAGACTGAAATACTGCCAATGAAACTTTCAGAGAAAAAGGAAAGAAACTGGAATTCTCACCAGATTGAGGAATGAGATTATGTTGTCCCAGGTAGGCGAAGGCACCCCAGTGTATCCTCTCTTTCGACTCTGCATCATCGCCAGCCAACCCTCATTGACAATTTTAATCTCTCCTGCCGAATCAGAACGGGAAGGGTGTGGCTTGGCATCGAACACGCACTGAACTGTGCGGGTATATCTTCGAGCAATGAAGTCCTGCCCACTCTCCATCTCCTTTTCTTTCTCCTTCCCCTTGTCATTTTCCTTCTCTTTGGACTTGTCTTTGTCCTTTGGCTTTGCTAGTGAGATGGCTATGACATCAAGAGCTTTGTCTTTTGGTTTGCGGCCCGCCTTCTTTCCCTTCTGCGGCGTTCCCTGAGCATCAGGCTCCTTGGCAACCAATGTTGCTAAGTTTCTTTGGTACTCTTCGTTAGTCAGAGGCGCCAGCATCTCAGCATTATTGTTCAAATATTTCATATGCTGTTCTTGAAAGGTCGTGTGCTCCGGTGGGCAGTCAAGGTACCAGCCATAGTCTCTGAAGTGAGAAGGACTCCAGTCCTTCAATATCCCTGCAGTATACATGGTTGGATCGTTTGCAGGGTCCGACCACATGTCAAGATAGTCTGGAATACCGCTCAGGTGATTTCCTTCCATAAGCACATATTTCGTGTATCTGTTAAACAGGAGATAAATCCCAACCCACCAAAGCGCGAAGTGGGTAAGATGCAAGTAGCACAGAATGAAAAAAACATGGAATGAAATGGCTCTGAGAACTGCTCCAATGACCTTTCAGGACCACACGACAGCTCTGAATGTGAATGTCGTCAACGCCATTCAAAAAATTCCATTCAATGATACTGTAAATACACCCTAATCCACGTGAATGCAAACTCTCGCTTTGGAATGACACAGACATAGAAGTGAATGTCATCAACGGCATTCACTTTGGATTTGTGAATACACTGCTAATCAAGCCTAATGATTTCTCAAAAGAGGCAAAATCATTGGATGGAAACTGAATGTCGGCAACGACATTCAGAAACTCGAGTAAGGAACCCTCCCTAAAAACTCAATGGACATTCATAACGAACATAACACTGAGGACCTCATAATAACACTGGATGTGAATGGCGTCAACGCCATTCACAAAATTCCGAACAAGGAACCAATTAATACACCCTAAGCTCCTAATCCATGTAAATTCAAACTGTCGCTGGTGAATGACACAGACATAGAATTGAATGTCGTCAACGACATTCACTTTGGATCTCTGATAACACAGCTAATCAAGCCTCAAGATTTCTCGCAAGAGGCAAAAGCAATGCAGAACAACTGAATGTCTGCATTGACATTCAGCAAACTAAAGTGAGGAACCCTCATTGTAAACTCTATGGACATTACAAAAACTTACATAACTCTGAGGACCTCTCAATAACTCTGGATGTGAATGTCGTCAACGCCATTCAGGGACATTATCAATTCTAATCAGGGACACTATAATTACACCCTAAGCTCCTAATCCAGGTGAATTCAAATTCTCGCTTAAGAATGACTTAGACAAAGAAGTGAATGTCGTCAACGACATTCAATTTGGATCTATGATTACAATCCTTATGAAGCCTAATTATTTCCCAAAAAGTGCAGTAGAGTTTCCAGTATGATATTGCACCTGTACACAACTCGCATCATGGCCCACTCTCCTCCAACCTGACTGTCAAAGTTGTTGGACCGTAAAATGTTACCATCTTTGGAGAATTCCCGGAAAAAACAGTATCTCCAGGTGAGACCTCTCCACTTCCTTATGTATGCCTCCAATGACATTTGGGGAGGGGAAACAATCAAAATGTTCAAGTCCTTCAAAGTCTGATCCAGCACAATGACGACGCGCTTTTCGAGCTGCAAATTGTATATTTGTCAGTATTGCAAATAAGATACTCATCACATAATTGAAGAAAAGAAAACGGCTTATTTGAATACACACCTGACTCCAAAATGTAGCCTTGTGGAGCCAGTTATCAAACACCAAATCACTGATTCCTTCCACCTTTGTGCCAGGCTGTATGGTGCTCTTTGGGAACTGATTCAAGTCATTTACTGTCTGATCTAACTTCCATATCTCCAGCCACCTTATTTTTGTTTGTGGGTTGACCATGGATATGGCCAGCCGGTGCAATTTCTCCTGCTGCATCTCCAGATGCACATGCTTGTCATAGTGAAATTTGATCTGCTGAAGGAACTCAGAACCAAATCCAGGATCTACTATTCTAAGCTTCTTTCCGAAGGCGGACATAAATTTGGTTCTTCGCATTTCAAACTCCTTTTTTATTGTTGCTTCCACACCCTTTAATGTCCTTAGTTCCTCTGGTGTAGTGCGGTAATATTCGGATTTTCCCTTCTCAGCTGCCTCTGCCAGTTCTTGCTGCATTGATTCAAATAATGATTAGCACCGAACGGACTACAAACATGTATTCGAAAAGTAAACTGAGTACAGACTCGGGCTTACCACATACATGTACTCCATAAACGCCTCTCGAGTCAAAGAATACCAAGTGCCTGCAGCTCTTCCTGTTTCGCACTTCTTGATTATATTGGGGGGGAAGTACTGTCCGAAAATCATCCAGCTTCATCAGACCAATCCTCTGAATTCGGAATAGTGTGTGGACCAAGCTTGTTGTCACATGCGATTTCTCTGTCGATCTGCAAAAACATTGGAAACATTGCATTCCTTAACACTGTTTTTTTGGGATTAACAAGACACTACAGAGGGAATGAAGTCTCTAGGATAACTTACTTGTTCACGTCGTGCATAGCTGTAAGAAGCCTAGCGATGTCGTTTCCTGGATTCAAAACCATTGCCTCCACAACAATATGCTTGTCTTTGTCTTTCGCATGGTGTTTCTGGATGTATCCCATCCATGCCAGCAATCGGTGGTTGCCGTCCCAGACGTAGAACATGTGGTTGCAGAATTGCTGGGTGTTCTTTCCCATCATGAGGCCTAACTCGAATTCCTCATTAGCATCTTTCCAGCACTCATCCCAGGTATCACTGATCTCTGGAGACACTAATGTGCTTTTCCCATTTATATCCGTCAGTGACACATAAAAAACTTGTGCACCAAGTCTGTATCCATGCACGAAATCACTCTCCAATTTTGTTATGTCATGGGAAAGAGGTGGACGCACAATAGACATAGATATCATCCGGCACAGAGGGATGTCCAGACGTCCTCCAGATACGAGCATGTCCCTTATAACCTCCCGAGAGTTTACCTTATGGAATGACATAAGTTCTTTCACCTTGTCAAGGTAGTGCACTTCAGATTCATCTGCTTCATCGTTATTCTCTGAGCTTTTTCCAGACTCGTCCCCATCTCCAGATCCTTTCCCCTCTGATCCTGTAGGCTTGGACCTCACAGTTTTCTGCACGATGCCATTCAAATCTGACTGAGTAATGTGCAAATAGTGAACGGCGGTAACGACCATCACTCTGTCTCGACGAAACTCACAATGAATGGTGTGAAACAAATTCAGAACCATCTACACAAGCAAAGCTGATCCTGCCGAATTCAAAACAAAACACTATGATTCTAGGGACACATGAACAGAAAGGTTTTGAGCAAGAGCGAACGACGTTAACGACAATCACAAAAGACAAGGACCTGCCGGATCGGTGTTCTGCAATGACATATATGTGTAGGTGATTGGCGGCAACGACATTCAGTATAGTTTAGGGCGGACAGTAAGTGCAGATTATTCAGATTGACTCCATTGTGATGAACGTCGCAAGCATTCACTGTTTCTTGTCTATGTCGAGAGTACTTTCCAATCGATACTCTACCTGAATCTACAGTATGGTCTTCAAATTTTGATTGGCGATACCGCCTTTCCACTTCTCTATCTGTTCAACCTCAAACAAAGAAAATGCATTGCAATACATTATGACTGAATATGCCAACCCTCATTCTCTCTTCAAACACATAGGTACATAAATCTCATGAGGAGAATCGAATGGCGTTAACAACGCTCGCAATTCAGTAGACTTCAATCACATGTTCCTGCTAAAGAAGGGAAGAGGAAGGACTGCTTGAAAGGCAATCAGACAGACCGTATGATCTGAACAACAGTGAATGACGGTACCGTCAGTCACCCACTCATTGTACTGTAAACCCTTAACAGAGGAGTAGAAAGCAAATCACCGTTGTTTCATGGTGATGGTCGGTAGCGACAATCCTTTTCTGGGACATTCCACTCAATCTCTACGCAGATCTTCAACAATGAAATGTAAGTTAGAGAAAACTTACTGGCGCCTTCTTAGGTTTTGAAATTGGATCCCCTTCTGCAGTTTTCCTCTTCCCTCTCACATCTGCTGGAATTTCTGTCTGCTCTAGGGTTTCTGGACCTTCTCCCGGTTCAACGTTCCTCGTACTACCACTCTCCCTCTAAGCGCAAAAACGAAGTGACTCCCGATTTCTTGCGGGATTGCGTGCGTTGTTGCTTGTCTCTAGAAGCATCGGATTCCCTCTCGCGTGACCGTTACACATAGTCGTTCCCTTATTAGTGCACATGCCAGCAATTAGTGTACAGCTGTTCGTATTCAGTTATCGATGTCTGACGTGTGTCGCCCAAAATAAACGACGTGTTCTTTATTAGAACGGTTTCAATATTTAAAAATAACAACGAATCCCAGAAATCTTGGCGCACAGTCTTAGACAAATATATGTAAATGAACGAGAGTTTGATGACAAATTTTGGGATATCATACACGGTCATCCTTGTTAGCCAACCCCACGTTCGTTTCACATTTTGAACTTTCCAGGTGCACATGATCATTGGTAGTAGTATAAAGCTACATTTACTTAATCTGCAATCCCACCCTCAAATCCTGTGGCATGCTTCCAGGAAGTCGGCTTGTTATTGTGTTTATTGATGAGGTTCTGATTAACGGTTTAACAGCTGCTGACATTGCTCCTAGGGATACTCTGACCACTGGGCCCACAAGAAAAGTAATTAAAATGGACGGCTGCATATCTGGAAGGAATAACAGAATATGCACAGTCGTCGTCTGAGCTTCCTCTGCCATATTCTCTGTTCATTCTTCAACTGTGTTCTGGAGACATCAGTAAACCGATTTACACTGAAGGTCTGCGATAGTAAGGTATCAACGTACGCGAGGAAGGAAGATGGCTTCCTCTGAAGCGGAGTTCTTCTCTGACGACAAACCAGTGTCATTCTCCCAGGAAGTCCTTGACAATGGATTTGCAATTGTTCTGGAACATGTCTTGGCTACCCGTTTTCAGCTTCAGAATGGCTCCATCTTTTTGGAGAAAGAGGTGTACGATTTGAAAGGGAAGTTGTTGAAATACTCTTTCCAAAACCGTGATGAGACGGCTCATGTTAACCAGTGGAGAGTGCGCCCTAGTCGATACACAGTACTTGGAGAGCCTCGGCGAAAGTCCCTTGGGTCATATGTGACGCCCGTGACTGCTGTTTCGGTCGTTGAAGACAAGAGGGAGGTGGTGGTGAAAAAAGAACAGACGTCCTCCACTCCAATCGTTGAGCTTTCGGATTCGTCCGATGACGACATAAGTGAAATTCCAAATCTAGGCCTTCCTACTGTGGTTGGAGAAGCTGATGAAGAAGAGATTTGTAGTGTCATTCCAAAACTACGGGCGATGGGAGGAATGGCTGGATTCAAAAGTGAGTTGCGAGGAATTGATTGGGAATCTTTGAAGCAGGTGCCTGTGAAGTTCTTGCCAGAGACTTTTGATGGTGATATCCTATTCGAGCTGCCTCATCCTCCGCGAGTTGGAGGTGTAACAATCATGATGCATGGAATGGACAAGAAACACGACGGGCACCCGTGGTGTAGAACAAAAACATCCAATATTCAGAATGATGACAAGCTTGTTTTCAGGATAACAGTTTGCAATGGACACCTTAGGTGTGATAATTTGAATTGCAGACACTTTCTTCAGTCTGGGGTTCATAATCAAAGCGAATGGGAGGGTTTGGCGGAAAATCCATTTCAGCCTGGGACTGCCCCACCACCGTCAAACACTTTCGTCTGCAAATTCTGCAAACTTGTGCTATCCTGCTTGGCGCTCTGCGGAGCAAGAATGTACTATGTTGTCCACCGTTTGAAAACAATGACAAGAGCTTGTGTGCATTTTGGATTCCATAACCATCCTGTCTCGAAGGGGGATTACAGGGAGAGTGTTGAGACAGTATCGAGGTTGATTAAACAGGAGTTCGGGAGAAACCCATCCGCAACAACATCTGCAATTGCTCTTGGCGCAAGCAAGTCCTTCTTGGAAAGCCATATTTTGAGTGAAGGGGATTCTGTGGGGACTAAACTTGACGGTGCAGCATTGGACCTGGTCATGGATCATTTCTCCACTTTAAGTTCACCTAACATTTGGCATCAGATCAATGCATTAAGAATGGGCTCTGGTATCAGAGGCTACATAGACAACATTTTGGAGTTGAAACGAGTGAGCAAGTACGATTACATCCAGGACAATGTATTCCCAGGTCAAGGTGTCATCAAAGTTTTTCTTTTCAAAATGTCGACTGTTAGGGAGGGCAGTGGGGTTAGCCTCGTGAAGCGGATGCAGAAGACTGGGGACTTGCAGAACTGTTTTCTTATGTTTGATCATGTGAAACGAGTGAAGGATTGGACGACAATGGCTTGTCATGTACGATCCAGTAAACCAACGAGTTATGACAATTGCAGTTTGTGACATGCAATCCGAGGATACAGAATCCCAGAATCTCATGTGGAATTCCCTGATACGTGTCATGGGCTGCCATCTCCAAATTTCGCAGGTTTCATGGCGGATAGTGCTCAAGCAAATTTCAATGCTGTTCGTATTGTCTTCAGATCGGGCGACCCAAAAGTGCCAATGCGAGGAAGAGAGCGTACATGTCTATTCCATTGGATACAATCTCTGGAAAAACATACAAAGTCGGACATCAAACCAAATATGCAGACTCAGCACCGTAAATTATGCAAATAGTACAAAGATGCTAGAACAATGAAGGAGGCGGACACTTTGTTCTAGACAATTCGTGTCTGGTGGTTCTCTTCTGGAGCTGCATCACTTGAGAGTATGAGAGCATTGGAAGATTGGCTGGTGTTTTGGCACTTCCGGTATAGACAATGGAGGAGCAGCCATGGCAGTGGTACGAGGCTTATATTTCTTGCTTTATTCATACATTTACTTTCCATTTTATTGTCTCCTCGCTTTCTTTATGTTGTTTTCTGTTCACTGTTTTGAAGTGTGGTTCTCCACTTTGCAGAACATGTCCATTGAAGAAATGGCGGACATGCCATCTTGCAATTTGGCAGAAACTGTGCACAACGCATGGTTGCAGCAGTCTGGGAAACGAGGTCGGGATTTGTATGTGGCAACAACAGATGATTTGATACGTGCCTTGCAACAACAAACCTGATACCGTGATTTCTTGCGAGGTGGGGTTGGTGGCAAGGGTCCGGACAAATATGAGTTGATGTTGCGTGCTGCAAACAGATCTGGGGATCCAATCAAGATAGCATGGGCGGTGAGCATGTATGCCCAGGGAACGCCACTTGTTTCTAGAGTTCCACATCTTGAAGGGGAGGAGAGATTCGGCTCCTGTAAGAGGAAATTGAACACTCCACTTGGTTCGGATTCCGATTCGCACAGGGCAGACCGTGATAACTTCTCAAAGCCTCATGTTCCCCTGCATGACAGCTCCATGTCCGGAACCTCCATTGTGGAGGAACCTCCAACACGACGACAAGCTCCAGCATCAAACAATGCCACTGAAATGGTGCAGGAGAAAAACAACCCCCTTGATGTGCTTGAGTCCGCATGCCCCGACCACGTTTGGCACATAGAACGCACAAGTGTAGGGTCTCATGTGAAATGTACAGCGATCAGGGCAACTAATTTCGAGAAGTGCACTTCATCTATATCCAAAGATGGTGCCCGAACTCCTGCTCCGACTTTCACGGGTTTGATGCATCCATACGGTCAACCAGAAGCCAAAAACCACAAGTTCTGGTTCTGCGCAGATGATTGTGCCAGATGTGTGCATGGAACTGTGCGTCCTTCCGTAGTGATGAAGCCATCTCCTCCAACCGTTTGGCCCGTGAAAGTGGGAACACATCTCAGATTTCAGGAGATTGAAATGCTAGAGGAGGCAGACTTTTCCCTTGCGAGACAACCCCAACTCCATGCATGTACTACTACTACTGCGTCCTCCCGGGTCCCCCCGGCAAATCCTGACTTGTGGCCAACCAAACGAGATGGAAAGCTCGTTCGGCGTTTCCCTCCAACCGCTGAACACTTTGGCAAAGTGGAGTTCGCAAGAATGCTCCACGCTCGTGTTGGAAGCACCACAGAAGTACCCGATCCAGGATATGGTCGGGTATTCACAATCATCACTTCCACATCTGCTGTTCATGACATGACCTACGACATCACGGTTTTCAATTTCCCCAATTGCACATGTCCTGATTTTGTAAATATGTTATCAACCAGTTTGGGCAAGAGAGGTAAATTCATAGCCTGCAAACATTTGTATTTCATATTTTTGAAGAGGATGGTTTGCGATCCCAAACGTGACAACTTCATTCATCGGGCCACTATGAGTTTCAACGAGGTCGATACTCTATTGCAGCGGGATACAACACATGGGTAGCATCAACTATGCAATGTGGTATGTGGACGACCATGATTTGAAATGTGTAATTCACATCAATTCGTCGGCGGTGCAATGATATGGCCTCCAACTATACGGAGTGAGCTCTGAGTGACAACTTTTAAAAGCACATTTGTCATTGCACCGTTCGAAGTCTATATGTCTTGCAGTCGCTATGCACTACAATCATCTTTTGAAGATGATCCTAACTCTCATTGTTATTTGAGGAGGGAGGAAGGTCTTCCCGTGGCAGCCTGTATGGCGCACACTTTGTGAGGATATTTTCTCGTCCTCGTAATTGTAAAAGTGAAACAAGCATTTGTAATTGCACAATGTTGGATGCTACAATTGTAGGCCTCATGGTAGTCTTGATTCTATTTAGGCAAGATTCCCTGCATTAATTCCACGGTCATTGGACCATCCTCGGTTATAGGCGGCGCATGTTAATGCTGACGTGATAGATGACGGACAGTGCCACGTCATAATTTGTCGCCACATCAGCACGCTGACATGACGCTCACGCCACGTCAGCGTGGGTGCAGGCTCACGCCACGTCACTCCTGCGTGAGCGCACGCTCGCGCGCAACTCTCATGCCATTGCGTCGTTGGCTAGGGAGTGCCCATGGAACCTGGCACTAAGAACCACTTTTGCCCTGTCCACTATTATTTGTCGGTCAACCTAGTCTGCTGGCTGGTGCAACACCAACTACTTTTAGATCATCGAAAATGTTGGTCATTGCTCATAGCCTTAAACGGCCACCAGGCCCAAAATGGGCTTATGGGCCTATTTAAATGTAAATTGCTTTTTCAGATCTGCTTCAATTTTCATGAAAACGAATGGCCCCTCTCGTGGACCGCCAGAATTGGGCAACTGATTGCAATTTTGAGTTGAAAGTTGTCTCGTCATGCAACAAAGGGGTCAGATTTTGATGAAGGTAATTCTCTCTTTTTCATGCTAAGATCCCTCACATGAGGGTGATTATGAGGGGATTTGGCGAAGTTTGACCGCACCTGGCCAAATTGGATTGTTTTTAGCTTGTTGGGTGAGGGATCCCAAGGGGATGAAGCCATACTAATCTGGCCTCAATCCCAGTTGTTCTAGTCACTCAAATCTTTAAAAATTAACCAAAAAGTGACCAATGGGCCCCACATTCAACCATGGGGCTGATTGCCCTGGAAATTGGCATGCAGGTGGAAGGTCAAGATCTTTAAGAAGTTAATTTTCTAAAAGTTACTCCAACTTTTCATTACAGGGGTCCTAGTTTTTGAAAAAGTCAAACTAAGGCACGGGGCGTTTAAGTCAAGTCTCTTGAGCACAACTTCCCAGTGATATACAGTCAGTATCCCCAATAGTGGGTCCACTATACACATTGGGTAGATGGAAAATGCCCTCTTGCCCACTATTTTGCTTGGTTCTAAGATGTGGGTGCTAACTATGCTCATTGGGTAGATGCTCGAAGGGCCCTTTGCAGTGGGGGCAAGAAGATGGAAAGACACCCAAATAACAGCAACTGCCCACAGGACTAGCACTCAGCAGCAGCTGATATATATATATAGCACCCACGATCAATTGGGGGGGGAGAGTTGAAGGTCAGGCAACCCGACACTGTGGGAAGAGGCAATCAGCGGGGCCGACGGGAGGCTTGGAGAGGAGGGAAATAGCTCCACAGGCTGCACACACCTGTACGCATAGAAGTAGGGGGGTAACGCGTAGAAGCAGGGGGGTCGATGGGCCGGTTTTTTATATAGAGGATGGGATGGGGCCCACCTTCCAGAAGCAGCGGTGGGCTCCCTTCTAGAAGGCTCCACCACCGCCTCCAAAGCTGATATAAGCAATACTAAGAGTGTTCTCACTTTCTGGGCTGCAGTGCAAGGGATGGAGCCAGTGTATCTGGAAAGACCTGGATCTCCACAGAATTCAAGAGGGATAGTAGAAAATATGGAAATGTCATGGCAAGGAATTGGTGAGTGGGCTCAGGACAAACTTGGGCTACCAGTGTTGATAGGCGTCCTTGTCGCCATTGCAGTGCACTATCTCTTCCTAAGAAAACCCACTCGCTTGCCTCCCGGGCCACGCCCATGGCCTGTTGTGGGCAATCTACCGGTGTTGGGTGATCTTCCGCACCAGGCATTGGCACTCCTGGCTAAGAAATATGGGCCTTTGATGTACTTGCGCCGCGGATCGTTTGATACTGTTGTAGCGTCGACTCCAGCGATGGCAAAAGAGTTTCTCAGGACCCATGATCAAGCGTTTTCCTATCGTCCAACGTCTTTGGCTTCGTATCTATTCTCTTCAAATTAAAAAAACATTGTGTTTTCTTCAGGTTCTTATTGGCGTCATTTACGCAAGTTATGCCTCGTTGAGCTGTTCACTCAGAAACGGCTGGAATCGTCTCGATCTGCAAGGACAGAGGAGATAACTGCCACATTGAAGGCTATTCTTGAGGAGTCACAGAAGGAAAAGGTGGTGGACCTCGCCCTCAAGTTGTCTTCGCTGTCCACTAACAACATCACTCGCATGCTGATCAACAAAAGGTAATGTATGAGCTAGAAGCCGTTTGATTTTCTATTGAATGCACTCGATCAGAAAACGGAATATTATGCCGGTTCAAACTCTAGTTCAAAATGTCAGTGCTAGAGAGTTTGTGACTACGCAATACCCAACAGGTACTGCAGGCAGCAGTCATCTGAATCTTTTGATCTCTCCATCATCTGGCCTCGTTGGCTATCGTCGAGCCAGGCCATGCGCAGTCTCGTTTTAATCATCGTAGAGTATATAACCACCAAACCCTTACTGTCCTTGATTCACCAGGCTGCCAATTTCATTCTTAGCGAGTCACGACAAGTCTCAAATAAGATGATCGGACCACTTGATTTTGACCACATTCACATAATTGTTCTCGACAGAAAACTCAAAATCTTTGCCAATTTCATTTTAATTAGCGGGTCACGACAAGTCTTAAATCTGAAGATGATCGATTCACTTTATCATTCATATATTAATGTTCTTGACAGAAAACTCAATTTAATCCTCTCCATGAACACCTGGAGGCACTAATTCATGTTCAGTATTATGGCACTTTTGCAATCTGGACATAATTAAGTTAGATTTTCTGATATAATGACATGGTCTAGATTCAAATCCTCGTTGAGTGAGGGTGCTATTCGTTGGGAAACATACTTGTAAGACACTAGGTAAGACATCCAGATTATGAGAACATGTTAAGTTCTTTAATTTCTTGTATTTTGACTTGGAAACCTGGTACCTGTAACGTGTCATGAGATACGTTTGAAGACTACAGACAGCTTGCAACTTACGCCAACTTGAATAAGACCATGTATCCTTCAGTACTGTCATCACTTAGTATTCAACAATTTGCCATTTTCGCCTATCTCAGGTACTGCGGAAATGATGAGGAAAGCCGGTCTAAAGAAGCGCAACAGTTTAAAGGACTTATCGACAAAGTGTTTCATTTTCTGGGGATGTTCATTGTTGGTGACTACGCCCCTTATTTATCGTGGGTGTCGAAGCTGCAAGGTATCGACGGGCCTATGAGGGAGTTGCAAGTCGAATTGTACAGTCTGCTTCGGCAGTGGATTGACGAGCACAGAAAGGTTGCAACACTGGAGAAAGGGAAGAGGGATACTTCAAAAGACTTTGTCGATGTGTTGCTCTCCATGCCTACAGAAGATGGAATTGGTCATATCTCCGATGAAGCCATACAAGCTGTTGTCCTGGTAAGTTTTCAAATATCAGTTTTATTCCCTAGAAATTGTTTATGTTACTTGAGCATATCATTATCAACAGCTCAGAAAAAGTTGAAGTAGTGAAGTTTTGTTAGGCAAGATTCCATTAAAAATCAGGCTGAACTCAGGTATAGATTAGCTTCAAGGTCAGTCGACGATAGCCAGGCCCAGTCGGGTTGTCCAGGAAACCACCAGTCTCGTGAGGCATGCGAAGTTGCTGGTTACATTCTGCCAGCCAAAATCCGTCTGCTCGTCAATGTATGGGCAATCGGACGGGATTCTTCTACCTGGGAAAGACCTCTTGAGTTTGCTCCAGAACGATTCATGGATCATCCTGAGATTGATGTGAAAGGCCAGGACTTCCAGCTTTTGCCTTTTGGATCTGGGAGAAGAGGATGCCCGGGAATGCACTTGGGACTTGTCATGGTTCAGATAATGCTTGCTCGCCTTCTTCAGAGCTTTGACTGGTCTCTTCCAGATGGGCAGGACCCCACCACTTTGGACATGTCAGAGCACTTCGGACTAACACTTCCGAGATTGAAACCATTGCATGCTGTGGCACACCAAAGGTTGCCTGCCCATTTGTATTGACTGAAGTTTCTAAGTAGATCTGGCGACATTTTGAAGGTAGCTAAGTGTGTAGTTGGTTTGTGTTGTTATCCACAGCTTGCACTCCATAGTGCTCCACACTGCTATGGTGCATTTGGCATCTTCATGGAATGGCATCTTCATAACCTGCTGAAATTCACTCTGGACATATACCAAGTAGATCAAGTAACTTGTATCAAAAAATATAGTATGGTTTATAGAAGAGTCTCACACATTAGTAACAAATACTAGCCCTGGTAGCTTAGTAGAATAGTGCAGTGTGTGCCGCCCAGGTGATATTGGGCTCAGATTCTGTTACGTTGTCAGGGTGGTGTTGTATTTTCCCCCTGTAATCAAGGGGCCTGATTTGTGAGCGTCCGCTCCCAGGTGTTTTCCTTATTTAATATATATTAATATAAGATAGATACATAGAATAGTGCATCTGGAAATACTGACTCCCATCAGCAAATTTTGCTGTATGGGCAATGACCCAAGCAGGTTTTGCAAAACTGTGAAAAGCTATATATGTGTAACTTATACGTCGGAGAAAAGCTATATACATGTAACTTATACGTCGGAGCTGGCGTTGATAAGAGCCTCTTCCCTTTGCGGGTAATGTCCCTTTTCAAGATGGATCGTATCAGCACCACCGGAAACAGTCCACAATGGCAAGTTGGCCACTTTCAATCTTATGTAACTTGTTGAGGATTAGGGAGGTGAGCCTTGATGTGATGGATGTAAAATGTGGTATGTAGAAAAAGGTGTGGTGTACTTAGGGTTTGAGGTTTGCTTTTAGGATGTGGATATTATGACTATGCGCATTTCCCCTAACTCCTACAGTGATAACTGTGAAGGGAGACGTGTTCCATGCATCCACGTTGTCGTAGGGCAAGTATTAGCGGTTCAAGTGTATGTAATCGATTGGTCTGGGTATCTGTCAAGACAAAATGTGAATTCGATAATATGGATTGTGAGAAATGGGAGTGGGCCTGCGGGTTTAACCGCCAAGATTGGGAGGCCTTGAACAAGTAAGATATTTGGGCAGAGTTTTGCCACGATAATGGGGGCATATGCATGGTAGTAGCCATGGGGTATATTGTGGTCCGGTGGTCGCCCTTCAGGAGAGGTCCATAGCAACATTGGGGTCAAACAGGGCTGCCTCCTCTCACCTACCCTGTTCGGAATTTACATCGAACGCATTGGAGGTTCTACATCTCAAAAAACCATGGAGTTGGTGTGCCATTGGATGGAGGACAACCACAATCAGATCTCTTCTATGCGGATGATGTTGCCCTCTTGGCACAATCTCCTGTCTTCCTAGAACGTCATCTCCACATCCTGGAACAGTTCTCCA
Source organism: Takakia lepidozioides (assembly GCA_030704615.1). NCBI lineage: Eukaryota > Viridiplantae > Streptophyta > Takakiopsida > Takakiales > Takakiaceae > Takakia > Takakia lepidozioides. The sequence continues at coordinate 76,063,436 of CM060733.1, forward strand.
AAGGCTATGGGATGCAAGTCAACCTTAGCAAAACCAAGATCATGGTTTTTTTAGTTAGCAAGTTTCAATAATTCCAAAAAGGATTACATGCAAATCTGCAAGCTGATAGGGTTTAGGGTTTACTACAAGTTATCATTTTGACAATTGTCACCTATACATTCATTAATTACTATATATATTCCCTGTGAACTCTTTATGTGTTTTTATTGGGCTTTAGTGTAAATGTTATTTTAAAACCCTTAACTTCCCTCTTCATATAGTGTTTTGTTACTCCCAATGCCAACCACTACCAGTCAAAGTTTGGTCTGCTGCTATTATGGGAAGTCAGAGAATGGCCAACACTACCTAGTAATGGCAGGGTGTGCGTATGAAATACCGAGGCGACGGAAGGAGCTATGCAGATACAGAAATGGGATGGAAGATCGCCCTCGGAATCGAAAGACTGTGTGCTCACTTTCTGGGTCGATGCTAAGATAGAGGCAGCAGCATCTGGGAAGCAAACTTGGATCTGATCCGGTGCTGAGGTTGAGAGGGGTAGATCAAGAAAACATGGAGAGATCAGGCCAAGGGATCGTAATTCGGTGGGCTCAGGAACAACCTGGCTTGCCTCTATTGATAAGCGGAGTCCAATTGATCGGCATGTTCCTCGTCGCCATTGCAGTGTACAGTTATCTCTTCCTAAGAAAACGCACTCGCTTGCCTCCAGGGCCACGCCCATGGCCTGTTGTGGGCAATCTACCGGTGATGGGTGATCTTCCGCACCAGGCATTGGCACGCATGGCAGAGAAATATGGGTCTTTGATGTACCTGCGCCTCGGATCATTCGATACTGTTGTAGCGTCGACTCCAGAGATGGCAAAAGAGTTTCTCAAGACCCATGATCAAGCGTTTGCCTATCGTCCAACGTCTCTGGCTGCCCGTATATTTTCAAAACACAAAAACATTGCATTTTCTTCAGGATCTTATTGGCGTCATTTACGCAAGATCTGCCTGGTTGAGCTCTTCACTCAGAAACGCATGGAATCATTTCGATCTACAAGGACAGAGGAGATAACTGCCACATTGAAGGCCATCCTTGAGGAGTCACAGAAGGAAAAGGTGGTGGACCTCAAGCTCAAGTTGTCCTCGCTGTCTACTAACAGCGTGACTCGCATGCTGATCAACAAAAGGTGATGTATTCATAGCTTAACCGTTTGTTTTCTCTTGCTAGACTTGATCAGAGAAAACGAAATATAACTAAATCGATTCAAAATCTAGAAACGTCGGTGCTTCGTCACGGTCACCTCTGCTAGAGTTTCTGACTACGCCCCAACAGGTACTGCAGGCAGGCCTCTACAGCAGTCACCTAAATATTTTGATCCCTCCATCGTCTGGCTTCGTTTTCTATCAACGCACCAGTCCATGTTAAGTCTCTAAGATTTTAACTGTGTAAAGATCTGCATATCTCACTTCTCTCTGTCCTTTCAGTCGATTGACCAGGCTGAATCGACCTTTACTTGCTAGTTTGATTCTAAGCGGGTCAATTGTCAAAGAAGATTATATATCTGACCAAGTTTTGACCAAAATTACTTATTTAATTTGTTCTTCAGTGATAGTAACTCAAAATCCCGCATTTGAACACCTGTACTAGTTTGGCATGTTCAGTGTTCAAGGAGCTGTTATGATCAAATAACATACCTCTTACTACAATTTTTAGGTAGAACATCCAAATGATCATAAAATTTAGCCTTGTCGGGACATGACAACCAGGTAGTTCTTGTAAACTGTCTGCATGTAACACATATAAGACTGGAAACTTGCAACTTATAGGCAAGATGAATTTTTAAGACCAGATCCCCAGAGTTAGTATATTTCAATTTGACTGCATTTTGGCCAACGTTAGGGACTTCAGATCTGATGTGGGCGCAAGATAGAAGGAAGCGCAATGGTACTGCATGCAGCAGACCTCTGCAGTCACGTAAAATCTTTTAATCTCTCCATCATCTAGCCTGGTTGGTTATCACCGAACCAGGCCATGTGCAAGTACCGGCGAGTTTAAGTTATCATAATCTATCACCATTGAACCCTTATTGTCTTGATTATTCCTTTACTTGTCAGATTGATTCTGAGAGGGTCAGCATGACAAATGATCTCAATCTTGAAGTTTATCTTTGACCGTGACATATTAAAATTGCGATCGAAGTTGAAAGTAAACTCGAAATCCTCTCTATGAACAACTGCACTAGTTCATGTTCACAGTTCGTGTCACTGGTTAATTTTCTCTCAATTGATCTGGAAAAAGGTTAAGTTCTCTCACACTGACGTTGGTCTGGATTCAGATCCTCATTAAGTCAAGATGCTATTAGATGGACACAGACAAGACATTAGTTAAGACATCCAAATTATTAGAACATGTACGAAGTTGTCGTAGTTTGACACGGAAACCTGGTACTTGTAAGCTGGACATCACGAGAGAACACACATGAAGACTACAGACTTGCAACTTAGGCAACATGAATTTAAGACCAATTGATATATGATCATTCCTGTCATCGCTTTGAACATTAGTATTCAGTTTGCCCTTTCGGACTATCTCAGGTACCGCGGATTTGAAGTGGGAAGCGAGTCTAAGGAAGCGCAACGGTTTAAAGGACATATCGAAAAACTCTTTCACTTTCTCGGGATGTTCATTGTTGGTGACTACGTCCCATATTTATCGTGGGTGTCAAAGCTGCAAGGTATTGACGGGTCTATGAGGGAGTTGCAAGTCGAACTGAGCCAGCTTCTTCAGCAATGGATTGACGAGCATAGACACGCGGAAAAAGGGAGTAGGGATACACCGAGAGACTTTCTTGATGTGTTGCTCTCCATGCCTACAGAAGATGGAACTGGTCATCTCTCCGATGAAACCATACAATCTGTGATCCTGGTAAGTATAATTTGTTCAAAGCTCGGATACTTTAGTTGTACAATTTAGTGAAGTATGTTCTGAAGGATTCCATTACAAATTAGGCTTCAAGTATAGACTAAACTCCGAGGTCAAAATTCTCGTGTTCACGTGATGCAGGACATGCTGGCGGCTGGAACAGATACAGCCGTGGTCACAGCAGAATGGGCGATGGCCGAGCTTTTTCGCAACCCCCATATGATGAAGCGTTTACAAGCTGAGGTGGATACTGTGGTTGGAACCAGTCGGGTTGTCCAGGAATCAGACCTCCCACATCTCAAGTACCTACAAGCCGTAATAAAAGAGACCTTCCGCCTTCACCCCGCGGGCGCATTCCTGATTCCCCACGAGTCTCGTGAGGAATGCCAAGTCGCTGGTTATATTCTGCCAGCCAAAACCCGTCTGCTCGTCAATCAATGGGCACTAGGCCGGGATCCTTCTACCTGGGAAAGACCCCTCGAGTTTGATCCTGAAAGGTTCATGGAGCATGCTGAGATTGATGTGAAAGAGCTTTTCGCTTTTGGAATCGGGAGAAGGGGATGCCCGGGAATGCCACTGGGACTTGTCATGGTTCAGATAATGCTTGCTCGCCTTCTTCAGAGCTTTGACTGGTCTCTTCCAGATGGGCAAGACCCCGCCACTTTGGACATGTCAGAGCGCTTTGGACTCACAATTCCGAGATTGAAACCATTGCATGTTGTGGCACACCAAAGGTTGCCTGCTCATTTGTATGACTGAAGTTTTGTTCCAGGCTTCGGAATAGACTCTGGCCAGAAAATACATCAGATGTATAGACACATATATGTACCATGTGTACCATGTGTACCATGTGGAGGAATACAAATGAGAATAGAAGAAGAAGAAGACTTACTCCTGCCAAAGCCAGCTTAACTAAGAGCCACTTCGCCTTATGGCTACTGCCCCCTTTCAGAGGGTGGGCTGGAGGACTGCCATCTTGTTATCATTCTTATTCTTGCAAAGGCTAGTACGCCAAAATCTCTGATGTGGGTTATGGGTGTGAGGGGCCTCACACTCTACCTCTTTCACTCGTTTTATGGCTAGTATCCAAATCATTCTTCCATGCGCACAAGTTAGTATGTAATTTATGTTAGAATTTATGTGTTTTTCTCATATGTAGGTAAGGGTCAGAACATTAGATTATGTGTTTATGATCTGACGTAGAAGTTTAGGGTTTAGGGTTTATGATCTGACGCAAAATTTGCACTAAAACTCAATATTAAAGTTATCCGTTAAGTGACCGGCCCTTCCGGCCCCTAGTACATCCCCACTATACCTCTGTTGGCCAGTTCTCTTATTTGAGGTGAAGAACAGTTGGTTCCGGGTGACCTCAGAATTCTGTGTGGCCTCGTCGTAATGAGGCTGGTCAGACGATGGGGCCAGCCATCTCATTAATATAGGAGCAAACTACCTTCATGCAGCGAGGACTTAGATTTTTTTTGGCATATGAAATTTACAACTACCTCCATGCTGGTAGTTTTAGGATTTTCTACATGAAGGTAGTTGCAAAACCAAGCTGAAATCACCTGCATGATGGTAAATACATACCCACCTCCGTGGAGGTAGTTGTAGTCAGCACCTACCACCCGGAGCTGCATTCAGGGAACGGAACTCGAAACCTGCATCCCCAGGTTGCCATCGACCTACCACCAGACCACAACCTCCACCACAACAAAGTGTTGTAGTTTTTTTTTCATATATAAGAGAAACAGGGAATAGGGATCGTTTTAATGTAGCGGGGCCCACTGTCCGGTCCCTGTCCCCTCTGCACCCTGCGGCCTCATTACGACGAGGCCACACAAAATTCCGAGGCTTCCGGGTGGGGTATATGTACCCAAAACATCAGGTATGAAAAAAATTCAAAGAACCGCGTTTCAACATAGGTGCGGGGGTACTATAATTTTAAACACCTGGGGACTTACCCGAATCGGCAGTTCTCAAATGGTCAATATTTTGTGAGAACGTATCGGACCCACATTTTGAAATGAGAGTGGTTGAAATCCTAGCAATCTGCCATCCCTTGAAATCACTATCTGGAGCACCACGACAAAAAAAGAAATATCATGTGCCTATTATAACCCCAAAATGTTTTTCCTTGAGTGTAGTAATCTCAGTAAATATCTCAAAATATTCAAAGCCTCAGTACAAATACAAATATGGATTCCTCTGATAGAGAACAAGCATTACAGAATTGTGAAACAAAAATTCATGATGCTTCCTGAGTAGAGTGCAGTCCCACCCACCCACTTGCCATCGCAACAAGCAGCACAATGTTGCTGCTTGTTATGAAGAGCTATCATGTGGCAGGGTGCCACTTTCGGTTAGTAAATATTAGGTAACATTCTGAATTACTCCAAACATTCCCTAGACATTCTATCCGTTGAGAATCAGAACAACTATGGAAACATGACAGGTCATTGTAAACCTAAAAAAGGAGTATATCTTGCTCTAAAGGCAAGTCAGAAGTTCGTGGCAAGGTTGAACTTTCCTTTTCCAGTACCTCAATATTGGGTATCTTTTGTTGCAGCAATAAACAATTTTCCTCTTGAGAATGGTTTGTTCCTTGTACTCAGGGTAGACATTATCACTTTCCTTGATAAGCTACAGGGGCGTGACTGTGTGTGTCAGAGACCACGGAACCCTCTTTGATATAGTCTTCCCCTAGTAGGTTTTATTCTCCCATTGTGTCAAGTTGGTCCCCATCCAGGCACATAAACAAGACGATAGCTCATCGATCTGTAGTATTAGTTATGATTTATAGTCATATGAACCATCTCCCTGCAAATGGTCAACCAAATTTGACCAGGGATCCGAAAATCCGTCATGTAGTCATTTATCTGTCTTCTGCAGCCCTACAATCCCAAAGGAAATGACATCTGTGACTATGTGTCTCCATTGCAGATATACATGCCTATGATTGTGAAAAATTGGTAGTCATAAAAGTTGGGATCTGTTGTGCTAATATGTGGGTAATTTAATACGGTGTTGTTTGTTTGGAAATAATTACATGAAATTCATCTCCCCAATCCCTCTCTCTTGAGCCATGATCTCCGGGGATCTATTTGGTTGCTACCGGCTATTATCAATCATATTCATGGCCGGTTGTAAGAGTATTATATGTGAAGTCCCATGTGTAAAAATAGCATAAGAACTATGATGCTTACTCCCAAAATTTGTTGTACCACACAATGTAGGCATTGAGAATGCTTGAGAGATTATCTTGCACATTGTTGTGGTGTAGCCTTCATTAATTTTAGAGTGAAAATTTGGGCTAGAACTAAATTTTCTTTGATGTGCCTTTGTAGATCATGAAATTGCAAGAACCAAGGCATCGTAGGTTTATTTTGATTCATTGTGGTGTGAATTCATGGGCCCGGTTTGGTGATTGTATTTTTATTTTTGCTAAAGACTTTGTTTGAAATTACCTGCAGTAGCAGCTTAAGTCAAGTACATTAGTTTGCTGGTGCTGATATGACCCGCAAGTCTCAATCTAAAGGGTGACGACACAACTTAGCTAGCTGCAATAAGCTCGGAACAAACCTAACATCCGCATATGATACGGCGCAAGTGTTTCTAATATTTTATAAGGTTGATTGCGGTAGTTAAGGGGACTCGACTGCTGAAGGTACTTAGGGGATTATGATGATGGCCCTATGTAGACTGGGTTGTGAAGGTTCCATCTTAGTAGCAGTGACTAGATTAGATATTTTTATTTCAAAGGTTTTTGAGTTTTATAGCTTGGGGCTCTCTCTATTTCTTTTTGGAAGTCTATTAAATGGAAATAATGAGGAGAAACTAGGAGAATGGACTCAATGAGGTATGGAACTAATTGATTCAAACAAAGCAGAAAAGGAAATTTTAGAGTTTGCATAGTGGAATCAAGCATGCATACACCAAACGGAATATGATATGCATATCAAGTTAGAATATTGGTTGATCAAATCCAAATACACCTCAACGTGGTATGCTGGTTAGAACCAGGGTTACACATTTATGTGACATCAGGTCGTGTTAGGTCACGTCAAATCTACGCTGACATGGCTTTGCGTCACGTCAGTTTTATATAAAAATAAGAAGAAAAAATAGAATAAAAGAAAGATGTCACATAAGCTAAACAATTACGAAAAAAATAGTCATATGGCCTAAACAAACAACAAAAAATGTCATGTCACCTAAATAAACAGTATATATATTTTGAAAGTTGGATTAAGTCTAATTAGGTCCGATATATATTGTAGTGAGGAAAGATGGCCCCCATCTGAACCCTAATTATCAATACTGCAATACAGTCAGAGTTGTAACCAAATCAAACACCACGACTCCGCAGCGGAAGAGAAGATGGTCATGGCGCGCTCCCGTTGATCTCATGGAGATTAGTAATTGCATATGTGCATGTAATTCCTCATATTCACAACTGATCAGTCACAGCGTGAGTATGCCTGTGAGTGTCACCAAATACATGTATTTGGTATGGCCACAGCTCCTTTCTGTTATTTGATCAAGCTGTGCAGCATCTTACCGTTTCTCTCCCTCTTTTATCTTTTCTCCTTACTCTTATAATTCATTTCCGAATTTTCACGGGGTTGATTCACATACCATGTTTAGCCTTGCAGCCTAGGTGGCCTCATCATCACTGGAGTTCATCATATTTGGCAAGATCACTCAGTCTGACCATTCTCTCTATTGTTCCCCAACTCACACTGCAGACAAGAGATTGTGGTGACCACCACTGACTTTAGTCTTTGCAACATTCACTGACTCCCAGTAATTCTCCTCACACTTCTCAAGACCTCTCAAGCACACCTCACTGTTCTATTTGAATGGATACTTATGTTTCTCAATGGATACATGTTTTGCTGAGATCACCCATCAAAACAATCTGCCTTTGATCCTCACCTCCTCTCTGGAACCATTAAATTTAGACATAAACCATTGACCTATCAGTGCATTATTTACTCTATTGCTGGTAACTCGATGGCTTCTTCCAAACACAAACCTGATGCACTACATGAATGCAGAATTCACTTAGAAATTTGCCCTACACTCCCAAAACTGAAAACATCAATCATTCACTGCTCTCATTGATGATTTATGACAGGCAGCAACTGACGACCTATGCACTCCATGAACGCCCCATTCCACACTAAGTTGCAGATTCCCTCTGTCTCCCTTGCTCACTCAAGACAAGTATGTGGGCACACAGTTTGACCCAATAAACAATGCAACTAGGGTTCACCTCCATCTTCACGCAATCTTACAGCAACACCGAATGCTCTCCACATCCTCCCACCATCATTTCTTTTCTGGTTTCACTGTTCCCAGATGGTAGAATGCATACCTAACCAGATGAAGCACACTCAAGATTTTCTTACACTACTTCACTCAGCACTTGACTCATGCTATCAATGCACCCTCAAGTCACCTGTCATTCCTCTCATTGAACTTTGAATCATAGACACTAACTAGAGCTCTATCAGTTCATCATAGATCTGTTCTGCTGATTGCAACCACCGTAACCCTCCATATTTAATTCAGATAGGCTAAACTACAATAATGCAGGGTTTATTGGAAATATCTCATGACCCCCCAAGAAAGCAGTTTTTCTGACTTTAATTTGTCCCAGAGTGTAGGTTCTATCGACATGACAAGACAACAATACTGCTGTAAAATTTTCCTCACCTAACCGTATGCAGGATATTGACGCACATCACAAACGTAATCATGGCTCTCTGCTTCAATCCCAACACATCTGTGATCTCTCTCTCGGCTCTCATAACCAGGAAAACGAGATATCCCAAAGCAGCAGATAACCACTTCATTTTTTTACTTCAAAAATCAAATTCCACACCCTGACTGAGTTCAACATCCCAGCAGTAACCATAGTTCACACACAGCATACTTGCCCATTGCATCCTATGTCTGAACCCTCCAACTGGTTTCACTCAATGTCTCCACCGTCACTGCTCTGCGCCTCACCATCCCCAAAAACTGTGCTTTCAACCTGCCTCGTCGCCGCTTATATGCCCTTGCCCATCCCTTCCGGAAATGATCATCTCGTTCTCTTTTGCAGTTGAGTCAGACTGTCTCTATAAAATCGATTCTATCGTACCTTAGCCCTTCAACTATCTCAGATGCAGATTATAATCTGTTATCTTAATTGAGTACTCCAAGCATAAAAGTCTGCTGCAGTTCTAGATATGGATCTCCTGCCATGTTTCCCCATATCACCGACGCTACACAAGATATTTACATGGACTCCTTAACTAATAGGTATCAATCATAAAAACTCTCCACAGCTTCACAAACCGTATCGAAAACAAGGTCAGGTTCGTAGTAGAAGGTCTTCATCACAAAACAGTTTTCCAAAGCGCATGGCTCCACGAGCTACATATGTTGTATGAAACTAAGGCAGATGAACGATATTAACTATAATATCATCAGAGCTGCACCAAAACTCATTCATCACTACAAAATGTTACAATACTTAGTAAAATTTGCAACACAGAGGCCATATCCTCCCACTACAATATCTTCACAATTTATTTAAATAAAATTAGGACCGTCAGTGCTGGGGATCCCATGTAATTCAAAATATTTTAATTAACTTAGGACCGTCGATGCTGGCGGTTTTGTTATAATCTATAAATATTTAAATTCAGACCCGCCAACTCCGATCGTCTTATAAAAAATACTTAATAAGTTTGAGACCGCCAGCTCTGGTGGCCTCAATTTTGAAGAAATTATTTAATAAATTTGGGACCACAAGTCGTAACAGTCTTGATTTTAAAAAATATATCTAATAAAATAGGACAGACGGTGATCCCATTTTTTATATTTTTTGGGATAAAATCGGGTCCGTTACAGCTAGCGCTACAAATTTTTATTTATTTTTTCTTAAAATATTTTGGATAAAATCGGGACCGTCAGAGCTGGCGGTCCCCCTTTTTTTTTTTGATAAAATTGGCCGGTGGTCCTAATGTTTTAATTTAAAAAATATATAATTTTATGGGTAAAAATGGGACCGTTTGACTGACGGGTTTTTTTTTTTTGGGATCAAATTGGGATTGACAGCGGTCCTAATGGTTTTTTTTTTTAAATTGGATAAAATCGGGACCGTCAAAACTGGCGATTCCAATTCTTTTTCGGAATGATTTTATTTCTTTTCAAATAAAATTCGGACTGACAGAGGTAGCGATTCTTTTTCAATTTTTTAACTTTGATTTATTAAAATCGGGACTGTCAGTTCTTGTGGTCCCAATAGTTTTATTTTCAATAATATCAGGACCACTAGCTATCCTGATTTTATCTAGTAAAATATATATATATACGTGGCATACCCCGATTTCTTTTTTTATTATTTTTTTATTTAAAAAAAAACACCACCAGTTCTAACATTCCCAATTTTATTTAAAATAAAATAAAATAAAAATAGGATCGTTAGCTTGCGGTTCTGATTCTATCCCAAATTAAATAAATAAACCGAGACCACCAAAGCAAGAAAAATTTACTTCAACATACCAAAGATAGATGATATTAAAGTATTATTAATGGAGATTTTGTATCATACAATCAATACATGATCTAATTGAGCACATTTCAAACCTTATCAATTAATCAGTAAGACACATACACACACATTCTATTTGTACAAAAAACAAAGATCCACATACAATAGTCAACTAGCTCTACATCTACAAAATCCTCTCATCACATGACTTCATCTAAATCATTTCACATATTATGTTGAGAGTGCTTTGATGCTCCACTACTCTTCCAACAAATCACATAGATACAACTGAAGTGGACAAGTAATAAATTTTATCAAACATCGATAGTATGCTCCCATATACACCGAAATAACCACCTATCACAGATCTCCAAATGAACCACCTGAGTGAGGTGTCACATACGTGAATTTGACATTCATTTCTCCTCAGTCTTATATAATGGCATATACAACGTGTTGTAGCATGTAGTTGATGTCGGAATTTGATTTGCGGGCAACATGGGCTGACCTTCAATTTTGATGTTTTATATATATTTTTTCAAAAAACACCAATGATGAGTGTGATAATTGTTGTCTCTTAACGTTCATCATATCCCAAACACATTTTTTTAACCGTTCATATGTATAAAAACACACGTCGAGATGTACATGTGACTATAAGATGAACAAACTCAATAAGTAATCAACATTTAGAAGTACAATTACATTGCATACCTCAACCATAAGATGCACATTGCCGAACGTGCAAATGTTCACAAATGGATCTGCGTCAACAAGTGTCTCTCCAATAAACATTCATTTTATAATTGAAGAACATGTGTTATGTAGTTTTTCTAATATATATATATTTTTTTCTCAAGTACAGATAACTCATTGTTTGACATGGTGGACTTCATAGAGAGCTCAAAGTCATCTTTCACGGCCTCTCCTACCGACCGCATGTTTGTGAACAAAAGCCGAAACACCATGGCTCTCAACACCTTATGAACCTCAATATTGAATGTGGGCCCAATTGGGACCCTATACAACCCATCGCAGCTTCAGCACAAGATACATCCTCGCATATGTCCATCTTTGTCGCCCTTTGAGCATCCCCCTCAACAACTATTCATGTTTGCATCGTTGAATATTACAAAATAAACAATATTGTGTAGTGTTCCATCCACATATCAACAATGTAAGATCCATGGAATTGCTTGGGATCTTGCCACAAGCATGTTATAGTGCAAAAAATGGTACACTGAAAGCTTTCACATAATCCAACGTTAGAATGGAGGATATTATACTGCCGCAACGGAAGCAAAAGAAAACAGTATAATATCTACCTTGCCCTAGATCCGAACATGAATATCAAATGCAAGCATCTCATCTCTTTGGTGCTCGTAATATCAACTTTGTTATGCCTTAATGTGGTTCGTCCGAACACCTTGTCATCTCTGGCATCTAGACTGGTATCCAAAAATACCCGCTCACAAGTTAGTTGTTAGCAACATTGTATCATTCGTATACCTTAAGCTTAATCCCAACTGGGTGCTTGTCACCCTAGTTCACTGATCATACACCATCCCGATACTACACTGTCATTTTAGAAATTCAATAGTTCTTCACTGGACATCTAATGCATCTTAACTCAAAATCCACTTAGAATAGTAATTATCACTCTATCATGATTGCAAAACCTCTCACAAAAAACCCTTGACAACAACAAATGGGTGATCACGTTCACACAAAAACTGCTGCCAATATATAACTTCATTTAGAAAATTTCAGCCAATTACAACATCCGTCTTTCCAATCTACCCTTGTACTATTGTCTGCACTCTAGTGGGCCTCAGCCCTTCTCTCTGAGTACTTCCCTCATCGCCTTAGTCTCTTCACCCTTCCCCCATCAAGTCGATCCACACTGATGCGTTTGGTGCAGCAGCGAGCCCCTTTTAAGCTCACTGGCCGTCAAGCTACCTTGGCTAGCTTACACCTGAATAACTAATAATTTATATTTTCCCAAAAATACCTTCTAGGCTTCGTATTTAGTATTGTCGGCTCAAAGGCTTGGCTCTTCATGCCGTTCCACTGCCATCATTTAAATGCAAGGTAGACCTACCTTAACTTTAAATAATATTATCATACCCTGGTCTTCATCCCTCCTTGATGAGTCAACCATCCATTCCTCCCTTCATCCAACATTTCACTACTTTGCCAAATACCCCTTTAACCCCTAAGCGTCAAAACGACCCAAATTGGGTCGGTTGGGTTTAGAAAACAGGCTTGTTATCCCTGAGGTTAAGCCTGATGTGGGCCCACATAGGCTCATTCGATTGGAAATCAAGTCAGGTATGGCGTGGCATTGCCCAATTGGTCATACGACTTGGCAATTGCCACGTGGAGAGCGTAGAGTCCGCCACACTCGTGATCGCGAGGCCACTTTCCACCATCTAACCTACCATGAGGATGACGTGACAACTAGGGTCAGGTGAGGGTGAAATTCCATGCACCCCCCCCATGGCAGGGTGGCGCATCTCCCAACACCTATTATTGCGCCACTTACCCCCTAAATGGCACCCGCAACCGACCTGCTTCCCGGAGATCTCCATGCCTAATCCCCAAGCTGGAATCAATGGCGATGGTAGCTCCGGACGTGGTTTGGTGTCAAACCTCTTGTTGTGGGGGGGAGAGCGCGGGAGGAAACTCAATTGATGCGCAACTCGAGAGCTGCCTCGAGATGCTTCTTCAACATTTTTTACTATCGCATTGATGCGATGTTGTGTGCGAGGGAGGCAACGCGGGTGGACAGGCATAGGGCCGCATTACGTACCTCCAGCCATGCCCGCGAGATTTACTTCAATGTTTTTTGTTTTTATTTTGTCGTGCACCTAAACATCGTGCCACAACATACATCATGTCCAACCACACTTCCTAGCATATAGTCCTAGAAAGCCACGCCACAATCGCCCCCCTAGCTAGTGATTAGGTCCCTCTAACACCGGGTAGCTTGCAAGTATCCACCCCAATAAGATCATCGCTTGGTCTTCAATCGCACAAGTCTCAACACCTGAAGTCGATAGATCAAGAGGCCGGGTGCAAACGTAACCCCATCGTTAGTCGCCTTCATGCAATCCATGATTTTCAGTTGAGTATCCATGGCATTGAAGCCCCACTAGCTAGACCTTGGATCACTTGTCCGCCTCACCGTTGTCATGCTCACTACCTCTGTCCAAGGCATCGTGGACACAACCATTCTCTGATAGGAACTTCCTCAAGTGGCGGTATCAAGCATCTCATGTGCCACCCCCTTGAGCATTTGTCACACACCAACATGGTCGCGGCACCACCAGCGTGCCCACATAACATGCAACGCAAACCTGCAGGTACCACTGCAAGGTTGGGATCTATCCTCACATCCACATGTGGAAAGTGACATGGCGCACAATTGCGCACATGGTCCTTCCATACCATGTTATCTCGACCCTCCAGAATCAATACTCTTGAAGGCAACACCTCCCTGACCCTTAGAATCACACGTCATGCTGTGATATCCAAGGTCGTAGGAGCTGTCTGCTGCAGATACACATAGTCCCCAGGGTGGAAACGCCAAACACTTGGCCGATATCCACGTATAGTGACGTACCTCAATGTGTCTCGGTGTTGGGCAATAGCAAGGTTCTCAAAAGCCATAGGCGTGACTCTCTTGAACAACTCTGCCCGCTGGACACATGCTTGTGTCCACACATCCGGATCATCAAGGTTGAGAACTATTGCAGCCTCCCTACGAATAGATGCAGGCAAATATGGCTCTCGGCCGAAGAGAAGAAAGTAAGGTGAGAATGAGGCAAATGAAGCTTGTTTGTTATAGCCCATAGCTAGCCAAGGCAGCTGAAGGTCCCAATCTCCTAGGTGTCCCTTCTGCAAACCGTACTTGCGCAAACCTCTTTTGACTGTCTGAACAACTCTCTCCGCCAAGCCATCAGCCTCGGGATAATCTCGAGAAGTAGTGCGGTAATCTATCAAGGCTTGCTCACACAAAGCCTGAAACTCTCCCAAAAACTCTCTCCCCTGGTCCGTGAGTACCTTGGCTGGAGCACCAAAATGGCTAAGCACTCGATCTAATAATGCATACGCAGCCCCCTCACTTGCCTTGTCAGGCAATGCCACCAGTTCAATCCATTTGGAGAAGTGTTCCACCATCACCAGCACATACTTGTTATGGCGAATCGTCAATGGCAATGGGCCTGCGAAGTCAAAACTCCAACGATAGCCCAAACCCATAATGGGTAAAGGATGCAATTGTGGAGTATGGGCATTGAAAGAAGCCCGCACTCTATCACACACCATGCACCTTGCCACTAACTGTTGCTCATCTGTGTGCATGACCCGCCACCAATACTGCCCTTGCAGCAAACTATGAGTGCGCCGCACCCCAAAATGTCTCAACTCCTCATGGGCATGGCGTACCAATCGAGCTTGTTGTGTTAGATGAGGCACAATGTCTCGATTTGGTTGGTTGTTTTCTTTTTCTTCTTTCTTCCCTGCTCTGTTCTCTTCTATCTTTTCCATGTAACGAGCCTGGGGTACTTAAGTTGAAGGCAGCTAATCATCAGAATACCGCCCTATCGATTTTCAACTGGGAAATCATACTAGGATGTGACCTAGTTGTTTTCTTTGTTGGCCCAGCACATCCAATCTTATTGCTTAACTTACTAACTTCAAGCTGAGACCTTAATTAGTGTTTGGATGATCTAGAAGAGGTGCTGATTGAATCTCATATAAGGAAGAATGTAAATGGGAATCTGATTCAAATTTAAGGAAAACAAGTGGTGAGTGCAGAATTATGAATTTTTGAACAAGGACAATTCTTGACTGCAAATAGTTTTGTTATTATTATGAACAGCTACGATTTGAGTTAAAAACCTTTTTATGAACCTTGATTCACAAACTAATTCTAGAATCTTGTGGAGTAAAGCTTAGGTTACAGCTTAAGCTTTACAGAAAGTGAATCGAAGAATGTAGCAGGGACTTATGAATTTTTGAAAACGGGGAATTCTAACTGTCATGCAATGTTAAAAAGTGAGCTTGGACTATTGTGTTTAAATAACTAAAAGCAACCACCTTGTAACAACATCTTTACATTAGTCTGATGGTTAGTCTGGTAGCTTACACCCTCGTGGTTTGGGATTCAACTCTTGCAGGCCGTAACTTATATAGTTTTGTTCATCTATTCAAAACCTTTGTAATAGCCCTATAAGTACTTAGATAGGCAAGTTGATTTTGAATATAACTTGAGGGACTTACTGGTTAGAGGTTGCGCTTGCACATTCGAGGTTAGGGTTTCAAATCCCAATAGCCGCCACACTATTTTTTATAGTTAGTTTTGACTCTCTTCTTTTATTTTGGTTATAGTAATATTGTTTGTTGGGCTGATCTTTCCCTCAAAATGATCTAATTAATTATTCTTGACTCACCTAGATTAATGGGCACTAGTAAGAACTAAATAAATCAGTATCTCTATCTTTTGAACATATACATAAAGTTATTCAAAAAGAAAAAAAATACTAAAGTTGGTTAATTGAAATTAATTTGTTGTTGTTTACTGAATAACTAATATTTACACTAGATATCTCTCCTCTAAAATAACCATAACCCTTATACCAAAGGTAATTATACATTCGCATTGCTTATTCCTGGATTATTGTTTTCATAAATACGTCAATGAGTTAGTATCAACTGTTGGTTATAGATTACAAACGCGAAACACTTATAACATAGAAAAATTATAATCCACATTAGCAGCACCCTTGGGGCTAGGCGGCGCCTTCGGGACCTAATCTAGCTCTGCCTAAACACGAACCCTAAATTAAGTATGCACTCGTTAATGGGATGCATTAATGATTGACACAGTCCCAGGAAAAAAAAGGAAAAACTCCTCCCCCACACAAATTCACTTGCCCCCCTCTCCCACGGCTCAGTCCTGGCCACCGAAGTTGAAATTCCAAGAAGCCCCAGAACCGCACTCACAGAGAGGGAAAAAAAATGGGTTGGGAATGAGGGGTAGGCCCTTATATACTGCCTAGAGAGGTCTGCCTTGAGCGGCGCGCGACCGCCTCTGCTGCCCATTCACACCTCGCCACGTGTCCAGGTAGCGGTCGCATCTATGGGTGGTCGCAGCTAATAACAAAACAAAAAAAATGT
Source organism: Takakia lepidozioides (assembly GCA_030704615.1). NCBI lineage: Eukaryota > Viridiplantae > Streptophyta > Takakiopsida > Takakiales > Takakiaceae > Takakia > Takakia lepidozioides. The sequence goes on from CM060733.1 coordinate 76,080,070, forward strand.
TGTGATCCCCCCCTGTTGGTGGTCGCACCTTTTAAAAAACAAAACGAAAATGTACGACCCCCCATAAGCGGTCGCACCTAATAACAAAAAAAAAAAAAGTCTGCGACCACCACTGGTTGGTGGTCGCACCCATTTAAAAAATAATTAAAAATGTGCGACCATCCCCTGTTGGTAGTCGCACCTATTTAAAAAAAATGAAAATGTTGCGACCACCACCTGCTAGTGGTCGCACCCTATTTTTATTTATTTTTAAATGTGCGACCAGCTCTGCTTGTGGTCGCACCCATTTAAAAAATAAGAAAAAATGTGTGACCATCCCTTTCTCGTGGTCGCACCTATTTTTTTAAAAGGAAAATTGTCCGACCAACCTTTGCTGACGGTCGCATGGTTGCCAATATAAATCATAATATATGAATTTTACAGATAAATAATGAAGTCCACGTAATGAGGCCACATCGGTTGCCACGTCGGTATTCATAGTAAATAGTCAATAGTAAAGTAAAAAAATAAACATATTTATGTACAGTAACGTTCGTTTAGGACATGACGTGACGCACGTCCGTCGCAGACGTCGGACGTGACGCTGATGCGTCAACGTCACGTCACGTCCAAATTTGCAACTAGGATTTTGTAGTACCTTACCAGAATGTTCTCAAGTTTCCTAGCGGCCCCCCAAACCCTAACAGGCGGCGGTTAGGGTTCTCCTTTCCCCGCCCCCTACTAGAGCTCGACTTGTCGCTGTAGGTCTATTCGGGTATCATGTTAATATGCACATATAGAGATTATGGATGCAGGTATCCTATGAGATGAGGAGGTTTCCCTTGTGGTTTTCTTGAATATTCAAATGGTCATTTGAATAGTTCAGATGGTCATTTCAATATTGAATTTGAATTTGAATACTAGTACCATTTGTAATTTATTATTTTTTAATACCATATCCGAGTTCATATTTCTAGGTTATTGACATTCAGATACCATTGCTCATATCCGGATTGATTTTTCAAAAAAAACCACTCTATGCATACCAGATTCATACTTGAAAAAATGAGGGGCTGCATTATTGGAAAACCTACCTATCTTAAAAAAAAACAGCACTGCATACCAGGACTCTTCTGGTATTTCTAATTCAAGATATCATACCAACACTGGTGTATTAGTCTAGAAGAGTGGCTACATTTGTACAAGGGTGGTTGGAAATCTATATGAGCTGAGGACAGCTGGTGTGAGAATAAGGTACAAGAATAATGATGTACACACAACGAGTACGCTCATAAGTATTGTACTCGTCATGCTCCATCTCTATTTACATCCACTATTTGCTGGTCTAAATTTTTTCTTTTCATGAGCAGGACCAAATGTATAGAGCTGTTGATTTTTTATTTGTTTTTGCTAAAGGAAACCATCGCAATTCATCCTTGGGATGGGGAAAAAAATAACCCCCTTTCATATAAGCCATAAAAGCACACACAAGAGAGAAACTTTACCCAGACCAACCAGTCACAAAACAAACCATACCCGCAAAACAGAGTAGCAGGCTTTGAACCTCGAACCACCAGGGTGACACACAGTGCACTTATCCTGCTCAAAATATTGCTTTCAGCGAATATATGAAATAGATATTGATGTTTGTTTATTAATAGAGTGTAGAAGGAGAGCTACGTCTATACAAGGGTGAATTAGGAATATGAGGACAGCTTGTATGAGCTTGAATTCATTACCATCAATTTTTGGACCAAATATCTGAAGCAAATCTATAGCCACCTCATTTTGGCTTCATTTTTCCTAAAATACTTCTTGGGATCAAGACCATGGTGTGACAATCCCACAACATCTTTGAAATATCATGCATGAAATGGTTCTTTTGGGTCCAAAGCTTTCACCCGAGCATGAAGTGCAAGCAGCAACATGCAACTCGGGAGATAATGCAGTATGACCAAAAAAGTTTGAGAGTTCTATATTGACAGAAGAGGAATGAAGCTGAAAGCTACTATCACCATGATAGGCCGGTATGATATCTTTGCACTCCTCCCCAACTACCAAGAAGGACTTAAAGACGAAGCATAAGCTGCATAATTTTGAGCATCACACCGGACATATTGAGATTGTCTAAGTCACTGTATCACACTATTATGCCCCCACTTTTTGTGAGAAGTGTCACTCTAATGGAGTCTTATTCTTGCCTTCATAAAAGATCACAACTCAATGTCAAGTTTGCTTCTAAACTGATGTCTTTTTATAATCTTAAACATGAAATTACAACTCAATTACAATTCATAACACAATCTCCTGTAAAATCTTGTCTGATATTAATTAGAACCTAACCACCCATAGGTCATCTTGATCCGTAAAAGAGTGAACACCGCCCACAATATTGACAGAAAATTTGATTTTTCTTCAAAGTTTCATATACAATAACAACTAAGGATGTCGAAGCTTACCATAGCTCGATGACAATCCAATTATCCATTGTAGATAAAATTTGTACACAAATTAACGTAATTTCTTTTCTATATATTAAGAGTCAAACATCACTACAGTGCACTGTTGTGCACAACTTAAACTCCTTCTATGATCCTTATAGCTAGCTTGTGTTCTTATTACCAAAACCTAACCGTTTGCACAACGATATTCACTATTCCGTAAACATGAAGAAAAGCGGGAGGAAATTAGTGAGGGGGAACGTGAAAGGAGAAGCAAGAAGAAGATGGGAGAAAAAAATAATATAACCCATATATTTTACCAGTGAAGATATACCAATGTTATCATTATTCATACTTGGATGATTAATTCAAAAAAAATAAAAATAAAAATTAATTTAAATAAATACATTAATTTAAAATAAAAATAAAAATAAAAATAAAAAACAGAGAGAAGACGGTGGATGGTGCGTACTTCACTTTGCAGCTACTTACTACCCCTCCCCGGGGATGGGCCATATGAATAAAATTCATTACACTGTGGGTAATTTATATTTGTTGGTAATTAATGTTTTGTGATCTTATATCGGTGAGGTGAAGATTTTTCAAGCCAACGTAGACGGCTGGATAAGTGTGTTTGGTTATTTACCGGCTTGAGCTTTGTATGTGTATACCACCATGTACCAGCCGACAATAAGAGGTGTCAAGGCCAAAGATAGTGTGTATCAGCAAATTATTTTTCACGTTTAGTTGATGATCAAAAGTTGATCCATTACCCGGGATTATGTCCCAAAGTCATAATTATTCACACCTTAATGGGATGGCCGTTATGGCCTATCTTGCCGGGCTTGCTCAACATTCTTGTGGTTATGAGTTCGTCCCTGCCTTTTGGTCCTCCTCCTCCTCTTGTTCCCCACTTTGTGGACTTTCAGTATTCAAAAATTAATAGAGGTATTGGTGTAGTAATATGATGGGAAGTGCGAGCAAGAAGCTGATTGCACATCACAAAGCACTAGACAAACATATGGGTGATCAGAGAGCCTACAGTGAATGGGACCAAGCTGGGATTCTAGTCAATGAGGTCATAGGGGGGGTTTCTACGAGGGTAGCAGACTAGAGACAATTCCCAAAGGGGTTCATGAAAGATGGTGGGGGGGGTGAAAAAGAAAAGAAAATAAAAGAAGTCCTCCGGTGTCATGTGGATAATTTGGACTACCAGCTGGAAATGAACAGAAAGCATTTGACTTTTGAGTCAAATGGCTTGCTAGGTTCTACTGTCGGGATGTACATATAGGGTGGGTTTCCCATAAATGGAGCAAGGCGGTGGGACATGTTTTGAAGAGGTTGTAGGAGGCATTTACTGGATCTTGGTCATGTGAGGCTGTTCTCAGCCGCATATGGAGGATGCAACGACATAGGAGATGTCATTACCGCATGGTTGCAGCGGCAAATGGTAAACTCTTTCCATGGATTTAATGCTAGTTTTGAATTAACAAATTAAAAAGGGGCTAACACATTATTTCTTGTGATTGGGCACATGAAACAAACCTCATGATTGTAGCAATGTAAGCTGGAAGTACTTTGTGGAGGAGGTACGGCTTAATCGACGTATGCCAATTAGCAGACAACGAAGTGGTCATACCAACTGCTTGGGGAGTGGTGGTATGCGTAGTTTCATCCAAAAATTTGTAAGAATATAAATTTATTGTCTTTTTTTTTTGCTTTTCAAGGCAGCAAATTTTATGTCTTTTTGTTCCCTCTGTTCTTACTTTATCACAGTGTGTAGTCTATGACTGAAAAGTACTAATGCAATGGCTGATATGTTCTTGTATGTAGAAAACTAGGAACCTTGGTTTGGAGGGAGCCCTCTAGGCTCTTCCGAGGAATCGCAAGCAGCCAAATCAAAGGGTGTCAAGAAATGTCTTGCAGGGTTTGAAAATGTCCCAATCAATGATGGAGCATCATTTTCAAGTGACGACAACTCGAGCAATAGTGATGTAAGTCTACGTTTATTTTTGTGTTCTTTAGTTTGCTTCAGCTTGCTTTGACCTGCTATGGATATATCATACATTAAAATGATTAGATGATTGGTGTGGTGGATAGTATTGTTGTCACTTCATGCATGTTTGAACTAAATACAGGTGGTGGTCAAGTCTTTGCAGCAGCTGACTTTGGATAACAATTGTCTATGCAAAGTGTGGTTATTTCTAACGAGAGTTCAAATTGTAGTTTCTTCTTCTTCTGTATTTCACCCACTTTCATTAGTGTGTTGTAGTATTCCTTCAATTTATGAGAGTCAATTGAAAGTCCAAAAAATTTGTTGGTATTTGAGGAACTAGTGTTCTGGTTCCATTATCCACAACTATAAAATTGAATGTTTTTGGAAGTTCAGGTAACCGGTCTAATTTCTCACTCTTTTAGCTAGACAAACCGGGTTATGGCTAAATTTAGTGACTAGCGAACCTCATAGATCTCTCTCAGCATACTCAAATGCTCAGTTGTACCTCGATACTCACAACAGTCATTATGTGATGCAATTTGAGTAACAATAAATAGTGGTACTGGAAAAAGAAGAACATGATCATAAAAGCTGAGTGGCAATGTCCAGGGACTTGTCCAGACGTCCAGACTCAGCGGAATTTGTACACACTAAACAAACATGTTGCAAGAGTGGTCTTTGCATTTTTCTTTATATGGCATACAACTTTGGTTGTAATGACAATGTTGAGATGTTACAAATTTTGTTGTTCATCAAAGTATGGTTATTTATGTAGTAAAATCTATAAGACATGATATTATCATTCTACCCAGCAGTCTAAATATAATATTAGTTTTTAATTAATATTCAAATAAAACAACTATAAGATATCAAACTTCACAGTATTATTCTCAATATGTTACTGCAGTATAATTAGTTGACAAGAATGATATTTTAAATATGCAATAAATAGATAATAATGAGTAACAACAATTAAGCTACCAGAATAAACAGAAAAAAAAACAAATACATCCTTACAATTGCATATAATAATTTAAAAACAACATATATTATAGATTAAAAATTGAAATTATTCTGATTAAGTATATTATCAATAGTGCAAATATTCTAGACTAAAACAAAATAATATATTATAAACATATGTAGAGATATATTATAATGTTTTATTCGAAGACAAACATATATTATAAATTAACAATTAATTTTATTCTGAATAAGTATATTATCAATTGTGAAAATATTATATTAATACTATAATAATGATGATGATGATTAAACGAGTAAATAATAAATAGCTGCATAATAGTGGCTTAAATATGTCATTTACAAAGTGTCATTGTAGTATGATTAGTACAAAAAATGCTATTGTAGACGTATCCAAAAAAATTTAAAATGATTAACAGAAATTCAATTACAAAAAGCAGCCAAAAAAATAATTATATCATTATAATGGCATATTATTATCACAAAACCATTAGTAATATAACTAAATAACTGGAAACATTGTAAATAGGTGGAATGAATACTTTGTCATCATTATTATTATTATTATTATTATTTCAAGAACAGGGGACACTGGCTCTGGGTCGAATTTTATTAAGATTATTGAAGATTAATTTCTAATAGTATTATAATAATAATAATAATAATAATAATAATAATAATAGCAATTAAAGGATAAACAAATAAAAATTGCATTAATCAGTATAAAAATGTCATTTTCAAAACACTAAAACAATCAGTAGATATACCATTGTCACTGAATATAATTGTAAAACAATAGCTTATTAATAGAAATAAATAATTGAAACAACCAGTATAAGTAATTAATCCTAGAAAGTTTATTATAATATTTTTAAGAGCGTTAAAAACATGTCCCAGAAATATGTCCCAGAAACATAAATAATACCGTTACTTTTGGGAATGCAAGGTTTACATCTGAAGAACAACATTAAATAAATCATAAAAATAGATTATACTATGTTTATAGAAAGTATTGATCAAATGTGGTAAAGAATTGTAGATAATAAGTAATATTATAATGGCAAATTTCAGGAAGTACTAAGTATCCTCAAGAAGATGCAAAAATTCCTGACGGAAATACATCCTTGAATGATTATAAATATATCAATAATATTATCTATCACTACTAATAATCTGTTAAAACTGACTTCTTTTAAACACTCCCCTCATGAATCTGTAACCAATACTTTTAAGTTTATATTTGTAACGTTTTAGGCATAATTTGTCTACATATTGAACAAAAATCACAAATTTTTAAATCTCAAAACATTATTAAAATGTGGAAAACTTACTACAACTCTGCTCTTAAAAAACCAAATTGTAGTAGTGAATTGCATGCAACACGGGCTCATCCTGTGGCCTGAAATACTGACCTAAACAAAATGCGAGTCCGACGCAAGAGTACCTGAAAGAGCATCAAGCAGACCCAGAGGGCCAGATGGACCCATAATAGCCAAAATTTGGCCAGGCTTACATACCCCGTAGCATAGAGAAGCACTCCCTAGAGCAATTCCCCGGGTTGCATGTACTTCGTCATACCCGGAGCCATTCCAATTAGTCTCCTCCTGATCAATGCCCATTCAACTTAGCCATGACGCAGGTAGATTGTTCGGATCAGAATTGGCTTCTGCAGCACACGACACCTTAATTTGCAAATGCTCATGCTACAAGTTGGCTCTACAGGGCTAGCCGCACGCGTACCAGTACAGTAGACGAAATTTTGGGGGCCAAAACGAATAATACGAGAACAGGCTGGAAAGCACAGGCCATCCAGAACTTCTTGAATCATAAATTTATAAATTCAATGCTCCTCCTCTTGACAACGTGCTAAAGCCGTCGAGCTTTGAAATATATACGTGAATAAAGCGAGTACATATTGTGCATGCTCTGATGATCAGTAAGCTACTGGAGCGTTCCAATTCCTGCCCGTCATAACCGTCAGGTCCTTTTTTCAAGCATCCCACTACCAGTATGGCTAGGCACTGTTTTGAAATACTAAAACCCGATCTTCTTAAAAGATCCATGTGCAAAGGTGGAGTTTGAACAGGACGACAGAACTTTCGAAACTCAAAGCCTGTACTAATCCAACCAAATTCTGATCTTATCTACTATCAGACCCGGATATATATACTGGAATTGGGTAAGACCTAGGGCAGAAGTACCAATTCGACAAGTTAATGAAATATTAATAACTTTTTGTATTTCTAACCCTGTGAGGTCATGTAATAGCTTAATAGAACGGGCATTATATATGACATATTTCCTTACTAGTTGAAAGTTTAATGAAATCTTGTGTATTCTTCCTGATGTTTACAAGGTTCTTGGGAGAGTCAGCTTGGTCTTAGCAGGCCGTGTTTCAATCTCTGCCTGCTCAGCTACACCGTGGTGGTTCTCACAGACCAATCCGACATGCCCCATCATTTTATAGTTAGAACAATCTTCAATAGAGATCATCTACCTAAGATAAATTGAGTATTAAAAAAGGGGTAGATGATTCATGCCTCTTTGGGTAAGTTTATTGGCCAATCGTGGTGCAGGACCTTCACTGTATCACAGGCTACAGCCTCATTCACTTCACAGTACATTTCCACATGTGTTATGATTAGGGTATCATAAATGAGCACGATCCAAATGGATGAAACTGTGCACAGTTGAATGAACGAGGTGAGTTGGATGGATGACTGAGAATGAATATATGAACGAGAAAGCAAGTAATCGGAGGACTGTGACGAAAAGTGGGAGCTAGTGAACGAAAGCAAACGAATGAACAGAAAATTGGACACATAACGAATGAACGAGAAAGCTTAGATATTCATTGTACCCAGCGGTCCAAAGAGAACAGTTGGCAGCCAACTACCAACTACCAGTCTGTCCGAGTCCTGTGAACTGGCCCTCCAGCCCCTCTTCTTTGAGTGAGAGAGAGAGACACACGCACACATTGACAACAATCCAACCATCCTTTTGCGGGAGAGCTTTCAGAAACTAGGACCGTCAAATCAACTAACTTTGAGTTCTTTTTTTGACCTTTTACTCCTCACCTTTCCCTCCTCTCCTTTTCCCATGTTGCCCCATCTCTCTTTTTCCCTCTATCAACAAACCATTATCCTTGAATTGACTTTAGATAATCAGTTGTTTTTAAAATATTGTATCACGTGTCTTTTTGTTTCTTTTTTTCTTTACTTTTTTGTCCCTATGACATGGGTAGTTTCTTCTCTCTTCTTGGGCTCTCTCTCTTGCTCTAATGCAGCTTCCAGGCCCTGACTTTTGAGCATTTTTACTACTATCTTACTCCCTCACAGCTGTAGTAGCTTTCATCCCATGTCTAGCCCATGTAATAGATGGGCACTTATTGTGGCCATTGAACGTCCACTAGAATGCCAACTTGAGTGGATGATGTGAGTATTCATGAGCAGGTGTACTATTAAGTTTCATTACCAACTGCAAGGCCAAGCTTTTCTCCCGGACAATATTACAAGAAGATTTTCGAATGACGGAGGTGTTAGTGCCAAAGGTTTACATCTCTTAGCACCTTTTGATTAACGAATACCTCAATTGTCTACACATTCAAATGTATTATGTCCTTCATGCCATGTGGACACTATAAATGATTCAATGTTCGGATAAAAAACTCCATGGCTCCTATGTTCCGTAGAGGAATATTGTTTTCCAATACCAATTTTACTAGATCTGAAAAGAAATGCTGAAGTCTAAATGCCATTAGTCACTAATAGCAATAGTTGTGCCGAGGGAATAGGTTGTCTCCGTTGGACTAGAATCAAACACATGTGAGAGTTCATGTCAAGTAAGCCCCAGATCAATGGATTGTGCCCTCAACACCATGCAAAATATGGCAAGTTGGCCCAAATCAACAGACCAAGCTCTTAGCACCTTTCGAGGTACATACTTGCGAGAAATGTGAATTTAATTTCCTTCAATTCTATTAGAAGTAGGCGATGGATCAAGATGTTATTTGTTTGTGAAGAGGGCATAAGAGTAGGGCTTACATTTTTTTGAAAGCTCACTTCAACATATGTCAGCTTCCCTTACACTAGTTGATTTCTTCATGAATTAGTTTAAAAATCTTCCACACAAGATAAACCCAGTGAGACCTTAGCTCTTTACAAAATGTTTCAAGTATTGATCACTAGAGGCACTTCTTGCTCCAATATATATGGTTAACTAAGGCCCCCCTTTCCCACACGTATTACAGGGTAGTTACAACATCATGACTCCTCATGTTTGTAGAGTGGGTTCTAATTTGTCGAAATGGGTGGGGTTTGCCAACTCGGTATGAACTTCACTTCAATGCCCACAAGCTAAGTGGGCCTCTAGAGTATAGTAGTCAAATCTTGCTTTTACATTAAACCCATCATGAAGCTTAGAGAAGAGAAAATAAATATTTTGACACCATGCATGTAAGGAATTAACCCAAATTAACAAGAGAATCAAATAAATATAAACAAGGGAAAACGAGAGAATGAGAAAATTCTAGCACTAACCATGTGGGATCTATCCAGAGATTGAGAAGGGCTTGGAAATCCAATTGAAGGACTACATGAAGTTCTTGCAAATTATGGCAACCGATGCCCGGATCAAGAACACTGCAAATTGGGTCTCTAAAGAAACATGTGAAGGCAATGCTACCTTCTCCAGAAGGCTAGAGACAACGCCCAACCAATTCTTAGGTCAAGGACAAGTTAACTCATTAAAAGACCAAAGAGGTTCATCTGACATGCTCGAGAGTTTGAATACCGATAGCTGTATGGATCAAAAGATCATGGGAACTCATAGATTCTTCCACTCCAGAGCAGGAAGCGCCTTAGATGTTTCAGAGATTCTTTCAGAAGCAAGTACTTTGCAAAGACGAAAAGCTTGTCGATCCATCCATGTATTGCCCTTAACTAATTCACATGGATCTGCTAATGGAGCGACCCAAGGGTTGAGGAGGGAGCCTACAAAATTGTATCCTCTTGGTGGAGTGCCCCGCCCATGGTCAACTGAACCTCTCTCAACAACAACTGTCACTCCTAAATCAGTTCTCTCCCTGAAAAATGGCACTGACAAAGAAAAGGTGAATCTTGTCTATTTGAATTTGAAATATAGTTTGTTCCTCGAAACTTCAAAGGGGGAAACGGGTGAGGGATTGGCCTTTGTATACACGAAATAATAAAGAAGAAAGAAAGATAGAAAGATCTTTGTATGTTGACGTCAACATAACTTACATTAATAAAATGGTCATCCACATAGAAACTACCAGGGAAGCTGTTTAGTTTAAAATGCCTCTCACATGTCCAAGTCCAAGGTACTTCTATTTGACATTTTGAAAACTAGTATTCTATCATTGAAGTCTTTTTTTACCTTCACAAGTGGGTTGGTTTGTAGGTACGAGTGTGCGTGCGCATGAGGCCCTTCAGAGATCATGAAAAAGTGTGCCCTCTTCGACAGGTTCTCTCTTATTATTCTTTGTCGTGGCACATTGTGGCTAAGGAAAATACATTTGGCTCAAGGGACAACCAGTTGAACTACTATTTCAGATATCAACAAATGAACTCACTCATGGAAAATCCAGTTGTCAATTATGACTTGCATATTCTAGAACATGACTAAATCGTGTGTAAGAATTATTAGAAAAATGAAATGAAATGATACTTGACAGAGAAAGATGACTTCAGGAAAAAACAGCTAGAAACCAACAAGCCCAAACTATAGACGTACCAATGTATGACCTGACGAATGCAACTAAGTCTTTCCACCAAGTTCTTTGAACTAAAAAAGAGAGATAATCTAGTGTCAATGCTCTACCATGTTTCTCCACAGATATTGTGCATGCAAAAGGACAAGGTGATTGTGAAAGAGTACAACCTCCACCGTAAGAAGCCATCTTCACGACAAAGAGATGGGGAGCTCCAATTTGAAGTGGACTACGTCCTAGATGATAGCTACGTACCTCGTAACAATCCACAGAGGAAGGAGTCTTCCCAAAAATGCATGTTTGAAATCTTTGGCAAACCATGTGTTGAGAATGCATTGGATCATGGCTATAATTCCACTGTAAGATTCATAAGAAGGACTCAAAGTACTGTTAATCTCTTACCCGAGTTCATCCAGTATGAGGATATTGCAACCAACATATGGCGTTGGTTAGTATCTTGAGGGTATACTTGATTGATTGATGAATATACCAGTGTTGTGCGGGTATATCATGTACCTAGGTATACCCACAGGTATATCAAGGTATAACCATTTAACTATAACCGGACCCGACGGTTTTACTTTCCCACCATTAGAATATAATCGGAGGATAATTACTAGATAATTACCCTTATTCTATACATAACGGGAGTGTTAGGATGTGGATATACCCTGCCCCGGAGGCAGGTAAAGGTTAGCTCAAAGGGTATATCCATGGCGGGTAAATCATTATCCCACCTTTACCCTTTGTCAGTTGGTTCGAGCCTTGCTCTAACCCTGCTATAGGTAATCCACTCAACAACCTTACTTGGTAATTGATGGGCCCCACCGCTCTGCACCCACCGTGTATTCAAGCTTGGCCTACCCCCAATCTATTGTGGCACTTCCAAAGTAACTTGTGCTCCATCCATGTCCTCAATACAAATCTTGGTTTTTGGAGCTCGTAAAGTTGTGTTATGTAGGTATGTAGTTTATCCCTAGATAATTTTATCAATAATATTGCAAGCATTGTTGAGTATATCACTCATACATCTTGAATGTATAACTGAATGAACAATATAAATAAATCTATTTAACTCTACCCGGTATTTATTTATACCCTTCAAATTCCACCACCAGTAATATACCCTTACCCAAAGAATAAATATAATTTTGAAAATATAGTATATCTGGATCCGGAGGGTAAGACAAAATGCATTTTCTTCTTACCCAGACCTGGAGGGTATGTTTAAAACAATATACCCCCACAACCCTGGAAAATATTTAATCTAATTGCAATTCATTTGTCTCTCTCCCATCTCACACCTTTAGTACAACTGTTGGGGACATTGACAGATACTAACGTATGGCCAACTGGGGTCGGGCAAAACGTATACAATGATGGGTGATGGTACATATGCCGGAAGAGGACTTGTGAGTTATGACTATCCTTCACAATTGTAATGAAAAGCCATCAACCCATGTGTGTTACAAGTTGTTCCCCGATGTTTGACATAAATGCACTCATTCATATCATAGGGTCCATCCCTAAAAGGGAGCCGTAGGCACAAAATAAAATGGCTTTTAATTAAAACCTGGGCTAGTGTTTTTTTTTTCATATCTTTTGTCCAAAACTGAAGCATAATTGCTCATCGTTTCTTTGAGAGGTCATGCTCACATTTTTGTCATTTGGCTAATTGAACTCATAGTAAATAACATATGTCATAACATTGTCATAACATATAATTTCAATACTTGTAGTAAATTAAATTTTGTAGTAGTATCCTCAGCTCATCCTCAAGCTACTTTTCTAGTCCGATGATTTTTGTCTCTTGAAGTTCATGTGAGCTTGTTGAATTTTTGCAATTACTTATGAGATTTCTGAATTGAGAAGGGGTAGACCACAGGTGCTAAGGGTGGCGTCCGAACTAATGCATCGCCTTTACGAGGATCGCAAGAATGGCATTTGCTTTTCTGTACAGGTAGCCATGTCCTCTCTCATTGATATCGCTCTCTCTCTCCATTCCATTAGCCCCATTTTTCCTTTTATTTTCTACAGACTTCAACGAGAGTAAGGAAAGGACTAAAGAGCATTTACTTAACAAGCCATGCAATGAAACCATAACAGGTGAGCTACCTTGAGATCTACAAAGAAAAAGTGCGCGACTTATTGGCAATTGAGAAGAAAGAGGAGCGCAGATATGACAATGTGGGGTTTATGTCCAAACAAGATGGTGGATTATCGGATGGAAGAAACTCAAACTTCTCCTTCAATGGAAACCCAACTGCTAAAAGAGAGTTTCTACGCGTAAGAGAGCATCCAATCACAGGTATGCTTGCACCATAAATATGTGGGCATTTGTAAGCATCCAACAAATGGCCTAGTGGGCACAAGGCTGCCTTAAAAGTAGTTGTGGGTTCAATCCACATAGGTGTATGTTGGATGTACCCATTATGGCCAACCCAGCCATATATTGGGGGTGCACATAAAATGTGTGGATACTATGGGACTTTCAAGTCATTGGGGGAGGGTTTGACAACCGCGCCGCCCCGGTTACAACCATTAGAAGGTGTCCACCTATCGAATGGAGGGCAATAACCCTACGATGCGAAGTGACACCATGAGTTATAGTTACTTCGAAGACTCTTCTTCGTTGTGGGCATGTGGGTCTCTCATTCAGTTTTCATAGGAGAATGTGGGATGAAAATGTGTTAGGGAATCTCACAATGCCTCTTATGATCCTTACTGTCAAACTAGATGCAATGTTATTGGCCAGAATGCAGATGAAACACACTCTCTCTCTGATATGAAGGGCCTACCTACCCTCCTGATCACTACTAGACTGAAATTTAAACTCAGCCGATGGGAAGCCTCGTACATTTGAACAATAAATAAATGCAAAGAGAGAGAAAAAAGTAATTGCTTATTGTGCCGGGCAACATGAAGACAATATCCATTTAATTTATGATACATTATCTGGGGTATTCTCACCATATAGTGACCACGCTCTTCAAACAGCAAGAGCATGGATCATGCACATTTGTTCACCAAGTTTCAAAATCTCGAGGTTAGTAGCCTAAAGCCCTGGCCATGTTGGGGTCTAAATTTTGGCCGGTTGTTCACACCAGTGTTGGACTGGTAGACCGATAAGAAACTGGTATCAATACTAGTATGTATATTGGTATGTATATTGGTATGAAGTACCAGACCAGTCTGGTATCGCCTCATGCCACTACCTAGCATATACCCGTATTGGCTTGGTATGTGCTTCCTAATACTGTGGACGATACCCTATCAATCTGGTATCAATCTGGTATTTGATACCAGTACCAGGCCCATTTTTGTTAGGAAAACCTAGGTATCAATATCGACGGCGCAATATGCACTATGCACGATATGGATGCAGCTTTCAATAATCAAAATAAAAATCAGGCCGGAAGATGAAATATGTGAAGCTGGATATTTTGAGTAATAATATCAATGAGAAGCATGCTTGTACACATTTATATGAGAAGTGGGAGTTTTTTCAATTCCAGACCAGTATTGATATTACCCTGGTATCGATTTCTAAAAACTCTTGCTATTGATACCTGTAAAACACCACACTAATCATGTATTATTGATACTGGTACCATGGTATCAAAATCTTAGATTTTTGGCCAATACCAGTACCTCCTTGGTATCACAATTGGCCGGAGGTCTATATACCAGTACTAGTCTGGTGTGTTCAAAATATGATACCAGTCCAACACTGGTTCACACACAACATATATAATGTTGCATGTGTAAGGGCTCAGTTCTAGAGGATATATGGAAATCCTGAACAATTCTTTATATCAAGGTAAGTCACACTACTGGAATGACTATGAGCTCTTTCAAAGTTAATATCTATTCCATATGTTTCCAAAGTCCAAGCTAGGCTTGGGTTCTATGGCCACACGTTTAGGGCAAACAAAGTGTTATGAGTACACACACACACACTCTCTCTCTCTCTCTCTCTCTCTCTCTCTCTCTCTCTCTCTCTCTCTCTCTCTCTCTCAAGTGTGCCGATAAGTGTGTGGCAAGCAAAGTCTCATGAGTATAGTTCATGTGTTTGTTTCTCAACAGGGCCCTATGTAGAAGGTTTGACATGGAAGGAAGTGAGTACCTGGGTAGAGATGGATAAGTTGGTGAAGCAAGGGGCGACCAATAGAACAATCAGCCCTACCATTACCCATCAATCAAGCCGTGGTCACACCCTCTTCACAATCAAACTCATCAGGGCATGTCTCATTCTTTCGTGTCATTGTTTTTTAAGAAAACCTACCTTAATGTGTCCGTTTGACAACACCATGATAGCAATTATGCTGAGCTGATCAATATAATCTATTTCATTTGCATATTATAGTATCAAATGTGGTTGTTGATCAAATGATCAAGATTGTCGTTGGAATGCATTGTAATGTCAGTACTCAAACATTAATACTGGTTTTATTAAGACAATTGCCATTACAGAATCGCAGGTTTAAAAACAAGAGGCATTTTAACAAATCAGTGTTGGTCTTCCCAATGGAAGTGTTTATGTTTATGTGTAAAGAATGGTATAATATTGTATGGGCAGGGGCACTTGAGCAGTGAGCCACAAGGGGGAACTAGTGTAAGCTACATCAACCTCGTGGACTTGGCAGGCATGCATTTCCTCCTAGAGTTAACATTCCAAGCAAGGCGCTGAAAACATTGAGATAACTACATATTGCTAAACAAATAATGTCTTATTTTTAGAAGAATATTAAGCCCTCCGCTAGATCCTAGAGCATAACTTCCACTTGTTCTTTTTTCTTAACAATTAATAAGAAAGGAGACATCTGGGAGCGATAGCTCACAAATTAGGGCCCTTAATTATAGTCAGAGGAGAAAATAACCTCTTTCACAGTAACCTTGCCGTGAAGGCTTCCGTATGGAAGGGGGAGAAGAACATACCACACCCGTCAAGGAAGCAGGATTTGACCCCAGAATCATCTGGGTGGCACTCAGTGCACTATCCAACCGAGTTGTACTGACTGTTGGTCTCTCATTTTCACTTTGGTTCGCTCCCTTATTTCTTGTTGAATTTGTTTTTGAGAAAAAGGTCGAGAGAAGCATCCTTCCAAGGACAATATTTCATATGCCCCACATCCCACCCCTACATGCACATTCACTGTTATAGTGTTACTGTTTGTGGTGAAATGATCTACCTCAAATGGAAACATTACTGGCTACAGTAAGTAAAGTAAAAGAAACTTTGTATAACGTCCAGTGAATTCACAGAGCCTACTGCTCAACACACAGCCCATCGAGGCGCCAATAGATGGTTGCACATGTTGAAGATTGAACCCAGGCCGGTCACCCAGGTTATTCATAGGCAAGGCACAAATACCCAACCACTGGGCTATCTGCTCAAGTGCTATGAGAGCTCAGTTGACAATGGATTACACTTAGTCATCTTGGGCAATGATGGATTATATTGATCATGGGCATATGTCTTTAAGGGCAAATGACATATGAGAAGCAAAGATGGTATATTGATTCTCGCAAGTATAATCTCTCTCTTTGTGGATTAGATAAAAACGTGTTCTTCTCTCTCTAGAAAATCCAAACCACCTGTATGTGAGCATAAATATATGTTTGATAAAAACTCGATTTGTTGGGTGGGATTCATATATTAGGACAGGCAGCGAGAAGCTTGCAAGTGTGAAAAAATTATCGGCCGAAAGGACTTACGAATCCAAATATATCAACCGCTCTCTTTCTCAGCTTAATGATGTATGCTCACATCCTTATTGCCATTTCTATTTTAGCGTTGTCTTTCAAGGATATCATACATATATTGTGATTGTCCACTGCAAGTAACTTTCAAGAACCATAATGGGACCATAATATCGGAGAAGAAGAGTATCTATATTAATTATCTATTGTAGAACTTTGTGGGGGTGTTTTGTAGGTGATAACAAATCTCTCTAGACCAAGAAGAAACTTTGCGTCATACCGGAGCTCTGCGCTCACATGGCTCCTCAGAGAATCACTTGGCAGCAACAGTCGAACTTTCTTGGTAGCTAACATCTCCCCAGCAGAACAGGTACTTATTATATCATCGTTACTATTCCGTGATGAATTATGTTCAAATTAAGTTCCCCTGCAAACCTCACTACAAATAAGCTCAGATCCGTAACTGGATCTCATGAATACTATAGCCATAACATATTCAGAATGAGAGACCCTTATGCAGCTAGTTGTTCTATTATTTAATCTAGTTAGAGAGCGCGCTTCTCTTTTATATACCCTCTTAGGGCGGCGGCCCCCACCCCGTCAAGCAGTGGGGGAATTGCCCCACACATATCACCTCTAGAAACCACCACTTGAGACCTGTACTCTACTTACCCCAATTTGGCACTTGAACCATCCCGCATTTAATAGTTGTCACCTTCCTACCTATCCTTTTTCTCACCCCCTTATACAGCGGTATCTCTTCAAATCCTTGTGTAGCTTACTATATATCCCCCTTTTTTTAATTCATGGGCCATCCTCTAATGGACAGGGCCCTACAAACTTGGGGGGCTTATATAGCCCTAACTTAGTACCCTATGACTTTGTAAGACAAAGTGAAAATCATTTGCTTCTTTATTTATGAGTTTCTAAAAGCCGGACAAATACGAAATTAATAGTGAAAGGGGTGATTTGGATTATATTGGACAGGATTTCCAGGAAAGTGTTCACACATTGCGATGCGCAGTGAAAGCTAACCGGATCTATAGCATCCTAACAGTCCACCAAGACCCTAGGAAGCAAATTTTTCACAAAATGAATGAAGAGATTTGTACGTTGCATTCCCTCATAGCCGAAATGACCAAGAAAAATTCAGTTGCAGTAGAAGAGTTTAGTCCAACCCGGGAAATCACCAATGAAGAAGAAGATTTCATTGACAATCTAGACCCAAAAGACCAATTTCAGGTGCATCTAAACTCTTTGAAGCATGGACTATCGTCACTCATCTAACATACAATTCAAAACCAGTAAAATTCGGATGTTTAATTATATGTATTCTTTTCTCTTTCTCTTTCTCTCTCCTTCTATTTCTCTCTCTCTCTCTAGTATTATACGTTATTAGACTGATCTTCTAGTACACGTTTGTTGTGTGGGTTGACAATATTTTAAATCTCTAGAATCCATTAGATCGCGTTGCTCAAAGAATTGTTCAGGCCCTGGACGAGTTGACATACCTCTTTTAAGCTCTCGATGTGATGACTTCAAGCTAGGGTATCAAATGATGGGGTCAGTTGAATTGCATGGCTAACACAAGATTCCCTAAGATAATGAATGTTATTTCTTAGGAGCAAGAACATCCTATTAAACATTTTAAGTCTGAAAAGAGTACAAGAGATTTTCAAGTCTCTGATATTCGTCAAGAAGAATTGACCCAGGTGGATGAAACCAATCCGAAGGGGGTTGTGTCCGAAACCATTCTGTCTGATAAAATTTTCTTGAATTTGTTTCGCTCTGTGACATGCAGGGCAAGGACCTTAAAAATGATATGAAAGGCCTACCTGCCCTCAATATTAAACTGAAGTTTAAGCTCAGGAAGCCTACGTCCTTTGAACAAAAAACACATGTAGAGGAGATAAAAAGATTGTATTTGCACAGTGTGTGGGCAATATGAAGACAATATCCATTTTCGGATACATTGTCATGGATATTCTCACCAAAGAATGAATCTCCTCTTAAGATCATCAGGAATATTGCTCCTACCCCCTCTGTTCATCAATTTTCAAAATCTTGAGGCTAAGCGTAAGACTTTGGCCGTAGTGGGGTCTAGAGGATATCTCGAAAGCTCGAACTAATTGTTTATATAAAGATAAGCCACACCACCAAAGTGAGCCCCTCACAAAGGTAATGCCTATTCCCTACGTTTTCGTCGAAACTGGGCGTGGGGTCTATAGCCACAAGCTAGGCTATGACAAACAAAATCTTATGAGTATATCCCTCTCAAAAATAGAATGATTAGTAATGGGGTATTTTTTCCCAAAAAAATAGCGTAACCTCTCACATGTGTGGAGACCTTGGAGACTAATTAAATCCCTGAATTTTAGTTGAGATATTTGAATACACAACTATTTGATGTACCAACTAATTTCCCAGACCGATAAAATATTTTTAAACTAATTAGATTAAGTAAATATATTTTAAAAGTAGAACCTCAACCTAACCGGGATCCAGTGGTTTTTGTCGGAAACTAACCGGTAAACGGAACCGCCCCCATGTTTAAAAGTTGGATCTGCAACCAGATCGAAACTGGCTCAATAAAAAAACCGGAACCGTCTCTTGAAATAACTGCGGACTCGAAACCAAACCTTGGTTCCTTAACAAATGCAAGAACCGCCCAACACTAGTGGCAGGTGATGACCAGCTACGCGTGTGTGGGTTTGCCCTACAAGCCCACCTGCTGTTATGAAGAAAGCCATCTGGTGGCAGTGCAAGGTGGCAGGTGATTAGTCATTTTGCGCGCAAATGGCTTTAGTTTTTTCTCTTTCCTTCGCTTCCCTGTAGCTCAACAACGACCTTTGTTTGGCATACCTTTGGAAGCTCATTCCGTGCATGATGGGCAATTCCCCCAGCTGTACTTGGTTTACTACAGGGAAGCGCTACTGTTCATTTGATATGGCAATAATCTGTAATTTTGCGTGTTTACTCATCCCTGCTTTCATAGTTTTGGATTATGTGTGTTGTGTTGTTAGGCACGAATACTGTTACTGTGATGTGCCCATGTGTCTTCACCTACCCTGCAACATTGCAGTAATTGTCGTAGACAATGCATGTACATAATGATCCGGTGGTCGTGTTCAATCCAGTGTTTAATTTTGCTTGATTTCAAGCTTGGGATTTTGGGTTCATAAGTTTGGGCGCAGGTTTCATGGCTCCCAAACACAAGGTCCTTGATGCACTTGAGCCACCACCTCCTCCGCTACAACATATGAATGTCGTGCATATCATTTTAACTTGGGCTTTGGAGCAACAACATTGCACAGAGGGTCAATTGGCAGAGATTCTTGATTGCTTAGTGTACATTGCTTGTTGAGTTTGCCTCTGCCTCTTCGTGCCAACGCTGGCCAAAGTATCCTCAAGCTCATAACTTCCAATTTCTATTTAGGAAACATGTTGATCCAATTGTACGTTGGAAAGAGAGGAGGGAAGAGGGTAATCCAAAGGGGTTTTCTGATGGTTGTCAATTTTGTTTTGAGGGAATAGTTGTGGTCGGATGGCAACTCTCAAGCAATTGAGAGACTTAGCTCGAACCAAGCGGTCTCGGGTCGTGAGTGTGACTTCGCCTCCTCCTCGGGCAACTGTGCGTCACAAAGCCAACCCGATTCGAGCTGATGTTGCTCCGCCTTCTCCTACTGCACACCCCCCACGGTCTCTGCATACGATCTTGGCCAATGCAGCCAATGTAAATTCAACGAATTCACGTTTTTATACTCTTAAGAGAGAGGGGAGAGAGGAGAGATTGCGCTGCGTTGCCAGACTGAATTGGAGGAGGAGAAGAAGGAACAAGTAGAGCGAGAGTGCCGGTTAAAGGGGCAGGCACAAAGAATTGAGAATCTCAGTACAATGGTTATTAACTCTGTTGTGGATGACCTTTGTTTTTTACTTCAAATATGTGCTTATTCATGTGAGAGCTTGTCATTTCTTTATTCCCAGCTTGCACCGGGCGCAACCAGGAAATTGAAACTAAAGAATATTTTTTCTTGAATGGGAAATCGGCGAGAGAGACGAAGAGACCCAATGAAATGAAAAGAAAAAAAAAATAAAAATAAAAACAGTGTTGGACTCGTATCGTATTTTGAACACACCGGGCTGGTACTGGTATATAGGCCTCCGGCCAATTGTGATACCAGGGAGGTACTGGTATTGTTATAAAATCTAAGATTTGGATGCCATGGTGGTATCACTAATACATGATTGGTGACGTGTTTTACGGGTATCAATAGCAAGAGTATATAGAAACCGATACCATGGCATTATCAATACTGGTATCAAACAAACTCACGATGTGTTAATATTGAAATGCCCACTTCTCATATAAATATGTACAAGCATTCTTCTCATTGGATTTATTCCTCAAAGTCTCTAGCTTCACGTATTTCATCTTTAGTTGCATCTAAGAGCTCATGGATTCAAGACTGAAAAAAGTCTGTTAGGTTCATATCAACAAAAGAATTGCAGCCACTACGAATATCTACGGCCGTCGATATTGATACCTAGGTTTTCTTCACAAACTGGATCTGGTACTGGTATTAGATACCAGATTTTTAACCACCTACCAGACTGGTAGGATATCGTCCACAGTATTAGGAAGCAGATACCAGGCCAATACGGGTATATGCTAGGTAGTGGCCTGAGGTGGATACCATTCATGATTAACTCTATGATTGGAAACTGTGTTGTAGTCTGGAGTGCGCTCTTCGAGGTCCTTGTCTCCTCTGCAAGGTGCAGCCTCATTACAACGATGCCACACACAATTCAGAGGCCTGGACTGACAACGAGCGGCAAATTTTGAATGATGAGACGAGAGGCCGATTGCCCATTTGGGTTTTGGGAGAGAGAGAGAGAGAGGGGGGGGGGGAGAGGAGATTGCGCTGCGTTGCCAGATTGAATTGGAGGAGGAGAAGAAGGCACAAGTAGAGCGAGAGTGCTGGTTAAAGGAACAGGCACAAGAATTGAGAATCTCAGTACAATGGTTATTAACTCTGTTGTGGATGACCTTTGTTTTGACTTCAAATATGTGCTTATTCATGTGAGAGCTTGTCATTTCTTCATTCCCAGCTTGCACCGGGCGCAACCATGAAATTAAAACTGAGGAATGAATATATATATATATATTGCTGTATTTTGAGATCTGTGGGAGATTCCACTATCTTTTCTGTGGGACATTATAAAATGCCATTTCATTTCATTTCATTTGTTAGGTATTTGTGGTAATGGTACTGTTTGGTCTGTTCCATTTCCCTTGTATTCCATCCATCTGGTTCTCTGGTGACTCGTCCTAAACTAACTGTGCTTCTAGACTTGCAGATATCTACGTTGATATATTTTTGCAGTTTTTACAATGAAGACCTCATTAAGCTCCCCTGAAGGTAATTTTAGGATCTTTGGGATCCAGGGAGATTCCCTATCCAGGGGTATTTTGTATATTTTTATTTTTAATTGTTTTTGGTGCTTCATTTTGAATTGTTAAATACGGATAAATAGTCATTGAAGAAGCTTTGATTAAATTGACCCCATTTAAAGCTAGACATTGGAGTTTTAAAGGGCTTTTGCCGTTCCTAAGGGGTTGACCCGAAGCACCCAGGAAATGGAGGGGTAGTGGGAAGAGGTCTCCCCTCTTCTTCCCTAAACTCGATAGGTGCTTTGTGAAGGGGCAAAAAAAAAAACCAAGTCCCAGCTATTAATGCTTCAGGGGTTTAGGCTAGTAGGAATTAGTAAATAATCAAGACTTTGAATGAAATTACAAGACTAAAAACACATAAAAATACCGTAGGAATTAGGAACGCAAATTGTCTTGTGAGGGAGAAAGTTAAATTCTTCTTTGCCGGTAGGGATTAGTTATTACATAGAAACTGCCACTAACATGCCAAGGATCCCTTGCAGTGTGGATGGTTCTTGAGCCCAACCCATTCCGCTACACACCTCGACCCCTCCTAGCTAGTATGTCATCACCCTGGCCGCGGCGCCCAGGGCTCGTCAGATTCGATGGTGATTCGTATCGGCACGATAGAGACAACTTTTCCATACCTTGTTATATCTGTGGCACTTACATTTGTTTCTGCCACTCCATTTGTAGGAGCATCTTCGTCTGCAGAGTCCAGTCCCAAGTCTCCAACGACTACAATGTGGGGAGAAGATGTTGCCGGTCGAAGAGTCTGACTGTGGTGACGCAATGTGGCACATTGAACAGACTCCCCAATGATCAAGATTCGGATGTTCCGCTCTCAGGGCGACCACATTTGTGAAATGCACCTCTAAAATTTCAAAAGGCACTGACGGAACTCCTGCACCGACATACACAACCCTATTTTAACTAATTCTGGACTTTTGGCTTAAATCTGGACCAAACTTAATATGTATTTGAATTAAAATTAATCCAAATTTTGTTAATAATATCTTGGATAGTAATGTGTGATTGAACTTTGTGAAATTACAAGTGATGTCATACTTGCTTCAAAATGTAACATATAAGATGTCCATTTGACATTGAAGTGCTTGTGAAGTTGTAGTGTAACTCAACACTTCATTGAACGTCGACTGGGAAGTCGAATGATGTAATATTACATTATGTTACAATCACGATAAACAAATGTGTCGAATCGAACATGGGATAGACTCATAGTACTCTACCATACTTGATATAAGTTGATAGTAATTTTGATTGAATTTTCATGTTGACAAGCACAATATTCATAGACAATGCCATTGGAATGATGTTTTGGGTGTGAGAAGGGTAGTAAAACATTAAAATAGCGTGAACATTAGGAAGATTAGGGCAATAAAATAAGGTTTGGGGTGTAACTAGATATATTAAATGCAATAAGGTCCAAGTTTGTGGTGACTCAAAGAAGGGTTAGGTTTAGGGTTTTAAAGGGTTTAGGATAGAGAGAGAGAGAAACAAATATGGACGACTCTTAACCTCTGTAGAATGTAAAAATGTAAGGGGAATTTGATATCCATGTAATCATTCTATCATACGTTATCCAACTTGAAAATTAAAGAAAACATTAAGAGAATGATACAAATTTTACAAGAGGTAACATGGTAGACAACAATAAGGTTTGGAGTTTATTATAAGTAGGGTACTACACTAAGGTTTTTGGTATATGCTAAAAGTAATGGTTTAGGGTGCTAAGGGTTACGCTTAAGCTTGGGGTAAGGATTATTAAGGGAAGGGTAAAGGGAAGGGTAAGGGTTTAGGGTTTGAATTTAGGGTAGAAAGGGACAAACAAATATAGAAGACTCACACATGGTAATACAATAACTTGGTTTGGAGTGTAAGTACGGTAGTTACACACTAACCTGGTTTTTGGTATATTATGGTAAGAGTACTAATGGTTTAGGGAGGTAAGTGTCAGGCTTAAGCTTAGGGTAAGGATTAAGACCAGGGTAAAGAATTATAGGTAGTAAGGATGGGTTTAGGAGTAGTTGGATTTAGGAGGTAGTTAAGGGCAAAGGGAAACAAATATAGAAGACTCACATTGGTAGTACAATAACTTGGTTTGGAGGTTTGGTAAGTAGGGTAGTATAGTAGGGTAGGAACAACTAATATGGTTTTGGTAAGGGTACATAATGGGTTAAGGTGAGTAGTAAGTGGTATTTTAGAAATTGTAGGTAAGATTAGGGTGGTAAGGATTAGGAGTAAGGTAGTTGTAAGGGTTTTGTTGAGGGTTTGGATATATAGTGGAAGTACACAAAGGTTTTTGGTATATGGTAAGAGGAATAGTGCTAGGGTAGGTTATGTGCTAGGCGTAAAAAGAGTGGAAGGGTTAAGGAAAAGGGGTTATGTGATTTTAGGGTTAGGGTAATAACTTATTATGTAAAAAAATGGTAAGGATAGAGAGGTTTGATGGTAAAGGATTTAGGTTAAATGGACAAACAAATATAGAAGACTCGCACTCACTGCAATGAGACATTGCAAAAAAACATTTAGACCGGATTGAAAGAAAGAAGACAAGAATCCAGGGGTAGTGCCAAGAATTATTATTTTTTTTTTGTGCATTGTCTGTTTTGTAAGCAGAATCCCCCATGTCACGAATATATGTAGATGAAAAGAATGTATAGATGCAAAAGAGAATCGCAGTGCAGATTCACGGCAGAAAAAAAAAAAAGATGAACGTCCACTGCCCACTCGAGGTTCATTGCGACAGAAAAAAAAAGACAAGAAGGATCACCCAAAGCAAAAACGAAGGGAAAGAAGCGTAAATAAATTTTTATATCTTAAATGAAAGACCGGAAAAGGAAAGGAAATAATAACTCAACATTTAGTCCAGGGATGAAAAGGAAAATGTTCGCGCAGAAGGAAACCTTCAGGTATCTGGCTGAAGGATAGCAACCTCCAAAATTCGCGCGCCGCCTTCACTGCTTTCCACCGCTGTAATTCTCTTGGTGCTATTTCTTGTCGTATTTTTTCGTGGCAGCATTGTCCACACGACATTGTTCACGTGGATCCATTGAGCAGGATCTGACAGGTTGTACTCCCAAACTTTTGACCGACAGTCCCTGTACCTCTCAAAGTCTGAGAGGGTAACCTCATTTCTTCGGTCTCCACCACTCCACCTTCACTTTCTTAAAATTAGGATCTTCTCTTTCTCGGATGACATCTGAAATTGCCATTCCCATCCAGACCGGGCACGGCGTTGGGTCATGAGGGCGAACGAGCACAAAAAACCCTTTTCTCAATATCCTTGAACGGATTCAAGGGTATCCTTGGACGCTCACACCTAGGGCCACAGTAAGGTTCTGGAACTTCATCCTCATCTTCCATATCTTCCTAGGGCCACAGTGGCTGGGTTCTGGAACTTCATCCTCATCTTCCATATCTTCCAGTATCTGTGGCTGGATGCCATCCCTCCGATGGTTTGAGGACCACTTCCACATCTTGACGCTGGAGTTTGTAGGAAGCCACTCCGAATCAGTAGCTGACTTCTTGTACTCCATAACGGGCCAGCCATCCGCATCTTTAAAAAATCAAAATACGTGCATCTCTGAGATCCCGACCAAAGCCTCTTTTCCATCATGAATACAACCCTTAACAAACTTCTTGAAGTCGGGAACCTCCTGTGTGATTTGAGGAATGAATTGCATATCTTGGGAGATCATGAATGACCTCATCAAATCCGGAAGAATGTAGGTGTTGCGTTCCTTTAGCTTCTTCGAGAGATAAGGAATCCGTCAATATCTTCATGGGTGTGCCCGACCATGAGAAAACCAAGCTGGATCTCTTCAAAGACATCTTTGGTAGTGAGGAGGGATAAGAAAGCAAGCATCCATCTGTTCTTATTGTCCTTGGAGGAGTTGTCCATCTGCAAATAAAGTCGTCTAGGAAGTGGTCGAGCACCACGTTTATCGTGCGGCCTGCAGGGTTTCAGAGCCTCCAAACATCTCGATTTACCTCTCATGAGCGTTTCAAAAAAATCATTTTGAACTTCAGTGTCGAAAATGTTCATGGATTCCCGGCATGTCGGCTTTTCCAGTTGGCGCAGGCACCGAGCCAGCGACCCAATTGTGAAGTTTGAATTGCTTTTCCAGAACTCAAGGGAAAATTGAGCGTAAGCTCCATCTCCGTGTCCGTGCGTAACCATTCCTGTCAATGAGACAGGCAACCGACCCAATCCGGAGACCATCTTATTCGTCGTCTGTAGCCTCGGAATAGCCGTTTTCCTATGATCCATCTTATCATAAATAATACATAGGAACTCCTCCGGAACCATAACGGACTCATTCCTCCAGCTATGGTACAGCCTTCTGCAAGACTCTTGATATCTCAAGTGCAAATCAAGCGCCTGCTTATGTGCGACCTGTTCGGAACTCCTCTTAATCGACTTCTTGATCAAGTCCTTGAACATCTCGCATTCTGTGCACTTAGCAAAGGTGCTTCCTGTTTTCTCCTGTTAGGAAATATTCGATTCCGTATACGGCTTATAGCTAGCTGCGAGACTCCTTTCAAATCGAGCAGTCTGTTTGTCTGCACCCCAACTCCCCAACAATGTCAACGTCCACTGGGCAGTGGAGGTTCTACAAAGTGGAAGAACAAGAAATCATGATGGCATAAAAAAGAATAAAATCATCCACAGTATTTTGAAAAACGAAAGGGACAACGAAAAAAGTCACCTCGTTGGACTCCTCTCGAATTCTCTTCCAGTTCATTTCAGGTGGCAAAATTCTCAAAGTATCCCGACGTCCCTCTCCAATGCAACGTGTTTTGTGAAGCATAAGGTCAGTATTGGCATTGATAATGGATATAATGTTCCCCTCTGCCTGGAGTGTCCCTGGTCACGGCCGCTTGACGCCACGATTTCCGTGGAAAGATGACAAACAACCCTCTTTACTGAGCTTTTGTACTCTATGTACGTTGACCTTCCAATTCCGTGTATTATCCACCATGCTTTCTCACAAACATCAACACCTTCTATCGTAACATACGACCTGCGTGATGACCCATCCATAATGTGAAGTCGTTTTGAAACATTCAATCCAAGTTCTCTCCTCTCATCGAATGACGAACCCCAAAATGCAGTACAAATTGCCAAGGTTTTTCTCCAATCAAAATACTGGCAGCACTGAAGCTTGCAGCAAGGTTTGCTGCTCACCGACCTCACTTCATCCAAAGTAAGATTTTTCTTGCACTTTTTTTAGTCCTCCATATTGGATGGATTTTTCTTCCTAGTAAAATGTCTGTATGTTGCTTTCAATACGCCTGTACCATGGTCGTCATTCTCCATGTCACTGCATGATCGTAGGAAATTTTCGAGATCAACGGAGAGTATCCGGCCATTTTCAATAAGTCTTGTTTTTGTTAACGGCCATTTCACAATAGACATCAGTGAACCGGACTCTCCAGAGATTGTTCTGGTGACCAGAACCCCATCATCGTCCTCTCCGAGTTTGTCATTCAGAATGATCTCGTTAGGAATGCGTGCCTGAATTCGGCCTTCAAACAGGGCGTTTCCGTCCTCCCCAAGAAGAAGACACTGCAAGTTTCTCCAACATTCTCTCCCCAGACCTGCAGGCAGATCCCCCCCAGTCTCATCGTTGGACGGAATATCATTGCTTTCAGTGCTTTGTCCTTGATAATCACTACCTTCTGTGATGGAATGACATTCTGGGTTTCTCGGGGATGATGAATCCACAGTTTCATGCGTGCGAACACAGGACACGTCCCACACAACTGGAGTCCCAATTGCCTCCTTCAATGTGTCAGCATCCATGTGTCGATAAGGCAGAGGACATGAGCCAAATGCGTCATCACAAAAGATCGGGGTAACTGAAATGGTGGACGAACACAAGTGGTGTCCGTGGCAAGTTCCATCCCCAGAAACATTCAGGCAATCTCCTGAGGCAACAACTGAAGGAGATCCAGGAAGCGACAAAAACACCCTTTGGCCTACTTGGAACCCCATGAAGTTAGTAACCTCCACCGGGCAGTGGAGGTCCAGTAAAATCCTATTACTGAAGATTAACTGAAGGAAAGAATGTCTTGCCACCGAAAGGAGAAACTTTAAGTATAACTTTTTCGACGGTTTTGAATGAGAAAACAATATGGATTGAAAAAGTAAAGTCAATGTTTGGATCTACACTGGGACTGATAAAAAACAATTGGAATTAAATTGGAGTATGAGGGCGGAGTATAGACTACATCTATCGGAACTATCAGATGAAGTCACAATTGCCAACCTCCACTGGGCAGTGGAGGTTGGATGATATCTGTTGATGAAATAAACCACATGGATCAACAATGGATAATGAAGAAGCCCTCTGTAGATGACAAAGTGATTCTATGGATGGATGAATAATAATGTGGCGACTGCCCTGTGGAGGTTTGGGAGTAACTTTAGACAAACAAAAGCAAGTTTAGCTGGTGTACATGGAGAGTACACAAAAAATTGAGTATCATACTATCCTACGTGAGAAATGTGCAGTTGACACCTGAGACTAAGGAAGCAAGGAGAGACTCAGAGGCTGCTTCAGAAGTACCCTATGGGCAGAGTGGTGTAGGACAGGCAAAGAGGTACACGTTGTCCAGAGAGGTGCATGAGAGAAAAGAAGCAAGTGAGAGGTTCAAAGTGGAAAGTTGGTGTTGTGTGGATTCGGACGTTATATAGAGGTGACATGTAACTTTCATCTTTGAATCGCTCCAATGGCAGTGTGGTATGATGCTTTCTCTCCTGGATTGATTGTGGCCACCGTGGATTAAGGCGGAATCGAACGGCTTATTTCAACTCATGAAATCTCGGCTTCATTGAAAGTGTGCACAATTTTCCATTTATTGACAGCAGCCATTGTCACATTAATTATGGAACAAACGATAACGGCCGCGATCAGACTGAATTCTATCGTACTTGTACGTTAGTAGGACTAGAAGTCTGGCATCATTATCATGCGGCTCTGACAGCAGACTCTGGAATAAGTGTGAAGGATGTCGATTCTGACAAGTGGCCTGGAGAAATGAAGTCAGGCGGCTAATCGCCACAACTAATTCGAGACTCCACATTAACAATCGATCATTATAATTAGCTGGGAGGAATCCGGAGGTGAACCATAAAGCACTTTGAGATTGTTCTGTTTATATTTATCGTGCTGTTACAGTTGTAAGCGTGTGGGTTGCAGAGTCTGACCAATGGCGTCATTACAATCATTTCGTCCTTTTTTCATTCGTCTATCCAGTCGTCTGTCCAAACGTGTGTGCATTCGTGGAACAAAAGTTGAACTAATTTCATCTGTGTGGATGGACAGTATTAATGTTAGTTTGCGTGGATGGGGCAGAACATCCATTTGGGCCGCGCGACCGTTCGATTGCGGACGGAGGCGATGGTTCAGATCATCCTTGACGGTCGCTTATAAGGGGTGCGCTCTTTGAGCCCGGCCTTTGGGCTTCCCATTTTCTACGCGTAAGCGCTGCGCGAGTGAGAGCTTAACAGTTGAGAGAGGAGAGCGTGAAATAGAAGAGTTTTGGAGCTCGTTTTGCAGCGACTGGACACTGAAGCGTGGAGAGAAAGAGCAGACTTGGCCGAGTGCAGAGAGAGGAGAGGGTGAAAGGCGAGAGAGTGAAATAGGCAAAATTTGAAGAGCGGGGAGGAGAGACCGGACAGTGGCGAGTGGAGATTGATGAGTGTAGAGGCGAGAGCATAATGCAATTACCGGCAGGCGGAGGTGCGGAAGAGAGTATCAAACGAAGGACTGTGGTTGTAGGGCCACCAAAATGGCCGGCACAAGCAGGTGCAGCATTAAAAACTCCCTCTCTTCGTCTTCTGTTTCACGTTTTGTGTTGGCCTGTTCTGAATTCATGTGTTGGCCTGTTCTCAGTTTTGTGTTGGCCCGCTCTCGATTCATGTGGCCTGTTCAAGATTCAATTCGTTTCGATCCTGCTTCATTCTTTGCTGCACTGCACTGTCTTCAGTGCTTCAGTCCGTGCTTTAGTGCACATTAGGTTTCTGTTTCATTGTTTGCTTTGTTGTTTGCTTCAATGCTATTTCATTCTCTGTCAATTCATTTCACTCCTGCTCTATTCTGTGCTTCAGTGCATTCTTGAGTCATTGCTTCACTGTTGTTTTTCAATTCACCGATGGTTTGTAGGGTGGTTTTGTGTGGTGGTTTTGTGTGCAATTGGGTTTGTGTGTGCTTGTTCTGGTTGATTAGGGTAATGGTTTAGGGTGGCGGGAGATTATCATGCTGGTTGTATTGCTTGTTTTGTTCATTGTGGTGGTTTATTGAAGACAGTGGTTTCGGAAATGCCCGGATGTTTATTTCTCAACCATTTTCTTGATCCCCAAATCCAGCGTTAGTTGATGCATTTCTTCCCATTCAAATTCAATTCTGAATGGAAATTTTCATTTCTTATCCAATTATGTCGAATTCGGCAATTCTGAAAAGCCATGATAGCCTAGTCTACTTGTATTCTACAGTAGACATATGCTAACATTAGACTTCGTGCAGGCCAGAGTAGAGTATTCGTAGACCCATGTCATGCACATGAGCAACCAGAAACTGGAACCTCCACTGCCTAGTGGAGGTTCGCGTGAATTCTGTATGCGGAAGCTGAAGGCATTTTTTTAAAGTAAGGACGAAATCGGATAATTACGGGAAAATTGAAATCAGTTTGAGATGATGTGGGAACGAGTGATGGAATCATATGTGTAACATTGTAAGTGTGACACATACTTTCCAACAAAACTGGGATACGATAATTGGGAACCTCCACTACCCAGTGGAGGTTCGATATTTCTTTGGGTCAGCCAGTTACACACTCTGATTAGTTTTTATGTCAGAATGAGAAAGAGGAACGAGGGTGGGGAACTGGTGTCTGACGATGAGTACAAGACAGCCAGATTAAATTGAAGCAAGAGACGGTGTTCGGTAGACGGGATGGAAGCGGACCGTCCAGATCAAAAACATGGTGTTTCGGAACCAAATGAAAAATCCAGTTGGGGGTCTACCGAGCCAAACAAAGTGTCTATCAATGACAAAAATGTGACTATAGAACCCCCGCGGAATGCATCCGAATCTCCAAGCGATACACCTGAAGTCATCTGTAAGGATACCCTGGCAGAAATAAGAGAAAGCGTTCATGTAAACAATGATATCAACGGATCTCCTGCCTACTCCCAAGATTATCCGACATACACCCCTTCAGACTATTCCCCAGACACATTGGCGGCGATACGAGTGACCGTTTTTGGATATCCAGCATCTCCGGGTTACTCGCCAGCATCTCCTGAATCCACATCAGGATCTGAAGGATATTATCCTCCAAACTTCCTCCTGGACACTGAAACAAGCGGGGGAGTCCTGGAACTACTGGACGTCTCCGGATCTCCAGGATACTCCCCTGCGTCTCCTGATAGTATCACCGGATCCCCAAAATATACCCCTCCAGACTATTCGTCTGATACACTCAAAGAGATAAGAAGGAGCATTCTGTAGTTCTTGGGTATATAATCTAGAATCGTCTGAATATAATGCGAGAAGTTCCTTAGTATATTTTGGACGAATTAGGTTCGAAGATTTCTATTGTAGATTAGTCCTGTTTAAGGATGATGTACTCAATGGCTCCTGAGCCTCATTTTCATTAAAGTTTTTTTCTTCAACATCTGAAAAAAATGGAGGATTTCCCATTTCATGTAGAAAGACTCGTACATACAAACCTCCACTGTCCAGTGGAGGTTCTCATTTCTGGAATGATGGATGCTAGTAAGAGAGATCCTGTTATTGATTATCTAATAAATTTGTGTTTGGTTGTAACAGAAGACATCCTACACCATCAGATTGCGTCCCGGGATTGATTGGAGATATTTGTGGGCATTCGTATGCCGGAAGTCCTCACATTTCAAAACTAAGCATACCGCTATTTTTGAGCTTAACCCAGAGGTGACAGATTGGGGCATCGTGCCTGTCGGTACACCTCCTGATCACAAACTGTCTTTTCATTACAGAAGTCTTGCAGTAATAACAAACTTAAAATACGCAGAAGCTCTCGATATAGAGTTTGAATCTGAAGAGGAAAACCCGATGTTGGTTTTGTTCCTGCATGAGGATGCGAGAACCCCCAGGACGTTTGGTTTCAAAGTGGAGGTGGGTCATCTGAACAAGTCGTTGATGAGTGAATGCGTTGCACTGGGTTTTAGATTTCCAGACGAGGACTCTGTATTTACAGACGTAGGTTTGTCGAGGGCCTGGAGTATTTTTTCTGGATCTTCTGCACACAATGGGGAATGACATTCGCAAGAAACGAGCACTAGAGGAAGCATCAAAGCTGAAGAGGGGAAAACGCAAAGTCGTCGACAGCCGGCAATGATGACAATGAGGCCGGGACTTCCGCAGGAAAGTAGAAACAGAAGGAGGATCAGGATCCAACATTGATGTCAGATAACAAGAGACCTAAAGCTGGGGAGATTTTTGACAAGGAAAAATGCGAGAAGATGGAGGAGAGTCTCACGGAGGAATAAAATGATGTATTTCCATTCAGATTCGAGAGTACCTTCCTTGTGAAGGTTTCCATGATGGAACTAGCTCCAAGGAGCATGGTTTACAGGCCGTTAAATATCAAGCATAAGGACGAAGTGAAAGCGCGACTCTTCCAACTTCATTTGTTCGACTCCAAACGTCCAGTGTATCTTGCGCCAATCAACCCTTCCAATCCTGAGAAGATTGCTTCATCGCGACCGAAGCAACGGAAGGAGA
Source organism: Takakia lepidozioides (assembly GCA_030704615.1). Classification (NCBI taxonomy): domain Eukaryota; kingdom Viridiplantae; phylum Streptophyta; class Takakiopsida; order Takakiales; family Takakiaceae; genus Takakia; species Takakia lepidozioides. Next base: position 76,113,134 of record CM060733.1, read on the forward strand.
TGGACGTATCAAGGTTCTTCGTAATTGGTGGACAACACACCATCGTGGCAGCAAAGGTAATGGACTTCATTTCCTCCCAGACCTCTCTTTTAACGAACCTCCACTGGGCAATGGAGGTTGGTGTTGAACTACAAAATTGGATATATCCCCACACTTTCAACTCTCTCACCCATTTTACATTAACTATAGCAGGAACTTCTCGAGGATCTTTCCGACAGCGAACTGAAGGAGGACTACCGGGAGTGGCCTGCGAAGATTGTATGGTCTACCGATGAACAATGGCTCCTGAAGTTGTCAAAGCTCCTCAACGATCCCAATAAGGTGCAAAAGTTTGATACAACAATGCCGGAGAAAGTTGCGCATGCGCGAATGTTATTCAACCTGAGGGGGAAGCCAAAGAAATACAACGATCACACCACAAAGTCCGAGACAAAACAATGGAAGGTATGCATTTATGGAATCAAAATCTACTATTCACATTCATTTTATGCTAAAGAATACTTCTGTTGTCGGAGTGACAACTAATTTATCCCTGAATGAATGTGCAGGAGTTCATGTTTGTCTGTCATTTGATACTAGAAATGGGTAGCATTAAGGAGGCAATGGTCTTGATACTTTGCAACGACGACGTTTGGAAGATCTAGGAAGATGTTTTCAAAAACTGGGAGCAGGGAAAGCTACTCGACCCGCTTGGGATACAGTACAAGGGTGAACAACAACAGCTCACGAAATCTGCTATCGCAAAGCTGCAAGGGTTGAACAGATGGCAGCTGATAAAAGTTGCGCAGAAAATCCTGGACCTGAAATTGACCATTCGAGATTACAAAGGTCAAGACAAATCAATTCAAGGCATGAACAAATACATAGACGACATGAAAATGCGCCGGTTTATTGTCGGCGATGTGATGGAAGTGTTGGGGTGGCCTCGGAGGAGCAAATAGTGCACGGAACCGTACACTAAGGACGAGTGGCGTGAAGTGAAGAGAAAGTACCACTTCAATAAGGCAGAGTTCTCAACATTTAAAGACAAACTGGGGACGGATTACATCCAAAGCAAGATCAAGATGAACATGGAGACAAAACCACTCACGGCCGCTTTTGTTAAGTACGTCTCCTCCATCAAGAAAGCTTATGAGGATAGAGAGGATGCCATGGCGATTATTTCAGCGAGTTTCAAGACTCATTACGCTATCATGGGTGGAGAAACAAAATTCGCCGATGCCAAGTCTCGTCTGCGACTCGCACCGAAGAAACGGTTTGACAACATAGCGATGGTGTTCGTCAATACAGTTTCTGAAGACGACTCTGTCGTATTTGAGTCCAACGATTATGTGAACATACTGGAGGCCTTTGTGGCTCAGAAAATGAACACGAGTGTTTTTGTTTTCTTCTCGACGCAACCGTCCTCGGCCAATCTGGTCTCCTACATCCGAAATGGTCCCGGAAGAACATCGTAGCTTGTCCGTCAGGGATTTTATGTTCGGGGAGAGTATGAAAATATTACAAAAACAACACGAAGACTTTCTCTCGGACTGTACTGTGCCTGGACTATGTTTTTCCAGCGACACCTGAGGAGATGCAGAATCCGGACGAGCACATCTCCACCGTACTGTTAATCGAGCCAATACAGCCGATTCTGGAATGGCCCTCTGAGAAGCCATCAGCTTTTGAAGAAGAGTGCAAGACTTATAATCATAAGCTACAAGCTGACACATACGACTATTTGGCCTCCCTGTTTTGTCAAGATGGGATGTCCGCTGTCAACATCTTCGGAGGCGTGATGTTGACGTACGCCCTTCATGTAAGTGTAAAACCTTTTTGCATTTTAAATACAAATTTTACATTTTTGATCCACCGCATCCTCTGTTTTACTGACTGGGTTTATCTGCAGGCAAGAAACATTCGAGTGCTTGAGATCAACCACTCAACCAAGAAAAAGTTTTGCAAAGGAAAAGTTGATAATTTTAAGAAGCTTCAAATTGAGAATGACAATGTTGCTGAAGAGGTTGACGGCGGAGACGATGATGAGGATGAGGAGGAGGAAGATGAAGACTTGGAAGAAGGAGGCGGACATTCCGAACACGTAGAGGAGGACGAGGTCATCGATGGTAATGGGGACAACGAGGGCCACGATGGTGACAATGCAGACCGTTCGGAGGATGGACACCTGGATGTGATTCAAGACTTCAGAACTCAGTCACATGATGGTATTGAGAACATCACCCAAGACATTGTGGTCCACAATGTCGTGATTCTGGATGGGGATTCGTCGAGTTCAAGCGAGAGAACTAAGAGTAATCCTGCTTCACCATCAAGGGGTGCGGAGGCGAGCTCAATCGAGGTGCGCGGCAATTTGATTGGGAGTGCAGACGATTGGTTCAAATCTGTAGAAGGGGACGAGCCAGCGCCAATGTCCCCGTCTCCCGCGAAAGAGAGGGTAGAGAGAGTGAGGACAAAGAGCCCGTGTCCCACAAAAGACAGTGGACACAGAGGGAGGACTAAGAGCCCGTCCCCCGCAAAAATGGACAGTGGTGACAGAGGCAGGACTAAAAGCCCGTCTCCAAGAAAAAACAGCGGAGGCAGAGGCCGAACTCAGAGCCCAACTTGCTCTCAAAGTGTCTCCCAGCATGTCAATTTGGATGTAGATAACGAATGACACCTGGAGATTTATGGTATCTTCAAGCATTATAAATGGAACAAATTGTGTGTATTACATCTGGTTGTGTTCTGGTTGTGTTTTTGGCAATACCTGATCTGTATCTTAATATTTCCCACATTCTTGAACTTTACATGTGACTAACGGTAAGAAAACTCGTATAGATCCATGAACGGAAATTGGAGGAAATCACACAAACCCGGACAGAATCCATCGCGACTCAAACAGTGAGGAGGCAGGTGGACTTAACAATAAGGGCCAGCCCAACTGATCCGGTCAAACAAACAACCTCCACTACACAGTCGACGTTGCGAGATGGAGGAGATGAGCCTGAGATGGTCGTTGCTCACCGTGAAGGAAAAGAGAGCGAGCAGCACCATCAGCAAATTCGGAACCCCTCCCCGAAACGGGTATACACCTCATAACCATCTTAGCTATGTTCTTCTTTGTCCTTCTTCTAGTTTTCAAAATAAATTAATTGTTCTGTTATTCCACAGGATGATATGATTCACCCTCCAATCGACTATCACAAATCTGTGAACCCACAGGATTGGTATCGCCTCTCTGAGGGACCGAAAGGATCTCGACCAGGATACTACGTACTGGTTCTTGACGTCGGTTACCTTGGTGAGGTTTATATCCGAGATGGTCCGAGATCCCCTCCCGCAACCCATCCTTGTATGTGCGCTAGAAAATTCAAGCTTGCAGTCCGAAATGGGTTGGACGACTTCCTGAAATAGGTCCTTAAGCATTTTGAGGTCTACTTTTGGAACACTGGACCGTTAGAAAATGTCCTGGATATAGGGCTGGCTTTGTTTGGAAGAAGGTTTTACAAGGTCAGGGAATTCAGCAATGAGAACTGCGTGAAGCATAGACAGACGTTCAGTGCCGACTGGCCCAAATATCCGAAAGCGCCAATATATCTTAAACGTCTCTACGACCTTTTCACTGTAGACGACCCTGTAGCGTACAAATCAAACACACTTCTTATCGACACTGTAGAAAATATGTATAAGTCTTACTTGAACCCAAAGTCGCTCGGTATCTTCCTTCCAAAATATAAAGCGCTCGTCGACCCATACAAGGACAGGTTTCTTCTTGATGAACTCAAACCGCACCTGGAAGAGTTGCGGTTATCCGGAAAAGACGTTGATATATTCAACGTGGAAAAACCCATAGGATGTCCACCGTATAATGACCCAAAGGTCAAATGCCTCTTGCTATGGGATTTGTAGTGGCAGGTTTATCTTAGAAAACAAAAATTTCCTGACGCTTCATTGGAACAGTTTGAAACGTAGATGGCTGCTCTAGATTTTCATGAACCTTGACTGTCCAGTGGACGTTTCTCCCAATGTCAATCCTGTCCTTGGTTTATCTTGATTACCACCTGAGTGGATGTATGAATTTCTCACAGATTGCAGCACCAGTTTCTCCAGTTGCGAAATGATTGCGCTTGATAATTTTTGACCTGAATGGAGTTTTGTGCAAAGTGTTGAAGCACCAGAAGAGCTAATGTGTCCCCCGAATGTCCGAGACAGACTACATGATACCAGCTCTTGTTGGATTTCGACTTGTCTATAGGCTGGAAAAATATCGTGAGATGTGGACAGAGTTGAACAAACATTTCCGTCTAGGTATATGGAGCTGCATGATGTACAAGAACTTGCAGCCTATACTGGACTTTATGCTTCGGGGTCTTCCTCAGCCGGCATTCGTTATGTCTCAGGAAGATTGTATCTCATGTCCTACTTTCTGTCCACCCTCAATTTATATCAGGATACGACCCGCCGAGTCTGTTCTTGAAGCCATTGATGACGGTCTGGCAAAGATTTGGTGGTCAGTACAACCTGAGTTACACTCTACTTATTGACGATTCAGCTATTAAGTGTGTGTTGAACCTGCCTGAATCCTGCCTGATTCTAAAATCGTTTGAATCTGTTGAGACGGACTCTTGCTATCTCCAGAAGGTTCTTTAGAAATATTTGCTTGGAATGAAGAAATCTCACACGGTTTCCAGTTATCTCAGGGAAAAGAGGATATGACTTAAGCCTTGTCAGAATGTTTCCACCGATCCCAAGTTTAAGCCTCTCCTGGATTATGTTGATGATTCTAATTACGGGAATCTCCGATATGATGCTTCAAAATAAAGATTTTATTGATCAACCACGTCTGTGATTCAATGTTTATTTTTTATTGGTTTTTTTTATAGGTTGTATTGTTTTTCTAGAAAAACTGTTGTGTACTGTGATTTTCTTTTCAATCTGAATTGACATGGAATTGTTTGCTATTTCCTAGTCTCATCCAAGCGTTTCCCCACCCCATACCATCCCGATCCTCTAAGATACAGGCCTTCTCCGAAACTCGTCTCGGGGGCTTTTTCAAATCCGACAACCTCCACTGTGCAGTGGAGGTTATCCCGTGTCTGTACATTGACCTTGTAAGTTCGTTTCTACAGGTTCATGGCGATGCTGCTGATGCCAACTTCTTGTCGGGACCTCCATTGGAATCCTCCATATCAGAAATTCGTCTACAGAGGGACAACATTCACACTACTGTTGAGATTTCTATCATCGACGATGAAGCATCATCCAGGCACTTGGCTTCCCTAGGATAACTTTGTCTCTCATCCTTTACATGCAACAGCGGGGAAGAGGAAACGGATGTTGTTAATTTTGAGTGTCAACGGACTCCTCTGCTACCGGCCACCCCCAACCGGTGGTGAACTGTTTAAGGAGAAATTTCGTTTCAGGAATGTGACATTTCAAGTTCCTGACAGACCGTTTGTGGTGCCTCGGCCTGGAGTCTTGGAGTTTATGGACCTTGCATTGAAGCATTTTCACGTGGCCATTTGGTCATGTGCTGATAGAGGTGTTCTTTGTATGATGTTGGAGAGCTTCGTCCCCACGAAAATAGCGAAGAAGTTTTGCTTCATACGGTCTGTTGAGGATTGTAAAGATACCACCGGTTATATCAGGCCCGGGATGACATATCTCGTGAAGGATATTCGAAGTGTTATTGTCAGGTACCCTGGTAGACTGTTTGCTACGCAGGGGCAAATACTTCTTGTAGATGATGAGCCATCAAAAGGCCTACGAAACCCACAAAATACTGGATTCTTCCCTTTCTCATTCAAGCCTTCACCAAACGGATTGCATGACAGGGATGATAACAAAAGCAGTGTGGCCATATATATCGGAGATGGCTGGAGCTTCAATAGTCGTTGATTACATTAACGAGAACCGGGCAAAGTGTTCTCATAAGCCTATTGGTCGAAACCATGCCTGCTGGGCCTGGTATAGAAGATATCTTGATCCTCGTATTTGGATCCCACAACAAAAAGAACCTGATTACCTTGGTAGGCATGTGGATCCCACTCTTCTCTTGTTTGTTCATAATTTGATTTTCCAATTCTTTTGCAGCTGCATTTGCACTCTTACCTCAACATATCCATATGCAAAACTTCCACTTTGGGCCTAACATTTGTCATTTCCATCGCCTCTCCCCAGTTACATTCAAGGAACGAATACTAAAAGAGGAACAAGAGCTGCGTGATTGGGAAGAATGGCGGGCGTGTCGGGAGGCTTCAAGGACATCAAGTAGAGTTGGCAGTAACATTTCAGATGACAATGTCAGCCGGTTTCACCTTCCTGAAAGTATCTCCGTGTCCTCTGGAGCGGAGACCGTTGCAAGTGGTTGTGGTAATCGGAGGCATGCCTTGACTGCAAGCCGTTTGGGAGGAGACTCAATATTATTAATGAGTTAGTATAAGCCGTAACGGTTCTATGCCTTCAGAATCAATGGCTTGTATGGCATTAAGTCCATGAACGGATGGACAGTTGACATTCATTTTTCTGTTGGTCCATCGCCTTGAATGATATAATCTCAAATAAAATATGAATGTTTCATATCATCAATCAGGTCCCGACAGACTCGTTTTTCCATGTTGTCCTCTTCATCACATGCCATCATTGTTTCATATTTGGTTCTGCCATTATTCCATGTTTGTTTCTGGATGTCATTTTGGATATCGGAGCTCTCATCATTGTTTGATTCATTGCATCATCCCATTCCTTTTAATGAACGTCAACTTGGCAGTGGATGTTCATCTAAGATACATACTTGTATTTTTGCGTAGAATGTGTGGAGGATTACATAATTTGTTGTTATATAGTGCACAAATAGTCAAATAATTATAGATATATCTCTTTATTTCTATTATAGATTATAATTATTCATATACCTTGTATTATTTCTGGACCAAACAAAAGTCCAGAATTAGTTAAAATAGTGTTACACTAGTTTGTTCAAACCATTCATAGCGCGGGCGTCTAAGCCTCACAAGTTTTGGTTCTGCCCTGATGACATTGCACATTGTGTGATGGGGAGTTTTCGTGAATCGGTGATAATAAATCCCCAAATTCTTGTTGTCTGGCCAGTGAAGGTGGGAACGTCACTCTCCAAATAGGAGATTGAGATGCTGGAGGATGCTGGAGGATGCTGGGTTTTGCCTTCCAAGAGGCCCAACTGTGCAACTTACACCCATGTCTTCAATGTCTTTGCCTTCCACATTTCTTGCACGTCCTCCAGTTGGCAATGATTGGCCCACAAAAATGAATAGAAAACAGGTCCCTCGGGTTGAGCCAGGTGTAGATCATGAGTTCAAGGTGGAGTGACTCTGCTAGAACTCTGCGGTGTCGAGTGACCCAAATTATTAATGTCCCCCCTCTAGGCTATGGGCGGGTGTACACAATGGTGACCTCTAGATCTATTGTTCATGGTAGGACCTATGATATTACAATTGGAATTGCACTTGCCCGGACTTTCAAAGCATGCTTTTGAGCTCTCTTGGGAAGAGAGGCAGGTTTGTCCCGTGCAAGCATGTATACTATATCTACCTTCAGAATTTTGCGATCCTAAACGAGACAAGTACATTCACCAATGTACGCTAGGTTACAGTGAGGTTCCACTACAACAGAAATAAGGATTTGTAACTGGGATTTGTGACTATTTTCTGGTCATAAGTCCCTTATGACTAATAGTCATGTAACCCCTTAGTCGTAGAGCAACTGTAGTCACGTTCATGGGCAAGCCATTCAATTGGCCTGAGCCGAAAGACGTATATAGGACGGAGTAGACCATAGTCTCGTAGATATGAGATTTGTGGCGGTACAATGGTTCTTTTATGAAGACATAATTCAATTTTGATCGTGCATGTAATAAATAAAGTCCCATTGTAAATACTACATTGCATATGCTCGACCCTGACACCTGTCATCGCAACATAAATGGTTTGTGTACTGGCTCACTGTTTATATTTGTAATGTTCCAAGGTTTCGGATAGGGTTATGAGAAAACGATGTATTAGTTCCGTAGGAGTTAGACAATAAATGTCTCACATCTCATTCAACTGTGCGACACTACCATGAGATGCATGGATCGGAAAGTAATAGGTGTACATGCGACCTCCAAAGTCCGAACGTTTGATACTAGATCCAGCGAATGGTCTACTTGAATGCCCGGAGGTCGCATGTTCACCTATTATTTTTTTATCCATACTACTCATGGTAGTGTCGACAGTTGAATGAGATATGGAACATTTGTTATCTAACTCCTAAAAAGCCAATATATCATTTTCTCAGTACCCTGTCAGAAACATTGAAACATTCGAAGTTACAAACAGTGCCACAATACACGGCCGGTTTTGTTGAAATAACATCTATGAAATTCGAGCGTATGCAATTTATTATTTACAACGGAACTTTATTTACTCGGGGGACCGGTATTGCTGCAGGAGCGCAACTGATGGTGCGAGTTCTCTATTGATTAGAGCTGTCACAACCAATGTCAACAATCATATTTACGGTAAGGTGTTTCAAGTTATTGTTGTTCCTCTGGCTGAATTCTGTAGTACTCTTTTTGCTATTCCCATGCCAACGTCCTCTGAGACTGTCATGTTCAAACGAACGTATCAGCCACCCCGGCCAACTTGCAGGCTGCAGCCACGGCCTACCATAAATTGAATGAATTGGAGATTTTGTGCGAAGTTCCTGGTTTCATGTCCGTGGTGGCTGATACGGAATTTCGCAGTGGACCTGATGTTGTTGGCATGAGAGTAGTAAAACAATTCCTAAAGAATTCAGCTACATGAACATTGACAGTATAAAACACCTTGCAGTACATATGATTCTTGAGATTGTTTGCACGGATTATTTGTGTTTGTGCTTTCAAGTGACGAACATTTCCGCCATGGTGCGGAAGAGGTGCATTGGCCACATTCAACGGTTGATGTGATACCATTTCACAAATGTATCACATCGCATTTGTGAAAATGTATCACATGAACCGTTCCATGTGGCCTATGGGAATCTTCGATGGGTACGAGATCAATGGGGCCTACGAGATGAGCTTCCACCAACAAACATGTGATCATTTCAGAAGTGCTTGAACTTTAAAGCGACGATGGGCAAGGTTCTTCATCCAGATGTTCAACATGCTGAGGTCTTCTGTAATGTCTCTTGTTTCGTAATGAGGTGCTTCTCCAACTCTTATTTTTTCAATGTTGATATCTTCCATCTGGAACATATCCACACATGCATATATAAAGACTTAAAAAACCAAATGACCATCAAAACTGGAAGCTGGGGATGAGGCTTATAAAAGTGGAGATGATCATTTGCTTATTTAAGGATTTCTGCACACATGTGTGGATCTGTTCCAAGTGGAGAAAATCAACATATTGGATAAAGTGGACATGGAGAAGCACCGCATTACGAGGCAGGAGACACTACAAAAAGAGCTTCAAAGGGCATACAATGTAACAGGTCCCAGTATAATCGAAGATGAAACCCCACTCATTCAATGGGCGATTGAATGGTTGCCCATTCAAATGATTTTCGTTTGCTTTCAATCTTTGCCACTATGTTCAACATACCATGTATCAGGTCCCCGACTAATATAAGATCAATCAAAATTCATTCGATGGCTCAACGGATGGTTGGCCATCGAAATGATTTTGGTTCGCTTTGAGGCTTGGCACTATGTTCAATGTGCCATATAAGAGGCCCTAGAGTAATATGAGATCAACCGAATTTCGTTCAATGGGCCAACGGATGGTTGCCCATCCAAATGATTTTCGTTCGCTTTGAGACTTGGCCAGTGTGTTTAGTGTACCCTCTTATACATCCCAATGTAATACAAGATCAATCGAAATTCGTTCGATTGTCCAATGAGGCGTTCACTTGTCATCTGGTTTTTGTTCAATGCGAAAAAGAATTCCTGCAATGCGTGCACGGCTATTGCACCCATTGAACGGATGTGGTTGAAGCCCCTCTTTTGTCCCCATGTGCTGGAACATGTGTGTGATACATGTGCGGAGACACATTAGACAAATAAATCATTCGCCTCCCCATCGACGCGCTCACCCCTCAAGCCATTCCACAATTTAATTGAATTTAAATTTATTTTAAGCCAATAAATAGGTTTGTAGTGCCTTTCATTGGGGGCGCAAAAATTTGGACCAATAAAAAATGCCCCCAAAAAAAAGTGTTCCGTCTCCCTCACTATTGTAGAACTCTCTATGAAGAGTGCATGAAATTGAACACAAATCAAGTTTGGAGTGCAAAACAAGGAAGAAAACTGTGGTTTTGGATCCAAATGAATTATGTTCGCTCCCAAATTTGGCACGCGCGTTGCATATGGCTACATTACACTCCCTATTCAAAAACGGAATGAAAAAAAAATCGTGAGCATGCAAAACACAGTCCAACAGGTCCCAAAGCAATAGCAGATCCAACGGAATATATTCAACGGGTGAACGGATGGTTGCCCATCCAAATCATTTTTGTTTGCTTCCAAACTTTGCCAGTACGTTTGAGACACCCTCTCACAGGTCCCCGACTAATATGAGATCAATCGAAATTCATTCGATGGCTCAACGGATGGTTGGCCATCGAAATGATTTTGGTTCGTTTTGAGACTTGGCCACTATGTTCAATGTACCATGTAAGAGGCCCGAGAGTAATATGAGATCAATCGAGCTTCGTTCAATGGGCCAACGGATGGTTGCCCATCCAAATGATTTTCGTTCGCTTTGAAACTTGGCAAGTGTGTTCATTGTACCCTATGATACGTCCCAGTGTAATATGAGATCAATCGAAATGTTTTGAGAACTTTGTGGGTATGTTCGGAGAAAGATCATAGATTTTGCGAAATGATTATGAAATACGCAGGGTCTAAGCGAAATTTAATGTTTGGAAGACGACCGTTCGTAACTCGTTATAACTTATTGGTTTACATCAATTTTCCTTGTTCTCCAGCTTTCGGAGTTCATTGCAAATACCCACATACACGTCATGACCAAATATGACACGATTGTAAATTTGTTTACAGGGTAAACCACTTCTTCCCTAGCACACGAGTGTAAATGTGAAGAAAACGCTGCTCATGCAATTGAAATTGGCAGGTGCCGTACATGTGCATTGTGTATTAACAAAATTGGTGATATACAAAAATGACGGAATGCTATTACTGTGTTTTCCAACAATATTCAAGGTACAACAAAAATGCACATTGTATATGTACTACGCTGCCAGTCGTTACAAGCCTAGTCGTCACTGTCTGAGGACAAGGAATTTGATGCTGTGGCCTGATTTGCACTGTCAATTGCCAGAGCTTGCGACCGTGATCTCGTGGTCAATGAGGGGCCCAATGGCATGTGATCAATTCTGGCCTGCATCCGCCTACTTTGCGGCGAAAGTTGACTTTCTTCTTTACTCTCACGATGTGACGGAGGTGGATCGAGAACAAGTGCTCGGGCTGCATGCAAATCGGCAACGAGGGGCAATAGAGCCCCCGAAACACGATGATAACGATCTGTCCATAGTCGCCTCCATTTCTCTACAACTGCCTTGATGGTACTTTTGAAACTTTCCAACTGCCTCTCGCGGGCCCTGTCCCTAATCATTATGTCGTTTCGACGATATGTCGTTTCGACGATAAGTCGTCTCGTACGCCTCATTCATTCGGCGTTGACATATTATAGCATCTTCCAGTTCGGACAGCAACAAATGTCTCCCAATCGGTTGTAGGTCATACAATTCGTTCTCCTCTGGCACCCATAGAACCTGTGGGAGCCGAATAAACCTGGACCTTCTTTGACTCCAATGCCCTCCGAGATTGCGGCAAAACTGCTCTCTCTCCCACCAATCTCGAATGTCTCCCGCCAGATTGTAAGCGTGAGCAGATTATTGATGCGGACCCTAAAAGCGAGGGAACAAGTGGGCCTATTGCCGTGGACACAAACTCCACTACAACGGCGCAATCTTCTCTCCATCGGACCGAAGACAGATAGAGTCCATGACGACAATGTGGCACAAATGTGCGATGAAAAACTGTCGGATGAATGTATCTATGATGAACGTAAAAGGGAATGGATGAACATTGGATGAATGTTGGATGAGTGTCGGATGAAAAATTGCCCAGATGAGTGAACCATAGATGACTGCAACAATATGTGCGCAGGGATCCACGTGTTGTTGAGTTTAAATAAGTGTATTTTAATTTGGCAGAAGCTTAAATATTCCGGCCCAGAAGACCAGCCAGATCAAGCTGGCGTCAACGCCACCTTCATCTAGCACCTTCAGAGGGGACAAAACTATATATATATTTATATTTTATATTTTATATTTTTTGTAAAACTTGCAAATGAACCCAACCCCTGCTTTGCAAGCAAAAGACCTGGCGTTTACCCAGCATGGATTTCTGGTCACCTGGAATAAGGACATGACAACGAATCATAAGCCAAGCAATTTGTAAATGTCATTCATCCCAAATAGCACACCAGAAGACCAGCCAGATTAAGGTGTCGACGACACCTTAATCTGGTACATTCGGGGAAAATAAAATAATAATAAATTATTATTATTATTATTATTATTTGAAAACTTGCAAATGAACCCAGCCCTTGCTTCGCAACAAAAGACCTGGCGTTTACCCATCATGGATTTTTGGTCACCTGGAAGAATGACATAACAACGAATCATAAGCAAAGTAATTTGTAGATGCCATTCACCCCAAATAGCACACCAAAAGACCAGCCAGATTAAGATGTCGTTGACGACACCTTAATCTGGCACATTCGGGGAAAATAAATATAAATATAAATATTAAATTTTTATTTTTATTTTTATTTTTTGAAAACTTGCAAATGAACCCAGCCCTTGCTTTGCAACAAAAGACCTGGCATTTACCCAGCATGGATTTTTGGTCACCAGGAAGAAGGACATGACAACGAATCATAAGCCGAGTAATTTGTAGATGCCATTCATCCCAAATAGCACTCCAAAAGACCAGCCAGACACCTTAATCTGGCACATTCGGGGAAAATAAAATAAATATAAATATTAAAATTTTATTTTTATTTTTATTTTTGAAAACTTGCAAATGAACCTAGCCCTTGCTTTGCAACAAAAGACCTTGCATTTACCCAACATGGATTTTTGGTCACCAGGAAGAAGGACATGACAACGAATCATAAGCCGAGTAATTTGTAGATGCCATTCATCCCAAATAGCACTCCAAAAGACCAGCCAGACACCTTAATCTGGCACATTCGGGGAAAAATAAAATAATAAAATAATAAAATAATAAAATAATAAAAATTAATAATTAATCGTTAATTGTTTTTATTTTTTTTTTTTTTTGAAAACTTGCAAATGAACCCAACCCCTGTTTTGCAAGCAAAAGACCTGGCATTTACCCAGCATGGATTTCTGGTCACATGGAAGAAGGACATGACAACGAATCATAAGTTATATGGTCCGAGCAATCTGTAGATGTCATTCACCCCAAATAGCACACCCAAAGACCAGCCAGATTAAGGTGGCGTTGACGACACTTTTATTTGGTACATTTGGGAAAAAATAAAATAAAAAATTATATATATATATATATTGGAAAACTTGCAAATGAACCCAACCCCTGCTTTGCAAGCAAAAGACCGTTAACCGAGTATGGATTTCTGGTCACATGGAAGAATGACATGACAACGAATCATAAGTTATGTAGTCCGAGCAATTTGTAGATGCCATTCACCCCAAATAACACACCAGAAGACTAGCCAGAGTAAGATAGATTAAGGTGTCATTGAGGACACCTTAATCTGGCACATTCGGGGAAAAATAAAATAAAAATAAAATAAAAATAAAAATAAAAATAAAAATTGAAAAACTTGCAAATGAACCCAACCCCTGCTTTGCAAGCAAAAGACCTGGCGTTTACCCAGCATGGATTTTTGGTCACATGGAAGAAGGACATGACAACAAAGCTCTGCACAAAATCCTCTTCTTTGTTTTGGACTCCGACTCCAGTAGCAGTGGATATTCTTCGTCGGAATGAATCGGCTGTTTTCAAACGATTCATATTAAAGCACCAAATGGCCTCTCCACCTTCTTTGCAATTGGGTGTCAGAATCTCTCTCGACTTAGGATACTGGGTGAAAGGACAACCACAACCCTCTGCAGTTGACAAAGGTTCACTCTGGAGCTCGGGGGATTTGGCAACCACTACTCAAAAATGCTTTTTAATTTTGCATTCAATCATAAACTACATTCATCCATCATTCATCCGTCATTCATCCATAACGTTGAATTGATATGCATGTTATACTGGACACTACCCGTAGTAATAGGTCCTCTAAGCCGAATAGGTATCCGCGGTTATAGGTGAGCACATCCAAAAGCGTGAGCAGAATTCTGTTCACGGCTTAGCAATCCCCCAATACTGCGATCGGGCATCGCAAACTCCGCGTCTATGTCCATGACATTTGTTCGATCCTTGTCATGGTTTTAGTCATGGTTATCTAGAATTACCTACTTCTAGTTAACTAGGACATTTTAGATATCTATATTTATATTTTGTGTGTTGGGACTTCATTTGGTCTCACATGCCAAGTGAGGTGTCGAGCCTCACTTGGGACATGGGGATAGGTTTTCCCCTTGTGAGGATGGATGAGGCTCATCTTCTTGTAGTTGAGCCTCCATGAGCCTCTCTCACCTCCATAGCTCTAGGTATTGAGAGGGAGTGTGGTGAAGGCTTTGTAGGGTGGATTCCCTTAGCAAGGGTGCCCTTGGCTTGACTTAGTTTATGTGATTGAGTGGATTCATGAGTGGAGGGTTTCTATTATGTTCACTTCCATTATCACTACAAGAAGATCACCTTATGCTTGTGAGTGCGGAGTGTAAAGATAGTTTTGCACTTGTGTTGGTGTACACCAAGGAGTGAGGGAGCTGGGAAAGTTCAGGTATCTCACAAGGCTTGCAAGGCGTTGCAAGGGAGAGTGGTTTGCATTGCATCAAGGAGGTGGAGAGCTCAAGGAGAGAGCTCTTGAGTTACAAGACTTTGCAAGTATTGCAGGGAAAAAGTCTTGTGTGTGTGGAAGCAAAGGTTTGAAAGTTTGAGAAGAAAGAGCGTCATCTCTTGTATCTCAAGTGTTGTGACAACCATTTGCCAAGGAAGTGGCTTCTATGGTGAAAAGAATGCATTGAGGGTTTGTAGAAGCATTATTGTGCACCAAGGGTTTGAGAGCTTGGAAAAGAGCTCTTGCATCACAAGAGAAGAGTCTTGTATGAGGAGAAGATATACACTAGGGTTTCAAGAGCAAGCTCTAGTTGTTCATGGTGTGAAAGAGAAGCCAAAGAGCGGCACATGCTTGGGCTAGAAACACCATAGAAGTAGTACAACAAGGATAGTTTGAGGAGCATTGAATAGCTCAAGAGAAGCTAAGAAGTGGTTGTTTTATCCATGGTGAAATGAAGCCAAGTGGGGTTTCATTTGGTTGACAAACGAGCAAGCTAAGGCGCTAGAAGGGAGTGCTTTTGCTAGTCTATGAGTTCTTGGATTGCTCTTGGTGAAGCAAGTGGTTGACCAAGCAAGTGGCGCATGTGTGGAGCATGCTTTCCAAGTGCGGCTTCCAACTTCAAGCTTGAGGAGAGCTAGAAGGTGAAGGGAACAAGTCATTCTTTTGTGTATGAGGTGATGCTTATGTGGAGCATGTTTTCAGCCCATTGAGGCTTCTATTTTGGAGAGCAAGAAGAAAGGAAAAGGGCTGGTTTCCACTTAGGTGAAGGAAAAGCACTAGTAGAGCACATGTTTGAGTTGGGGTTTCAACCTTAAGCTTGAGGAGAGCACGACTCTTGAGCTAGTAAGTGAAGGGACTTGAATCTTCCTCTTTGCATGAGATGGAGATGTATTGATGCTTGGAGAAGCAACACATAGAAGCCAAGAATGGAGCATGTATGTGGATTGCCAAAGGAGAGCACATGAATGAGTGCAAGACTTGGTTGCTTGTCAAATGAGGTAAAAAGCTTGATTCTTGAGCTCCAAAGGAAGTGAAGCTTGTTGTGTGGCAAATGCATTGCTAGGTGAGATGGAATCAAGCTTGGTTGTGGCTTTGAGGTGAAGAAGATCAAGGTAGTTTTCCTTGGTATCTCATAGAAGTCATGGATGCTTGAGGAGAGCAAGCATGAAGCTCAAGGAAGCCCAAACCCTAGCTTGGAATGCACAAACCCTAGCATGAGATGCACATGAAACCCTAGGTGCATGGGAACAATCACCAAAGTGTAGGAACAGTCATCGTAGTCTGGGAACCGTCACCGTAGTCTGGGAATGGTCACCAAGGTGTGGGAACGGTCACTATAGGGTGGGAACATAGTGACATATAAAGACAATATAGGGCTTTTGGAGGATTTTCAAGGCCCTTTTGGAGGATTGTTTGGGGGATCTTTTGGGTCCTTTGGGGAGCTTTTGTAAGGCACTTTGAAGAGCTCTTGAAGAGGTATTTGGACTATTTGGAGGCCTATTTGCGGTCCTTGAAGGCCAAGTTTTGGCAAGTTTTTGGAGCCTTGGAAGGCTATATGGAGGACCATCTGGGGTCTTTGAAGGCCAAGTTTTGGCAAGTTGTTGGAGCCTTTGGAAGGCTATGTGGAGGACCATTTGGGGTCTTTGAAAGCCAAGTTTTGGCAAGTTTTTGGAGCCTTTGGAAGGCTATGTGGAGGACCATTTGGGGTCTTTGAAGGCTAATATTTGGCAAGTTTTTGGAGCCTTTGGAGGGTTGTTTGGAGGGCTGTTTGAGGTCCTTGGAGGCCGATATTTGGCAAGCTTGAGGAGTCTTTGGTGACTTGTTGAAGGACTATTTGGGGTCCTTGAGGCCCAAGATTTGGCAGGCTCTTGGGGCCTTGGTGTACCAACCCACCTTAGCAAATGTGTTTTTGCTGGCAGAGCGGATATAACTCAATATGGTGGAGGAGCGAGTGGTCATGGTGGGGTTTGGCAAGGAGACACAACGAAGTGGGGCTCCTAGCCAACAACAACCACTATCCCAACGTGTTCAAAGCAACAAGGAGGCTCAGGTGAAGCCGAGGGAAGGACAGAGAGGATCTCAGATGCAGAGGTCTCTTCCTTCATTCTCAGGCCAACAACAGTCGGGTGTGACTTGTTGGGATTGTGGAGGACCCCATGTCAAGAAGGATTGCCCGGAGAGAGGCAAAGGGTCGGCACAGACACAGCCAATACAACTACAGTGTGGGCATTGCGGAAAATATGGGCATGAGGAGGCCCATTGTTATGGCTTGCATCCTGAGCTACGGCCAGGCCAGTTCCAAGGGAACAATGGTGGCCGAGGACGAGGCAATGTAGTCCCGAGAGGTAGAGGAGGCAGAGGTCGGGGTGGAGGTCGTAACCAAAACCAAGGAGCACAGGGTCAGGGTCAAGGTCATGGCATGATGGATAGACTTGCCCAGCTAGAGCAACGTCTTGCTGCCATGGCCACTACTCATGTTGCGCCAGCTCCAAGGCTTGAGGTTCAAGCCCCACCTGCATAACCTCATATGCCTAGGGAAGACTAGATTGGTATGGGCTTCATGTGTGGAGCCACACTTGCAGGGCCATTGCATGTATTGGACTCTGCTGCTGTTGTCACTCGAGCAGCAACGCGTGCTCCTGAGCTAAGAGGAGCGGATGTGGATTTTGATCCACAAAAGGGGGAAGCGAGTTGTCAGACAAGGCTTCCACAGTCCTTTACATTGGCTGAGACAGTGCCACCTACGCCATCAATGGCACCCGCTCGCCCAAGTGTGTCAGAGGTAGAGCCACGAATACCATTGGGGAGAGTTGGTGTGGCTCGGGAAATGCCAGTGGGTGGTGCTGCAAAGCAAGGTGTAGCCAGTACATTGTTGGGGGCGACTACGGCGGTTTGCCAAGCTCCACTGGTTTTTGCAATGACCATTGCAATGCCGGGGATTCGGCCAGCTGCTGTGTTCAGACTAGTAGCTAGACTCTGTGAGAATGGTGATGCATCGGCACTATCTACGGAGATAGCAGATAAAGTGCAGTCTATGGCTGCTTTGGATTCGAGGGTGAAGTCAGCCATAGTTGTGCCATGGTAAGCAGAAGCTGCAAGGTTGCAGGAGTTGCCAGCTAGGCCAGCCATTGAGCGCAGCATGGTGACTCCTGGGGTAGTCCTGGTGGACAATCAGGATGGAGTGTTTCAACTAGGTGGCCCAACCGGGAGGAGGTATAGGCCACTGCGGGTCTTGTTGGACTCGGGAGCACAGCCATTGATGTTGGGGAGAGCAGCAATTGCAGGCTTAGGCCTTACAGAGGCGGATTTGGAGCCTTGTCCTTTCCAAATTCAAACATCTTTGGGTGGTTCAGAGAAGGCGCGAGGGATTACACGCCATGAGCTCTTCATTCAATTGCAGCCGGATCATCCTATGGACAGCTCAGTCATGAAAGCTAAAGCCATTGTTACAGACGCAATGTCCTATGATGTGCTTGTTGGTGGGGCTGTGTTGTACCCTATGGGCTTTACTTTGGACTTTTAGGAGGAAACGGCATCCTACATGCCGGAATGGCAGTCAGGGGATGGTCGACGTGCACTGCTCCCAGTGCGGTTTATTGGAAATGTAGCGGTGGATCATAGGAACATGATGCCCACATTGGCTGCATTCTCAGGGGTGGTGGCTTGGGGTGGTGAGCTCTTGGAGGGAAATAGCCATGCAGATGATAGGCCACCACCTGATGAGGACAAACAATTAGCATATAAGGCTGATTTGCTTCCTTATGTGCCTGTTCATATTCCACTGTGGGGTACAGTTGGGAATTTGCAGCGAGTGACAAACTAGTGTGTGCAGCAAGCATGGCATGAGGCATTTCCATCGGTAGGTGAGGGGAGTTCAGTTACATCACCTGGACCTCCTCAATTAGCTCCATTGGACACAGTGCCTATTATCTGGCAACAACCTGACTCAGACATTTGTTTGCTAGACCTGTTTGGAGGCAATAGCACTGGTCTTGCAGGAGTGTTGCAAGCAGGGATCAAAGTACACAAGTACTTGTATGTAGAGAAGGATGAGATTGCTCGGCGTGTTTCCATGCGCCATGTTGCCTTGCTCACACATCAGTATCCTGAGTTGTTGCCTCTCTCAGCAATTCAAGGGTACCAAAAGGCCTTGCCAGCAGACATTACCATGCTGGGGGCAAAGGATTTGGATCGGCATGATTCCATTGACTTGATGATAGGAGGGTGGTCTTGCCAAGGACATTCTCCCGCAGGTCATGGTAATGGTTTGCAAGATGCACAATCGCATCTGTTTTGGGAGATGCTGCGAGTGTTGCGTGACTTGCAGGTAAGACAAGTGCAACCTCCGGCTTACATCCTGGAGAATGTTCCTCTCATGGGGGATTCTCGGGCTAGGGTTATGGCCAGTGTACATCAGATCCGGTCATGGATTGGACCAGCTATATTGTTGGATGCAGCTGCAGTGGATTCACGGGCACATAGGCCTAGGTTGTGGTGGACCAATCTTGCACCACCAGAGTTGCTCAAGAGAGCCTATGGTTCCATTCAACGGCCACCCAATCTCACGATTGAGGGCATTTTGGACCAAGGGAGGCAACCACAGAGGGTGCGACATGATGACCGTCCACCTCTAGCAGTGGTAAATCGAGTGGGACAGCCACGTGCAGCCTTGCCTCTGCTCATGAGCTTTTCCTCGTCTCATGCTTTTCGAGACAATGGTCCTGGGTTGATTTGGGACAGTGTGTTACAACAATTGGTGGAGCCCAATGCGGATGAGCGAGAGCGGGCAATGGGATTTGCCACAGGCACTACAGCTGTGTCACCCCTGTCAGAGGCATCACGACGCCAAGTGTTGGGTCAGGCAATGGATCTCAATTGCTTGACATGGGTCATAAGCTTGTGTATGGCGGAACAACGGAGATTGCAAGCATTGGTGGCTACTTCTGCTCTCCCATTGGATATTGCACCCTCTCTGCCAACCGGGACGGTGGAGACAGTGAGTGGGGGCAAACACATGATCATGGGGTGCAAACACCCATGGCAGATGTGGGATGAGATGTGCAAAGAGAGAGTCATTGGATCTCTCAAGCAGCAGTATGAGGAGTGGGGAGAGCCATACACTGAGGATCAGTTGGAGGCCAAGGTGACTAAGGTTTTTGAAGAGGTTGAAGATGTTTCTTCCCCAGAGGATGTTCTCAAGGTGGCTATGGCGGAGCAAGTGGAGGCTACGCCACAGCCAGGATGGGCGGACAAGGCCCAAGAGGTTGCTATCTAGCAACCAAAGGATGCATCTCCTATCTCCCAAGCCTGGTGTACCCAAGGTTGCAGTCACTGAGGACAATTGGGAACCAGATGTTGGACCTACAGTCACCGGAGGAGAGAGACGGAGGATCCAGCGATTTCTAAGGGCTTATAGAAATTGCTTTGCCTTCGGTTTGAAGGATTTGGGGAGTTTGAAGGGTTAGGAGATTCGTATTGATTTGGCAAGTGACACGCCAATCTTTCGAAGGCCCTACCGGTATAGTGACATGGAGAGGTCATTGATCCAGTCACGGACTATGGAGTTGTTCGAAGCTGGATTGGTGGAGTTGTCAGACGGGGAGTATGCCTCGGCAACGGTGATGCCAGCTAAAAAAGATATCTATGGCAATTGGACAGAAAGATGTGTGGGGACTATCGTCGTGTGAACCGTCAGACTAAGTCCGATAGATATGCCATGCCAACTCCAGAGGAGATCTTTGATGCCATTGGGCATGCAAAGTTGTTTAACACATTGGACTTGTGATCCGGTTATCCACCAGTTGCCGATCAAAGAGGCTGACAAGCAAAAGACGGCATTCTGGGGGATTGACCAACATGGGAATGATTGCTTGTACCAATGGCGGTTCCTACCGTTTGGGTTGAAGAATGCTCTTGCAGAGTTTCAGAGGGTCATGGATAGATTCTTGCGGGGCTAGACTTCGCCCGGTGCTACATTGATGACATCATCATCTTTAGTGCTACGATCGAGGAGCACGAGAGACACATTCAGATGGTGTTTGAATGCTTGAGAGCGCATGGGTTGAAATTGCACCCTGGGAAGTGCAAGTTTTTCCACAACCAGATTGAGTATTTGGGCCACATGATATACCCTGGAGGATTGGGTGTTCAAAAGACGAAGGTGGAAGCCATTGCATGCATTCCACGCCCCATCGATGTTAGCAGAGTTCGTGCTTTCATGGGGTTGACAAACTACTATCGACGGTTTGTCAAGGGATTTAGCAGCATTGCAAAGGCTCTTACCTTGAGTTGACCAAGGTGGGTCAGGAGTGGCAGTGGGAGGAGGAGCAAGAGGAAGTCTTTGAGGAACTCAAGGCTCGATTGACTTCTGCGCCTATTCTGAGGCGGCCTATTCAGGGGCGGTCTTTCCAGCTACATACAGATTGGAGTATGCTGGGGATTGGAGCAGTGCTCACATAGGTGGATGATGAGGGAAGAGAGTTCATCATGGCATATGCTAGCCGCTCGAACAATGATGCTGAGGCAAAGTATAATTCCTATGAAGGGGAGTGTCTGGCTGCAGTATGGGCAGTGGCACATTTTAGATGCTACCTCTATGGCAATCTCTTCACTCTTGTCACGGATCACCAACCATTGAAGTGGTTGATTGAGTCAGACAAGCTTACAGGGAAGCTTGCACGGTGAACACTTATGCTTCAAGAGTACGACTTCCAGGTGGTGCATCGAGCCGGAATAGTCAACCGGGATGCGGATGGATTGAGTCGCAATCCATGCACAAGTGAGCTTGATGATACAGGAGCTCGTTGGCATGGTGAGACAGACGAGGAGATGGTGCCAGGATGGCATGCATCTGCCTTTTTATGCATTCTAGCAATGGGAGCTCAAGCTGGTCCATCCCATGTGATTGGTCATAGAGATAGTGTGCATGACGATCCAGAGATCAGTGAGGAGTTTGGTGGTGCTAAGGATGTACATGAAGATGCAGCAGTGTTGGCCTACCTTTGTACTGGAGAGACAGCAGCCAGTGTGACTGCTAAGGAGAGAGATCGGATCCTACAACGAGCCAAGAGGTTCAAGTGGGAGGGGACTCACTTACTCCGGGTATGGGAGGATGGACGAGTGAGGATTGTTCCTCATCCAACACAGCGAGCGCGATTGGTACGCCATACCCATGAGGAGTTGGGACATTTTGGGGGTGCGGCGCACTCATAGTTTGCTGCAAAGACAGTATTGGTGGCAGGGCATGCACACGGATGTGCAACAGTTAGTGGCAAGATGCATGGTGTGTGATAGAGTGCGGGCTTCTTTCAATGCACCTACTCCACAATTGCATCCTTTACCCATTATGGGTTTGGGCTATCGTTGGAGTCTTGACTTCGCACGCCCATTGCCACTGACGATTCGCCATAACAAGTATGTGCTGGTGATGGTGGAACATGGATTGAACTGGTGGCATTGCCTGACAAGGCAAGTGAGGGGGTTGCGTATGCATTCTTAGATCGAGTGCTTAGCCAATTTGGTGCTCCAGCCGAGGTACTCACGGACCAGGGGAGAGAGTTCTTGGGGGAGTTTCAGACTTTGTGTGAGCAAGCCTTGATAGATCACCGCACTACTTCTCGGGGTCATCCCGAGGCTGATGGCTTGGCGGAGAGAGTTGTTCAGACAGTCAGAGGTTTGCGCAAGTACGGTTTGCAGAAGAGACACCTAGGAGATTGGGACCTTCAGCTGCCTTGGCTAGCTATGGGCTATAGGTTCAGCAAACAAGCTTCACTTGCCTCCTTCTCACCTTACTTTCTTCTCTTCGGCCGAGAGCCGGATTTGCCTGCATCTATTCGCAGGGAAGTTGCAGTAGTTCTCAACCTTGATGATCCGGATGTGTGGACACAAGCATGTGCCCAGCGGGTAGAGTTGTTCAAGAGAGTCATGCCTATGGCTTTTGAGAACCTTTCTATTGCCCAACACCGAGATACAGTGAGATACGCCACTATACGTGGAGGGGGATATCGGCCAGGTGTTTGGCGTTTCCATCCTGAGGACTATGTGTATCTGCAGCAGACAACGCCTACGACCTTGGATGTCACAGCAGGTCGTGTGATTCTAAGGGTCCGGGAGGTGTTGCTTTCAGGAGTGTTGATTCTGGAGGGTCGAGATGGCATGGTATGGAAGGACCATGTGCGCAATTGTGCGCCATGCCACCTTCCACATGTGGATGGGAGGATAGATCCCAACCTTGCAGTGGTACCTGCAGGGTTGCGTTGTATGTTATGTGGGCATGCTGGTGGTGCCGCGACCATGTTGATGTGTGACAAATGCTCAAGGGGGTGGCACATGGGATGCTTGACACCGCCACTTGAGGAGGTTCCTAGTGGAGAATGGTTGTGTCCACGATGCCTTGGATAGAGGTAGTGGGGCATGACAGTGGTGAGGTTGACAATGATCCGAGGTCTAGCTAACGGGAGTTCAATGCCATGGACACCCAATTGAAGCCATGGATTGCAGGAAGGCGAGTAACGATAGGGCTACTTTTGCACCCGGCCTCTTGATCTATTGCCTTCAGATACTGGGACTTGGGGCGATTGATGACCATGCGATGATCTTATTGGGATGGATACTTGTCAGCTATCCGGTGTTAGAGGGACCTAATCACCAGCTAGGGGGGCGATTGTGGTATAGCTTTCTAGGATTGTGTGCTTAGATTGTGTGGTGGACAACGATGTATGTTGTGGCACGATGCTTAGGTGCACGACAGCTGTCATAGTTTTAGTTATGGTTATCTAGAATTACCTACTTCTAGTTAACTAAGACATTTTAGATATCTATATTTATATTTTGAATGTTGGAACCTCATTTGGTCTCACATGCCAAGTGAGGTGTCGAGCCTCACTTGGGACATGGGGATAGGTTTTCCCCTTGTGAGGATGGAGGAGGCTCATCTTCTTGTAGTTGAGCCTCCATGAGCCTCTCTCACCTCCATAGCTCTAGGTATTGAAAGGGAGTGTGGTGAAGGCTTTGTACGGTGGATTCCCTTAGCAAAGGTGCCATTGGCTTGACTTAGTTTATGTGATTGAGTGGATTCATGAGTGGAGGGTTTCCATTATGTTCACTTCCATTATCATTATGGTATAGCTTTCTAGGATTGTGTGCTTAGATTGTGTGGTGGACAACGATGTATGTTGTGGCACAATGCTTAGCTGCACGACAGCCTCATTGTGGACAACAGTGCCTTCATTGTTTGGAGGCATGTCTTGCAATCTAGCTTATAGTTCGGCTATGCGCAGTGTTTGCCAGTCTAGTCAGTCCTGCAGGGTCCTGATTCGCTGGTCTCTTTCCGCCAGTTGTTCTTCTAACGTTGCAGCCAGTTGTATTCCGAACGTGTCCGGGATGTACTCCAAATCGTATAGCAACCTTGCGTTCCTCCTACTAGCAGTTTGCCAATTCACTGGACGCAAGAGTATGACCTCCACGTACAACATGGCTGCCAAGGTGTACGGGAGTGACCCTTTAAGAGAGGTTGACCCCACAATGTGCAATGCACCTCATTCGCCCTATGCTGGAAATGCAAGTTCATACAAAACCTGGACTCTGCGTAATTGTTTCGGGTTTGCACGTCATGCCTATCCAAAGGCCACAATCGATTGATGTGGTACCATTTCACGAATTTTTTGCATCTCGTCATCGGCCACCTGAACTCTTCCGAAACATCTTCCCAGCCCTCTTCTGCTAGTATGCTAGGGTCACCATATACTTCCCAATTCAAGTCTTGCCTTGACTTTTTGATTTTCTTAGAAGGCGGTCCATGTTCATTGGGGTCATCTCTTCCATGACGGTCATCGTCCTGGCCTTCTGCCATTCTGCAACAATCGGAGCAACACTAAACGAGGTTTACTAATAAATCGTAACTCTAAACACTTCACCCTAAACGAGTTTGAGTAGGTGTCAAAATAGTTCCTAAAAGCTAGTTTTGTAGAATAAAATGATCCTGGAAGCCAGAGGAGGGCCTATGGGAGCATTCTGCAACGACCTCACAGAAATCACGACAAAAAATACCCCTCACCCAACCAATGGCCTCCTTCTCCACGTGACTACGTGTCGTGGAAAAATGCCACGCACACAAAAGTTGTGTGGAGAGGAAGTGAGTGGAGAATAAGCCACCCTTGGCATATATGCCCCCCCCCCGCCCCCAATTCCTCGGGCCACGTGCAGGGCGAACCTTCTATAAGCGACCACCAACTTGGCGGTCGCTCCATTTTCCGGGAAAAAAAAACAAATAAGCGACCGCCAGAACTAGCGGTCGCTCCAATTTTCGTAAAAAAAAGAACGACCGCCAAAACTGACGGTCGCTCCATTTTTCGAAAATAAAATAAATAAACGACCGCCAACATATGCGGTCGCCACATTTACAGAGATATTAAGAACAATTAAAATAAAAACGACCGTCAGTAATGGCGGTCGCTTCATTTTCAATTAAAATAAAAGCGACCGCCAGTCATGGCGGTCGCTCCATTTCCAACATAATTTTAATAACAGCGACCGCCGGTAGTGGCGGTCGCTGGATTTACAACAAAAAAACAGTTGCGGCGACCGCCCGTAATGACGGTCGCTCGATTTTCCTCCAAAAAATAGAGAAGCGACCGCCTGTAATGGCGGTCGCTTCATTTTCAAAACAATTAAAATAAAATCGACCGCCACAAATGCGGTCGCTCCATTTCCAACCAAATTTAAATAAAAGCGACCGCCACTAATGGCGGTCGCTGCAATTACAAAAAACAACAATAGCGGCGACCGCCCCTAATGGCGGTCACTCGAATTTCCTCCAAACAACAAAAAAGCGACCGCCAGTAACGGCGGTCGCCTCATTTCTAAAATAATTAAAATAAAAGCGACCGCTATTAATGGCGGTCGCTTCATTTCCAAAATAATTAAAATAAAAACGACCGCCATGTATCCCCCCCCCTGCCATTCCTCGCTCCACGCACAGGACAGACCTCGTAAAAGCGACCGGCACCTTCGATGTCGCCCCATTTCCAAAAATAAAAAATAAAAGCGACCGCCAGTAATGGCGGTCGCTGCATTTTAAGAAATAACCATTACAGTGACCGCCAGAAATGGCGGTCGCTGCATTTTGTAAAAACAAAAATTGCCAGTAATGGAAGTGAGGGGAGAATGACTGGGAGCTTATATGCCCCCCCTCCCGCCTCATTCTTCGCTCCATGCGCAGGGCAAACCTCGTAGAAGAGACCGCCACTTTTGCGGTCGCTCCATTTAAAAATAAAAATAAAAGGACTGCAAGTAATGGCGGTCGCTGCATTTTAAAAAATAAGCATTACAGCGACCGCCATAAATGGCGGTCGCTGCATTTTGTAAAAATAAAAACTGCCAGTAATGGAGTGTGAGGGGAGAATGACTGGGAGCTTATATCCCCCCCCCCTCATTCCTCGCTCCACGCGTAGGGCAGACCTCGTAGAAGCGACCGCCACCTTGACGGTCGCTCCATTTAAAAACAAGAAAAATGGACCACCACAAATGGCGGTCGCTCCATTTCGCGAAAAAAAAGAAAAAAAAACGACCGCCAGTACTGGCTGTCGCTGCATTTTAAAAAAGAACAATTACAGCGACCTCCAGTAATGGCGATCACTGCATTTACAAAAACAAAAAAAAACTTCAAGCGACCGCCAGTAATGGAAGTGAGGGGAGAATGAGTCCGAGCTTATATGCCCCCCTCCCCCCCGCCTCACTCCTCGCTCCATGCGCAGGGCACCCTCGTAGAAGCGACCGCCACCTTGGTGGTCGCTCCATTTAAGAATCCCAAAAAAGCGATCGCAAAATATGGCGATCGATCCATTTTCCAAAATTAAAAAAAAAACAACGGACCGCCACTATTGGCGGTTACTGGATTTTCAGAAAAAATAGAAATTAAAGCGACCGCCAGTAATTTTACGAAGAAACAAAAGACGGTCGCTATTACATTGCGTTCACTGTATTTACAAAGAATAAAAAACAAATGCGACCGCCAGTGATGTCGGTCGCTGCATTAAAATTAAAATAAATGCAGAGTTGGAAGCATGGCACAATTGTTCTCCATTCCACAAGCAAATCACCGAACACAAACATGAACAAGTGACGGTGCCTTTGGCTGACATTTTGGCTGGTATACACATGGGCAACATCTTGTATTTTCCAACACATACACAACAGCAATACAAATACTCATAGTGACGATGATCACACTGATATTACTTCACTACAGAAATGTAAACATGTCAATTAAAATGTGCTAATGCATGCCTACAGCTGTTTTGCTTCAATTCTTTCTACTGCTTCGACGGTGGGACGAAGAAGATCCTAATCCTAATACTCCGATGGGTTGAAAATCCGAGTCATCCTCGACTTCACCACCATTGCCATGATCAGTGCTGCAATCGTCATCCCTATCCGACCTCATATGTCCGGGCTTTTGAATCTGCAAGCGATCTCGAACCACATTTAGTACTCTTGAGGTCGACTCCCACTCCGGTCTTGAATACCATCCACGATATCTGGCCTGTTTGTGAGCCGATCGCCTACAAAAGGTTGGACTGTTCTCTGTCGTTTATGGACTTGGGACGCAATCGAAGGTGGTCTCGAAGGAGGTACCGGAGGGGGGTCTGCCCGAGATGGACCGGCATTAGACGGTCCGGCATGAGAGGAACCACGGGTCTGCTGCGCAACACGTCGGTTAAGGTGGAATTGTAGTGGCAGGTTGTCCTCATCCGAGGCTTCAACTTCCACATGGTCCAATGCAGCAGAATGATGCGTGCGTGTGGAAAACAGATCAACTCTGTTGCTCCTTAATGTCCGTTGTGTTGATGGGGAGCTGATCGGTTTTGGCATTGTGGTGGAGCTGATTGTATCGGTGAGGCATGATCTCGTCTCGTCGACTGTACAATGGGTTCGACACCATCGTTTGTATAAACAGGGTTGCGTACGTCGCTCGGTCCTGGAAGTTCATCACCCCTAAGCTCCATTGGGGCACTACCGGTGGCTTCAGCGTGTAGTGGGGGGCGAGGGTCGATCCCAACTTCATTTTGAGGACCATGTTCTGGGGATGACACAATTGCAGCTTCACATTCATCTGCGATACGCACTTCTTCAAGAAGGTCATCAAAGGTCGGCTGGATATAAACATCATCCTCTGTGAATGTAAACGGTTCATACGTATTTTTGGGAGCATCATCGGATCCATCTTCACTATCGGAGGCAGATGATTTCCTCTGAGATGATTCTCTCTGAGGCTCAGTATCGTCACTCATCAAATCTACCTCAGAAGCAGAGTCTTCGGAATGTAAATTCCTCTTATACCATGCTGCAGCATCATCTGCTGCCTCCTCACGTAGCAGTCGGCAATTGGTATACACATACACCAATTTGTCAGCACTCGCGAGATTCAACCTGTTGTGAATCTTGTTGTGAACAAATGAGTAACTGCTCCAATTGCGTTCGCAAGATGAGGCAGAACACACTTGAGCAAGAATACGCTTCGCAATGGGAGCCAATGTTTTTGCTCCAGCTCCAATCAGATCCCACTATTCATGTGGCAACATATTGAGCTCTTTTGGATCCGGCATATCCTTAAAAAGGGTCGCGACGATCTGAGAAACATTGGTACTCGGATATAGCTCTCTCTGCCATGTTCGGCGGAGCCAGTCGCATGAGCACTCGCACGAGGCCGGCCTTGGCATCAGCGTCATCTCGGAGCATGGTATTGTTGAGCAAGAATGGATTGAGCAAAGCCCCCGCATAATGCAAGTCCGTTCGAACCATCGAACGACGGTCGTAAAATGCATCATTAGCACTATCTGCAAGTTCAAGTTCCAAGGAGAAGGGAGGATGCCTCAAGGATTGGATGTGTTTATCAAGATTTTGCATTAGTAACCATGCCTTGCCCATTACTGGTTGTTTTCCATCAAACTCCTGCAAGACGATTAACACCGGCTCTACTATACAAACAAAGTTTTCACATTTCTTCCAGAAAACATCGCTGCGAATGCTATTTCGAACTTTTCGACTTTTGCCCAATGACTTGGCTTTTCAGGAGTCTCGCAATGTCCGTGTGTACGCATCCTATTGAGGATCGATGATGGTGTGCTCCAGACTGCTCTTCACCGTCACCAACCGATCCACCATCAAGAAATTAGTGGCAAAACGAGTCTCGCCTGGATTGCGGAGGCTGTATTTGAGTTCGTGCTTTCTACATATTGCCAAAGGGATGTGGTATGTGCGGATGAACGACACAACAGTCTTCGCTCGCTTGACAAGTTGTTTCACCCACTCTTCTTTTCCCCAATCTTCCAAAAGGAGATCAATGATATGAGCAACACAACCTTGATAGTACATATGGGGATATCATGCCAACAACATGTCTGTAGTGTTTCTCATGTTAGCGGCATTATCTGTGCATATTTACACGATTCTATCACTTCCGACCTGTTCGATGAAGTCCGTCAATAATTGACATTTGATAACATCCATCTTTCTTCTCGCCGCTAGTGTCGACCGATCCCAAGAATTGTTCTCCAGCTAGACATACGAGCATGACATTGAACAACGGTCTGTTTGTAACAGAACTCCAACCATCGGCACATATAGTACTTCCATATTTTCTGATGCACTTGCCCGTCCTATCGTTGACATTTTGGGTAAGCTCGGTCATGACGTCTTCTAGCAATGCTGTGCGGAGATTGTGATAAGTCGGAGGCATATACGTGGATCTGGACTCCGAGCTTGCTCTAACGGCAGAAACAAATGCCGGAAGTCTTGCCACATTAAATGGTATGTTGGCCTCGAAGAAAAACTGCGCCCATTTTTTATCCAACTGTCTTTTCGTAGACAAGTTAAGACCTTTCTGCATGGATTGCTGCCGTAATACTCTACTCCGTTGAAGTGTAGGGGTACAAAGAGGTGTTGAAGCAGGTGTTGCTCCGGCACAATCCACTTGTCCAAGGACACCCGAAGCCTCACAAGAGTCGCCCTGGGTACTAATTGGGGCATCCTGACGGGAAGATGAAGTGTTCTGCTCAGAGGTCATGTCCAGATTCAAAGACATTGAAATATTGCCTCCACACTGGGCAAAGTGGTTTTTTACCCACATAGATGCTTTAGGGCATAAACCCACCCCAACGCTCTTCATACTTTTATAGTCGAGGTGAGCGAGCAACCAATCCTTACGATAAAAAAACTTTAATCCACATAGGTTGCACTCAACATTACTAGTGGCACTGACTGTGTTCGGGATTGCCGTATATCAAGGGCTTCATTCCTCCCTCATCTTCACTCAATATCCACTCCCCTGAGCCCTAGCGATGTAAACAACAAAAAACAGTCACCTATAAATGAATGTGTTGTGAATGTAGAGTATAATGCGATAGCCCAACACTTCTACACCTGTCAGCAAACCAAATGGGTCGATGTGGATTGTAGTGTTGAGCTTATACACAATCTGCTGAAGTGGCTTTGGTGGAAGCCACAACGGCAAAAGATGCGCACCCTCCTCTTGGGCTACACTCTCGTTCAATGGAAGAGAACATCCAAAGCAACCTCAAGTGTTTGCGCCAAAAGAAGTGATGAGCTTGGTGACCCTCCTCCCTTATACATGATCCAAGAATGATGAAAGTGAAATGAAAGTGAAATGAATAAATGACGAACCAATAGCGCCCACCCGAAAAAGGCTGTACAACCATATTTGTTATAATTTTGAAATTAAACGACCGCTAATATTACGGTTGCTATTTCAATTTTTTATGAAAAACAAGCGACCGCCACTACTGCGGTCGCTTTTATTTCCTTTCATTTTGTGCAATATTGCGATCACTTCTATTTTGTATACTTTTAAATTTAAACGACCGCTCGTATGGCGGTCGCTATTTTTTTTTATTTCAAAATATAATACGACTACCGGTATGGCGGTCGCTTCAATTGTTAATATATTTAAAATAAAACGACCGCCAATATGGTGGTCGTTTTTTTTAAAATTTTTTTTTAAAAAAACACGACCGCCAATATGGTGGTCGTTTTTTTTTAAATTTTTTTTAAAAAAAACACGACCGCCAGTAAGGCGGTCGCTTTTAATCTTTATATTTTCAAGTTTAAGCGACCTCCAGGCTGGCGGTTGCTTAAACTTAATATATATTTTAAAATTGACGCGACCGCCGGTTTGGTGGTCGCAAATATTGTATTGTTTTAAAATAAGCGACCACCGGTGAGGTGGTCGCTTTTATTTTCATATGTTGCCTGTTTTATTTATATAATTTTAAATTTACCATCCGCCATATGGCGGTTGTTTGTTTTTCTATATATTTTTTAAATTAAGCGACCGCCCAATGTCGGTTGCTGTTTTTCTAATATATTTTTGAAATTATCCGACCGCCATATGACGGTCGCTTGTTCTGTACATATTTACAAAATAGTGCGATCGCCAATACGACTGTCAATCTTGTTTTATTTTTAAAATAAATTGAAACGACCGCCAAGATAGCGGTCGATATATATTTTTTAAATTTGAAAATAAAGTGACCGCCAGTGCGCCCGCCAATCTTGTTTTTTTTTTTAAAAATAAATTGAAGCGACCGCCAATTATGGCGGTCGCTATTTTTTTTTTAATTTCGAAAAACAAAGCGACCGCCATAAATGGCGGTCGCGTTCATTTTGTTAATTTTCAAAATGTATTTGCCACCGCCACCGTGTCGGCGACATGGCTGCTTAAGTGGCAGTATTTTACCTGGTAATATTTTTTCCAGAATATTCCCCGAACCTGACGTGACAGAGGTCCCGTCAGCGTCAGACGGACGTGACACTGATAACCGGGGAAAATGATGATGCAACAAGGGTTGGCCTAAAATGGATAGCTCTAATGGAAGGAGAGAAAGATGATGAACAAAATGAAGCCACAACAGAATGGGAAGAGAAGCAGGATGGAGAAAACTCATTGGATCAGCATGAATGGAACTTGTTGGAACAAGGGAACAGTGACAGCCAAACCAGGGAGCCACAATCAGCAGAGGAAGAGGAGTTGTTGGCCATCACGGTTAGTAAAAAAGGATTGTCCTATCACAAAATAAATACAGGTAAGTTTGTTGAAGGCAACAGAGACTGAACAAGAGCAGTGGGAGTGTGAAGACATTAAAGAACGAAGGGAGGAAATGAGCGTAGACATACTGGACGACATACAAGCAATGCATCCAATCACATTCGGACAACCAAATTATTATTTGAAAGATAGGGAAATCAAACGAATCAGGAAGAGAACACCAGGATATCACTTGATAGCAGAGAAACTCACGTTCAATGGCAAATGGATGCCAGACAAGAGTGTTAGAGAGGATATACTTCGAGGGATATATGAAGAAATTGGACATGGGTCAGGAGGGTGCAGATGGATGTCTGCAAACGTTTCTTTTGGCATAACCACACACACACCATCAGACATGTACCATGCACATGCATCAAATGTCAAGTCGCAAAGAACGCCACACCATTGCGATCAGGAACAAATGAACTACAGAGCATACCGATGAAGGATATATTCTATTGAATCGCGTTGGACACAACAGGGCCACTGCCAGTATCGAGTAAAGGCAACAAATACACGTTGATCGCAGTGGGTCATTTTTCAAAGTGGATAGAGGTGAGTGCAGTAGCAGATCATACCTCAAAATTGACAGCTCGTTTATTTGAAGAACAGGTCATGTACCGCTACGGGGTACCACATTCGGTGCTCACAGACTGTGATGGCTGGGAGTGGACGAAGGATTTCGAAGTCACATGCAAGAAGTTTGGGGTCAAGCATGAGAGATCAGCCCCTTATTGGCCTCGGTGCAACGGGATGGTGGAGAGATTAATTCGATCGCTCAAGGACAGCATGATCACTGAGTACACATAAAAACAAGGAGTGGGATAGAGCCCTTTACAAGGTGGCGTTTGGGTACATAGTGGGCATATAGGCTTCAACCAATTTTTCACCATACATGGTGATGACAGAACGGGCAATGAGGTTGGGAGCAGACAACAAATTTTCAGCAGATTTCCGAACTAGTGGAGCTCACTGATGATCAGGAAGCGATGCACAAGATGATTGAGGAGAAGATGGCGTTCATACAGGAGCTGGAGGGCACATTGAGGGAGAATGTTGATGTAGCACAAAGGGCACAACAGAGAGCTTATGCATCAAGAGGGAAAGAACTCACTGAACGGAAGGAGGGCGCATTGTGATGATGCTCAAGCCTGGCAAGAAGAAGAACATGGAATCATCTTGGGAAGGTCCATACTCCTTTCAAGGGTACGTAGACAAGCACACTGACCGTACCAAGAAGGAAAGAGAACGCGTATGTATTCTGGAAGACGGAGCAAGAAAGCGGAACAGTGCGAGGCGAGACGTGAAGCACCTGCAGGTTGAGTGAAGCATTGTCTGGAGGACCAGCCAGCTAAAAACGAAAGTGCTTACATTTGTAGGGCGAAGGCATGTGACACAGGGAAACGCAGGAGAAAGCCAGAGTACGAAGGATTAAGGGTTCAAGGATGAGATCACGATTTTTCATTGAAGAGAGGGTGGGATGAAGTTACCAATTCTCATCAATGGATGGATGGCGGGTGATTTGGATGACCAGCATTGATGACATTGCAGATTTTCATCAATGGATGGATGACAAGATGACATGATGAAGGGGTAATGAAAATACCAATGAAATATTGAATTTCATTACATAGGGATGAGACTGCATGAATGGGACAAACTGCTGAGCGGTGATTTAGTGACCATAGCACTACAATGGATCCCAGCTTTTACATCTGCTATTTTCCAGTCGTATCAGCCTTTTATGACTGCATGACTGCCCAGTCAGATAAACCCAGTCAGTTGTGACAAATGAGTCGTAAGTGCCATAAAATCGTATCTGCCAGTCGTGGAGCTCACTGTTGACGTGGCAACGGGGACGCCTAATCATAGTCATTGATAAGACCGTAATAAATGATTACGAATCCATGTCAGCTTCACGTGGAACGGAAGGGATATGCCACGTGTCACGTCAAAGGGAAGGCAACAGGGTCTTCATGACTGCCATATACGACTTCCGCGGATTAACCCCAAGACAACACGTGGAGAATACCATGAACGACACGTGGCATGACAGGGTGACTTCCGCAGATTAACCCCAGGACAACACGTGGATTAGACTAGACATGACACGTGGCATGACAATATGGAGCAGGAGGGTCTTTCGTGACTGGCATATATGACTTCGGATGTTTAATCCCACGTCCACACGTGAAGTCAAATTATGCAGGATGAGGGTGGGGTGGTCGTTATGACTGGAACATATGACTTCCACGGCGCACTCTGGATACTGCACGTGGCACAAGTATGGGCAAACACGAGGGGTGAAAGTGACACGTGGCGGAGGCTCTGTGGATGGGAGGTAGTCGTATACATGACCGTAGCATTGAAACACGAAAGCACCATTGAAAGCATACGAAAATACCATTGAAACATGAAAGCACATTTGAAATTGGAACATCAATTCAAATACAACGTGACTTAATGTTCAGAGATCCGTTCCATAATCTAATTTGGTGCTGCTACAAAAATGCACAAAGCTGCAAAGTTTAAGTAAACTTCCAAACGCCTGAGGCCTTGAGCAAAAGATGCATACACTAATTTGGCCTGACTTGGTCACCCACCTTCAACTGCCATCCAGCCCAAAAATGACAGAAGATACATGAGCAAGCTTTCAGGCAATATAGCAACAGCAACATTGACATATGTCCTGGGGGGTGCACCCCAGCCAACCGGTACCAGCCACGTGCGTGCACAGGAGGGGTTATTTTTAACCCCCCCCCATGTACAACATTATACATACATAGGGGGGGTAAGCAACACCTTAAATATAAGTCTACAACAAGAGGTTAGCATGATTAGGAGGGTAGCGTAGTGGTAAAGGACACTACTGTCATGACTCTCATCGTGGGTTCAAATCTCACGGTGTCTTGATTTTTTGAAAACTCAAAAATATGTATATATCACAATGCAAATTTGAGCTCTAGACCACCTGCAAACCATGACCACCACCATACCACTAGGCTAGTCCATGATTCTTGAAGCTAATGTATGTTAAACAGTAATATACAAGATTTTTTATTTTTATTTTTTATTTTTTTATTTTTTGGTATCATTTTTGAGATAAACCGCGCGGCCCCAGCCCTGGTGTTTGGTACCATTGGAAATCCCTCAATGATGAGGGGTGCACCGGCTTGGTCTCATAATTTTGGAACTTGCGGTGTGGGAAATATGAAATTTCAACTACTTTTGGTCGTTGGAAACTCGCAAAAAATAGCAAAATGGGCTTTCTTGCGACAATAGAACAAAACCAAATATAAGTATACATACCCCAAGATCATTGAAAAATTGTGTCCACGCCTCGGTTGGGGTTTGTCGGGACCTTATAAATCTACAATTGCATCCTCACGACAAATGTGAACTCATTTCCTTATAGTGTGTATTTCAATCTTCAGTGGTGTAAACCAAACTTGTGACCTAGTTGTGTCCGTTACATTAAGTCGCATCAGATTTGACGCTGATGCGACCTACGTCACATCCATTTTTAATAGCAAAAATAAATATGTGTGAGGGATAAAACAAATGTCACATCACCAGTCATATCACATTGACTAACATGTTGGCATATTAACAACACGACAGTTAAATAAAAAATTTAAAATAATAATTACGACTACAATATATAGATGATTGCGTTTAAATAAAATTAAAAAATACATATGACCGCCAATATTGACACTCGTACATAAGTTTTGAAACAATACGTGCGACCGCTAAAATTCGGCATTTGTATGGTATTTTTTTTACTTCAAAATATATGTAACCGTCACAGCGATTGGAAATTAGAAAATTAAAATGTATTTGCGACCAACATAATTGGCTGTCACACCTATGAGAAAAAATAAAAAATTACATGCGAGTCCCTAACTTGGCGATCACATTAAGTTTTTTAAATATTAAATAATATAATTTAAATAACATTAATAGCGGCGACGACTAAATTTCGGCTTTCACAGTAATTAAAGAATACAAAAAATTGAAACGACGCTAGAACTGTCGGTCGTAGCATATATATATATATATATATATATATATATATATATATATATATATATATATATATATATATATTAAATCTTTAAAATACTTTCACATTCTTTAAAATGTGACAAGTAAGTGTCCACATCCCCCAAAAATTACAATATAAAAAATAATCAATTAAATTAAATTGTAACGATTAGAAAGGCCGTCACATCCCCCGGCCATCGCCGTGAGTACGGCGATGGAGGGGCGACCGTCGTCGTTATCCCCCAGCGGATGCCCGATCATTTTTTTATTTTAAAAAAAAAATTCACAGCCACGGTCGTCCGGCGATCGGCCAACCGATGCAGTCGCCCATCAATCGCCTGACAAAGAAAATAAAAATAAATTTTCACGGACTCAAATTTAATATTATTTATTAATGTCGGCAGTCCAAATTTTAAAACTGTCCATGGCAATATATATATATATACATCTATTTATGATTAATTTTTATTAATATCAAAACCGTCAAAACTTACAGTCTTATTTCATTTTAGTTTTATTGAAAACAAGACCCCGACCTTGGCGGTCGTGATATTAATAATAAACTAAGATCGTCAGTTTGGGCAGTCATAATATTTTTTAAATAATATTTAGAAAAAATAAAATAAAGATAATCAATTATGATGGTCTTGTTATCAATAAATACTAATAATAAAATAGTAGAAATTTTAGGATTGTCAACTGTGGTGATCCCGATACTAATTAAAATTATATTAAAATTAGATTTAGAACCATCAGCTTTGATGGTCTCGATTTTAAATAAATAATAATAAAATAATAACATAAATTTTTGGGAACGTCAAAGCTGTTAATTAAATAATATTAATCATAATAGCAGTCCCATCTGGTGGTCCCGATTTTAATTTTAAAAAACAATTAAAAAAATTAATTGCCGTCGCTTTACGGTCGTCTTGCGGTTGTCCAACCGTTGTCCGGTCGTCGTCTTCGCCAAGCAGTCACCTGAAGCCGGACGGTTCAGTTTCAATTTATCTCGCGTATTTCATTCTTGCACCTCGGAATTCTCCCATAGTCCGCAGCTTTGCAATTACATTGGCGATTTCTTGAACATTCGAATCATGCAACCCGATATGTGCTTGCATCCCGATTCAAACAACGATTGCAACAACAGCCTCATCTATCAATGAACAACAGCTATAGGTGCACAAATTATCGCGCAGATTATTTTTTGAGTGTTTTTTTAGCCAGGAGAGCCGAATTGCACGTAGACAGTGCAGAATCATGACCATTTGTTACAGAAACGGCAAAACATCGACACAACTACTGGTATGGCCCGCAAATGGAAGACATCCATGAAGCCAAAACGCTCAGGAGGTTATAGGGTATCTGCAAGGAGTAGCAGTTGAAGGCGTTCGATTCCAGTCGTCCGTTCGAACATCTAGAGGCCGATTATACGAATGCAGGCAACAGTCTGTCTGTTTCTCACCTCAACGTTTGATCGCTATTCAAAATGAAGGCAATCAAGGAGTGCTTTGCTTTAAGAAGAAAACGTCCGATGGGTTGTGCTTTAAACGACACGATTGACAACAGTATCGCAACGTACATGTATCAATTTTCACGTTGTTCCAATATGGTTTCATGAGGACGCTGGAAGCGTGGAGCATGCATACTCATAGTTACGATTTTATTTCATGCTCGGATATGTCACATGGATCAAGCATGGGTCCCCTGTGTGTTCATTCATGCAAACAGACACTCCAGTGCCAGCAGCAAACTACTGGCAATGTATTCTTTTTCCCAGGAGGACAATTAAACCCTAATGGACGAGTCGACCTGATTCGGGTCGATTGGATATTTCGACCGTCGGTGGGCCCCTTGGATGAATCTGGATGAAGATGGGCCCTGAACGAAAGTTGTAGCCCTTGAGATTATGTGCCGGACAGAATTTATTGCACCCTAATTCGACAAATCTTGCGTCGTCAGGATTTTTTGAAGTGATGATGAGGACCCAAAATCCAATGGTTTCTGGCTCTCCACGAGCTTTGACCTAGCCACGTGGCAGGCAAAATGGGTGTCGGTGGCCCGATGCCAGCGATCGGGTGCATGCAGGGTTGGCATGTCCGCCCGTGCGGACATGGGATGCCACCCTGTGGCCAGTGATGGGTGGCGGTAGCGTGGAAGGGGCTCTCTCTTTGCGCGCACAGAGTCTGGGTTCCTGGAGCTTGCAAATTGTGGCCCCTCTCGCATTTCCTTGGCGCTTTTGTGTGCAGGTTTCGCTTGATCTTCTGTGGATCGCCCGCATTCGCTTCGTAGGGGGGTGTATTTCTGGGCTTTATTTTCAGGTCATGGCGACTTACCTCTCCCAAGCTCGAAGCGGCGGGAGCTGTTCCGTTTCCTGCTGTGTGTTCTAGACATTACAGCTCGGGGTGTGATTGCATTGACGCAGCTGTTAGGGCTGAGTGTTTGGCGTTTAGATTCTTGTGCCCTGCCGAATTTTCATTATAATGCAAGTTGTCATTTTTTCTTGCATGTCGTTTTGTGAAACGATTTTATGCATTTGGGCTCTGTGTTTTGTGTGGTAGGGGATGGTTGCAGGGGAGTGTGGTGTGTTGGGGTTTCATTTTGCAGCTGGTTTTGGAGAGTTTGCGAAATTCGCCGAGGTACATCCTTCTTTCCTGTGCTTGGAGAAGATGGGCCATCTGCATTGATTCATCGTGAGGGCTTGCATTCATTTCCTGTGATCTCTGTCGGTCTCAAGGATTCGTATGGCACCAAAGAGGAAGGACACTCCTGTGCCTGAGCCACCGTCGCCCCCACCCAAGCTTGCAGCTGTCGCGGAGGTTATAAGGGAGTGGGCGCTTGAGGAGCAGCACTGCACTCCCGAGCAGTGCAAGGTAATATTGGGGTGTCTGTCTCCTGCCTTCCTCTGAAGTTTGCCTCCACCGCCGTTCGCCAATCGTTGGCCTCGCCACCCTCGTCCTCACAATTTTCGCTTTCTGTTTAGATGTCAGGTGGCTCTAGTTCTTGGTTGGAGAGAGAGAACAGAGGAAGGTGATAATGAAGGGTTCAGTGACGCTATGAATTTTGTTTTGAGAGATGATGTCTGGCCCGATGCCGATAGTCAGGCGTCTGAAGGCGTTGGCTCGTGCAAAGAGGTCGGTTCCTGCAAGTGTGACAGCACCTCCCAAAGGTGTGGCGAGGAAAAAAAATAAGGGAGTGGTGAATTCGGGTGTTGTGGGATGTGTTGGCGGGCCTCTGGGTGCTGGGAGCATGCTTGCCGTCGGTCGGGCTGCTTTGGGGGACATGCATCCCAACACTGGTGCACTGGTTCCTTTTGGTGAGGGGTCTTTTAATCCTGTTTTGGGCCACGATGAGGCCTCCTCCGACATGGACGAGGATTTTGAGGGTGACAATGGGTACATGGGCGACTCTGCTGACGAAGCAGACTGGGAAAACGAGGTGGTTGATATGGAGTGTGATGAGGAAATCTCGGCCGATTTTGTGGAGATGTTCAAGGCGAAGACGTGGGAAACCAACGCAGGCTCTGACTTTGTGAGTGATAGAGCTGCATTTTTTGGCCCTCAACCTGGTCCCTGCCTGCCTGAGATGAAGGGCTCACATCCGATTTGGTTTTTTGGTTTGTTTTGGAGGCGGCAGGTGCTTGGGCGAATATGTAGGGAGTCCAATCGTTATGCTGCTGAACCTTTCGGTACGGGCACTTGTGGGGGGCCTCGGTGGAAAGAGCTCACTGTTCCTGAGCTCAGGGTTTGGATTGGAGTCTGTGTCTTCATGGGCATGAAGAAGTTGCCCCGAAAATGATTTTTTTTTTGCATTACTCGGAGACATTCTTCACTTGTTCTGTCATCCGCAAAGTGATGACTCGAGATAGGTATGAGGCCATACTCCGTTGTTTGCATCTTATTGACAACGCCACGTTGGTAGCAGATCGTAAGAGTCGGAATTATGATAAGCTCGGAAAGCTTAGGTGGGTGTGTGAGGAGATTGTGGATAGGTGTAAAAGTCTCTGGAATCTGAACAAAATGGTGACTGTCGACGAGGTGATGATCCGTTACAAGGGGAAGTACTCCCCAATTAGGATGTATATGCCTAAGAAACCATGCAAATGGGGCATCAAGGTGTGGGCCTTGGCTGACTCGGAGACTTCATATGTCTACGACTTTTCAGTGTATGCTGGTAAGAATGCAGGAGGGCCAGATGGCGAGAGGCAGAAAAGTGGGAAGGGAGAAGGTTATGATGTGGTCACCCGGCTGGCCGACGGGCTGCATGGTTTGGGCCATGTCATTGTGACTGATAATTACTTTACAAGGGTCCAGCTTCTATATGACATAGCCAAACTTGGCACTTGGGCCACTGACACGGTAAAAGTGAACAGAAAGGGTCTCCCTCCCTCTTTGCTGAAAATGAAAAAATCCAAGACTGCCAAGCAAGGGCAGTCATGGTACAGGATGCATGAGTCCAGGGAGGTGGTTGCTGTGTTGTGGTGGGACAAGAAGGGTGTATTCTTACTGTCATCTGCAGCTAGGCCAGCTTGCAGCCCTTCCTCTCCTGTGACTGTACGCCGTTTTGTGGGAAACCAGAGAGTGCCTGTGCCATCCGTACCTGCACATGTGCAATACCAAACGTACATGCGAGGGGTGGATGTGCAAGACCAGCTCAGGGGTGCGTACAGCTTGCAGCTACGCACAAAGAAATGGTGGCATCGTCTGTTTTTTTTTCTTATGGATACCACGCTAGTGAATGCGTATATCTTGCATTCTGCAATGAGAGAAGGAGGGGGCGTCGGGCCATGACCCATCTACAATTCAATCTGGCTGTGGCATATGGTTTGACAGGGGGTTGCTGCACTGACAACATTGACACCACGAGGGATTCAGAATGCACGTTTGTGCATCAGTGCCTTCACACCACACGGCGGCGAGTGTGTGTTATGCGCCATGTTCGTACTCACCATTACTGCCCTGGCTGCGATGGCAACCATTTGTGCCTTGGGCGGTGTCGGAATGAGGCACACCGGCATGCCTTGAGGTGACTTAATTCTGGCTTGTTGCACTATCTTCTTTCTTTGTGTGTGCATATGTTTGTGTGGGTGGGGGTTCACCAGGGTGTGGGACTGCATGCAGGTATGCTGGAGGCTGTGGATGGTGTGTGTGCGTGGGACGTGGGGTGTGGGTATCTCTGATCTGTGGTGGGTATGGGTTCTTCTCAGGTTGGGGGGTTGTGTGTGTCCATGTTGGTTGATGGGCAGTGGGGGTCATGGGGGGCTGGTGGTGACGGTTCAGTGGCAGTGGAGGGGTGTGGGGGTCATGTTGCTGCTGGTTGATGGGCAGTTTTGGGAGTGGGGGGGTCATGGGGGTCTGCTGCTTGCTCATTGTGGGCTGTTTTGGTGATGGTTCACAGGCTGTGGGGGTGATGGGGATCTACTGCTGCTGGTTGAGGGGTTGTGGAGGTGATGGGGGTCCTTCAGTGTTGGCGTGTGTGCGTTGTGTTTGGGTGGTTTCACAGTTTTTTTTTGGGGGGGGGGTGTCTACACACTGGGCAGATCGGGGGGTTCAACTCCCCCCCAGTTCGTGGATCATGTCTTCGGGGTGGTGTGTGGTTTGGGTTCGCTGCATTCAAAGGAAAAGCAGGAGCTCACGGGGAGCTTGAACACAGATGGGGCCACATTCGTGACGGTTGGTAGTTGTTAGTTTTTCAGTTGCCTGTCAGGTGGAACGCCGAAACGTCGGGCGTTCCCGGGCCCTTTTTTGGGTGTCGATTACGTAGCCCCCTTTTTGTAGCCGGAATTGTCTACCGGCTCAGGCAATACATGGCCTGAGCTGGGATTCAAGTAGAAATACACGTACTTAGAAATCTCTGCCTGCATTTTGGTTAGAATTCAGAAATTCTTTTTGGAGGTAGTAGGAAATCATAGGAGGAACAATTCCACTGGTGGAATTCTGGTTCCAATGAAAATTTCGACCCCTATGGCTGAATTACAGGTCAATTGAAGCAAATAGTGCTTTTTGACCCCCCTGTTTTCCCATACAAAGGAACCCTATGCAGATTTTGGAATTCTGCTTTGCAAATTTGGGGCAAATTGCTTTAGGTGCCTGAGAATTGGAATGTGGATGGGGTCTTGCAAGGAATTTTTTTTTTTTCGGTCCAACTGCCTGGTCAAACCAATTTTTCCCTCTAAAATTGGAATACACTACAGATTTAGAGCTTACCATTTTGTTATAATCTTCCTAATGACACGGTGAAATGGGCTGAAAGTCTTACAGCAGGTGCATGAGGTAGGTAGCGTCCTTTTCATACGGTTGATCCCTGTGGATGTTTCTTAGTTGGGAGATATACCCTCATCCGTGAGGGTATGTGCTGTTTTGGAGTGGGCCCACCAAAAACAGCCTTGTCTATTAGGGGTGAAAGCATTTTGAGTGGAGAGAAGAGTCTCTTGGTCCTTTGTCCATTTTTTCTTTGTATTTTGTGCTATGTTTGTCCTTTGCTTGTTGGAGTCTTTTGTACTTAGCTTGGTCGTACTAACAAAGGAGTGGTGGGAGCTTGGGAAAGATGGGACTTCTAACCCTCCATAGTGGCCAAGAGGCCCATAGAGTTGTCATTTGCTTTGTGAGTCTTGTTTTCGTCTTGATATACTAGAAAAGAAAAGATCTAACCCTAGAGTACTAACAATGCAATGGGGTCTCTAATTTGGGTGGGTGTTC
Source organism: Takakia lepidozioides (assembly GCA_030704615.1). Taxonomy (NCBI): domain Eukaryota; kingdom Viridiplantae; phylum Streptophyta; class Takakiopsida; order Takakiales; family Takakiaceae; genus Takakia; species Takakia lepidozioides. The sequence continues at coordinate 76,155,991 of CM060733.1, forward strand.
ATTTTCTTTGGCCACTAGGCCTTCTTTTTATGTATAAAGCTAACCAAAAAGCAAAAGAAGCTAACCAACAAACCATTGGATAGATGTTTGTTAGTTGGTGAGAAACCTTCATTGATTTTTATGTTTTTTGTTTTCTTTGAAAGCAAATGAGTGAGACCTTGTGTCATTCAAGCTGACCTTGATCTTCAACAATGTCTTGGTAGTTAAGCATTAAAACCCCCCTTAGAAGAGAGAATGGGGGAAAGCTAACACCTTGTTTGTGTTTTTTTTTAGCTTTTTAAGGTTGTTGGAAATTTATTTTCTCACTAAAATTAAATTTCCAGGCTTATTTTCATAGTCCTACAGGGCCTCCAAGTCTAGAAAAGCTTGAGAGGACCTTACTAACATGTGGGCTAGAAGACTAACTCCATGAGGGTTAAACAATGATGTTTTTTTAGGTACTATGCAATGTACTATGACATGATGATGATGACGGCCTAAAAAAGATGCGTCCCAAGGACATAAGATTGACAATAGCCTAAACTTGGCTATGGTGGGTGGGCGGGCTGCTGCCACCCCAGTGCTTTAAGGCATTGGGGCAGTTGCAGGGTTGAGTGGATAAAAAATGGCAGATCCTGCTCCATGAAAGTCCATGACCAAAAAACAAAGTTGAGGATACTATCCCAAATTTTTTATTCGTGATAGATAATGGTATACTGAACATATTTAGTAAAGAGTCCTACCCCAAATATTAAAGATATAATTAATTAAATATTTTAGTATATTATTTAGAGAAATTATGAAAAACTAAAAATTAGAGTTTACAAAAAACATTCAATATGACACATAGCCATTGAAGATTATAGGTTTTTATACTTCTAGAAAAAAAATAACACCCAAAATCCAAAAATCAAGATGAGCTATGGACTTTTCAAAAAACGCCTATTTGTTTTACATATATTAGTCCATATGAGTCAAATGACAAATGATTTTGCCACTTCAAATCCATACCTATGATGTGGACCAAAATGGCCACCTTATGTCCAAATTTCAATGGAATTCATCAATGGCACATAGGAGAACTTGAGTCCATTGTAATTCCATTCATTGCGGTAACACTCCACAATGACGGTGTTCAAAAGTCCATAGCGGAGTCATTTCTTATCGGATTCATGATTGGAGAGTTGCTATAGGTGCGTATTGAAGCTAGGAATCCAATGACATATATATTTGCTGGTATTAATGAGTTAATTCAATTTCAATTGATGACACCGTCAATTGCAGTCATTTAAAACTGTGCTGGTAACGTCCATTTCGGTCTAGTCAACCCTGCATTCACCCATTGACCTCGATCTGCTCAAGGTGTTTGACGGCCAATTAAGCTGCACGACAGGCCAACTAAGCGGGGCATGCGCCCTACCTTTAACTCGATTTTAATATTACTAGACCCCGTGGTCCGTGCAACGGACTGCAGGGCTGCGACCAGTGGTCCGGGCGGGCAGCCTATGGCGCCGCGCCACACTGCCGGATCTTGGCTTCCCCGTAAGCTATCAACCACTTGAGTGGCTGGTGATCCGTGACAAGGGTGAAGAGATTGCCGTATAGATAGCACCTGAAGTGTGCCACGGCCCACACTGCAGCAAAACACTCTCCTTTATATGAGCTATACTTAGCCTCTGCAGCGTTGTTTGAGCAGCTACCATAAGCCACTACGAACTCTCTTCCCTCATCATCCACATGTGTGAGCACCGCTCCAAGCCCCAGCATGCTCCAATCTGTATGCAGCTGAAAGGGACGCCCCCTGATAGGTCGTCTCAAGATAGGCGCCGAGGTCAACCTCGCCTTGAGCTCTTGAAAAGCTCGTTCCTGCTCATCTTCCCACTACCACTGGACCAGTGGGTAAAGAGATCTCTCTTATCCAACGATATAACTTTTACGGGGGGTGCTAGGAGTTGAAAAATCTAATGGATGGTTAGAGTCATGGTCAAAAGGGGTTGCCTTAGTATGGGGTCGTTACAGCCTACAGTGTCCATTTTTTGTTGTCACAACACAGTTTTCCTACACATAGATTGATGGTATATATTCACACTCTTCAATCGACTGGAATATTTGAATAAAAGACTCTAAAGGATAATATGCACTCGAGGCTTCACCCACTCTTTCAAGTTTCATTTCAAAATACTAAGTATATTGAAAGTTAAGGACTTTTTTAAAAGTCCCTAGTAAAATGTCATAGTCCATAATCCGATGATTATGTACTTTGTTTTTGTTCAATTTTCAATGTCACTATAAAAAAGGACTCACATTATGATCACCCCCATTTTGAGGAATCTAGAACGCCTTATCTTACACTAAAATATGTAGTCCATAAAATGTTAGGGACTTTTGAAGAGCATAGAAATTAGTTATTTATGTATTAAGCTTTACTACATGAAAAACATAGATTTACAAGAACTTCCTTCACAAAAAACACACATTTCCCATAGGTTGAGGGCATAGATGAATTAGATTTGAGAATTTCGTTATTTTTAATTTGAGTTTATTTTTATTTTTATTTTTATTTTTTAAAAGCCCGCCCATATTGTTTTTGACATGGTACTTTTGGCCGACGGTCTGGATCGACTCCATCCGACGGTCAAAAAAATTATTTTTCGAAACTCGCACTAGCTTAAGGACATGTACTCGTGATCGTGTCGCATTATGGACACTCTAGGCTGCAATCACCCTGTGTTATGTTCTTTGCGGCTAGGCCGAAAATCGGACTAGGATGTTAAGGGTCCCGGGGCCATCGTTTTGATATGTCATAGGTAGTCAGAAGGGAAGACGGCCGCTCGGCTCACTCTGAGTCACCTTGTCCACAAAAAGCGGACGAGAAATACAAAGCTTTTGAATAGGGTAGAAGGGGGTTTGGGATAGGAGAGGGAGTCATTTCCGTTGGCACCTAGGCTTAAATTGCTCTTAAGGAAGGAGGAGGAACGAGCAATGGACCCACCAAATCATTTTATATAGGGCCAAAAGCGTTAAGCAGTATTTCATAAGGCAATAAGGCCATAAGCAGTATTTCATCCATAAGATGAATGAACGGTGGATGAAGACAAGATGATGAAAATGTAATTTTCATCCATTTGCAGGGATGAACAGTGGATGAAAAAACAATTTTTCATCCGCTGTTTGAAAAGCCATTCTAGCTCCGGGGGGGGGGGGGGGGGTTGAACCTAGGACCTAGAGGCATATGGAGTTATATATTAAGGGCCTAGGGGGATGTTTTGACCTATATGGCCAATTCCCTATGGTTTCCTCACCATGAGAAAGGTTTTTGGGCAATGAGAAGGGGTTAGTGAATTATCTAGAGGCCAAGCCATAGGTCATTGGAAAGATAAATTCCTACCTAATGCCTACTTTTCTAGAATTAGGGAATTTCCACCCTAAGTAATTAATTTTAAAGGGGTTTTCTGCTTAGAAATTACCAGAAAATGTGAATAGAGGTAATTAAATCTAGGATTTTTATTTTTATTTCCTATTTAGATGAGCTTACCTAGGATAGTAGTTTTCTCATTTTCCTTATTGAAATCTATTGCTAGAAAAGACGCATGAGCCCTAAAAATTAGCGGGAAATTGGGATATTGTTCTGTAAAGCACTTTTCTTCTAGGCTAAGGTATGCTCTCCCCTCCGGATAGCGGGAACGTAGGGGACCCCTTTGCACACACGTGCGATCCGGGGAAGCGTGTTTGTGAAGCAACCTCGACCTAAGCGGTTTGCCCTTAACACTTTGCAGAGTCTTTCGGAAGCATGCAATCCAAGCGGAGAGGACCTCCCAAGGAAACTGACAGGCTCCGGGGTGAAGACGTGTTAAGGCACATAAAGAAGTCTTGAAAGACAATTAGTTAGGAGTAGATTCCATAGGTCACACGAATGAGTTGCCCCGCGAGTGTAGGAGTTGGACCCTGCGTTTGCTGGTAGTTCAGATAGCGGGAGGATTTCCCTCCGTTGACCGCTGACCCTCCCCCAAGATTAGTGATACATCTCACAGGTGGGCGGTTCTTGAGCCTAACCCACCTCATCGCCGGACTCCAGGCCTTGGATTGACGTCGTCTTTTCTCCTCAGGATTGCGCGCACCTTATAAACCTCCATAATGCAAAGTAAACATTGTACTGCTACTCTGTTGTGGGCTGCCAACATAGGGTTAGAATCCAATTAAATTCTTCCTATCCTGGACAATCCTGGAATATACAAGCTATGACCTTCATTTTGATAGAAAGGGGTTGCATCCACCTCGAATCGATTTGGTTCAAAAATCCCCACTCCCTGCACACCACATACACATTCCAATGGCATCAGAGCAATAACTTTCACAGTACCAACATTGATCCTACTAACATGATAAATCCTTTAGGTTCTGAATGAACCCTCCAGAAAGCTCTCCACATAGAAAGATATTGAGGCAAGTTTTCAAACGAAGCATGGTGCCTAGTAGGATCTTCCAATGGTTATTCCTCCTATTTCCATTTATTTCCAGTTTGGGCCCAGTTCAAAAAATGAGCTTTAATGTTCTACCCAGAAATCAGGGCCCAAAGAGGATCACAGGATCTCATCCCAAGCCCACAACTTAGAAGAAAAGTGGTGCATTCACAATTCAGTTCATTCTTGTGGAGAGAGTCAACCTGCTCAGGAGAACACCCACTGAATTGGATCGCAAATGGATACTTGTAAGCCATTAACGATTATAGAGGTGATTAATCATAAATAGGGCAGAATCTTCATCAGAAATAGGGCTTCCATTGTTGGCAGCAAAAGTGGCATGCGATGTGCTTCTTCATGCAGATGAATTGCAAATTAGTAGTTGGGTCAGAAAGGTTGGTGTTGCTTATATAAAACTTTGATACGCGGGCATGATGTCTAACTGCCGGCAAAAGCCTCGCCTCAATGCCCAATCAGGTTCCATGCTTCTCTCTCTCCCATACACACTCTGTCAGTTACTACCTGCCATGATTCCTTCGCTATCAATGGGTTTCATGTTGTTCTATGTTTTCTACTCACAATTTGCGGTGTCCCTTCATAAACTGGTTTCCTCAAGGAGGAAAGGAAAGCTGACCAAGGGAAGTGGGCATCTGACACTCAATAGCAATGTGCCTTTGCTTAGCAATATCCCAATGGTCCAGTTAGGGTATAACAGCCCATGTGCCGAGGTATTTTGTGTCCTCCATAGTATCTGTAGATTCTGAGTTATCTATGTGTGCAGGTTGTCGTGCAGGTTGAGCAAGAAAGACTGCCATCAATGCAGGTTGAGACACCCATGCAGGTTGAGCTCGATCTATCTGTGGAGCAACCTGCAGGCACTGATGGATCAGAGGCAATTGCGGAGGAGCTAGCAATCCCACCTCGCCTCCGATGCCATGCTATACGAGCACCTCATCTGCTCCCTTTCCTAACTCCATGGGAAAGAAAAAGAAATCAACGGCCGGCACCGACCTTCTGAATGCATTCAAAGTTGCGAGTGAGAGCATGGCTAAGAATTTGGAGGAGGAGCGGAAAAAGAAAACCGAAAGGTTTGAGAAGAGTTTGCAGTTGCAAAAGACCAAGTTCGAATTGGAGGTACACAAGGCTGAGATCGCCGTTAATGCAGAGCAAGAGGTATTAATGGATAGGAGGGAAGCATCCGTGGACCGACGAACCATGGTTAGCCACTTTGGGAAACTTGTTGAGCATTTCGGGAGTCTTGTGGACAAGCAGGGACGTCCAAGCTAGCCCAATAGTGGAGATAATAGTTAGAATTCTTTGTTGAACTGAGATGAATGAGGCACATGTAGCTGGGAACACCTGTTGTGTCTTCCAGAGATGTCCATTGTCCATATGACCTTGATGGCAAATGGATAGTGTATGCAATAGAAAGGGTATGTGCATATCTTTATCAAGTGACAAGTGAGCCATGTATTTGACTTTGACTTTGAGACATTTGAGGCATTGACTTTGAGACATTTGATAATCTCTTTCACTTCTATGATCTTGGTTGTGAAAAAATGCAGCTCACTTTTCTGTTACCCTAGGGATGTTTTGTTTCTTGAACTGCAATCTGCTACTTGCTTCTGTCACTGTTGTATTCTCAAAGTGTTGGGATGGTCAGCTACTAAATATTTCTTCCTGAACATTGGCTAAGCAATCTGGAAATTGGCAAATGAACGTGCTCGAATGAGCTGTGCAGGAAGGGTGGGTACTAATGTCAGCTGACTACTCATAGATTGAGTTGCGTTTGATGGGCATTTCTCTGGAGATGCCTTCTTTATAGCCTTGCTCAGCAAACCCATGGGAAACTTTTTGTATGCTAGCAGCAGAATGGATAGGCCTTGTAGAACTTGCAGTGACTGAGCAACAGTCTGAGCATACCAAGCGTCTGGGATATGAAATGTTGTATAGGATGGGAGTGCATACATTGGCCGATCAGCTGGAGTGCTCAGTTGCAGAAGCACAAGAAATGATGGAACGCTTCAAGGCTAAATATCCATCCGATTCCATACGCTGTAGTTTCTTCTATTGCCTGAAGAATGATATTATCTCTGCTAAAGGCCAAAGGGTCTAGTGGGATCCATCAGTTCCACCCAACTAGAATCAGAAAATAAGGTAAGGTGTGCAGACACTGACTGAAGATTTGGCGCTGTTGAAGCAGCAGATTTGATCAAAATGGTGATGATTAAAGTTCATGCTGCTATAGCTACAGATTCCAGGGAAAGTGGACTGTCTACTCCAATCCACCATATTGGGCACCAAGAGAATAGGACTTCAATGTTCCCAGGCCTTTGTTGGATGCTGTTGCAGGTTAGATACATCTTCTGTTGGCTAGGATTCACATCGACTTGAGACTCTGGATCTTTGCAATGGAAAATCTATGTGGGGTGCACTTCTCTTGGGGGAGGGGAGGGGGGGGGCTTGGGGCATATTCTTGGTTCTTTGTAGCAAACAGATTTCACTTGTGTGGGTTTCTCACTGTGTTCCACAAGTTTTCAAGATTTGTCTGTTTCTCTACGCAGATGGAGAAGATCACAAGTCCCCACTGTGCTTGGCCAAAGGTGACAAAAGTTGCGGACACCACTTCAACACCCCCGCAAGTTACAGAGGTGCTACGCAGTCTGGGACCCAGATGTGCTTTGGTTGAATATGTGAAGAGCAGCCAGATGGGTGTGCACAGGAGACCACCACCAGGAGAGGGTCTTTGGTCAATCCTGTGAAGAAAATTGCTTACATCAATACAATAGCAGATGCGAAAAACACAATCCCGAACACTTCAAAACTGTACAAATGTAGATATTTTTGGTGCCTTTTTGTGGGGATACTGTCCAGCCCATGTAAAGTAGACATCATATTTCTTGTGTGCATCTGCACCATCCTCAACCAAAGAAGAAGATACATTATACCAAAGAAGTTTTGATACATGTGATCGATTCTAAGCTGGAATATAAAGTGGCAAAGCAATTTCTACAAGACAGAAGTAACCCAATGTAGAAGGCTTTCACCACAACTTTTCTCTCCTTGACCACCCCTCCCATCCTCAGATTCTACCTCTCTTACCAAGCACATCCAGGAAGTGTTCACATGTAGTGCATCTTGCATGTGGCTATTGTTTTCCCCCAAAATATCTCCAAGAGTAGCTCTCTCTTTCTTGGCTCCCCCATGAAGCAACCGGGATCCTAACCTTCCTTTCCTTCAACCTCTTTGATGTCGTTTTGTCTGGCCCATGTAGAGACTGTTTGCAGATGGGTTAGCAGCACCTACTGATTGAACAAACAGATGGTGGTACCACTGGAAGGGATTGTCCAATAAACACTATTTATTTATCATCTGCCCTGCCTTAATGAGATTGAGGGTAAGAGGCTAAACTGTTGTTCTTCTACATTCCAGTCATCACATCCAGCTTTCCACTTCGTAATATTCCTTCATTGATCATTTCCATGTAGAAACAGACATCCACACTATAGGTAACAAAGTATCAAACTGCTAAGAAACAGATCCACATTTTGCGGCGGATTGCATTCACCATGCTGCTCATTTGTGCAATGTGGCAATGTGGCACCTTGCTACAGAAGGCGCCATTCACAAATCTCCAAAGCCTCCCCGCCGCACCCAGTACATAAACAGAGTACACATTAGTTCCCCACTAATTCTGAATTTCATCTTCATGCCCAAGCAACACGGTTTCTCTTTTCAAACTTCAGAGTCCCCTTGATTTTCAGATTTGGGCCACAAAAAAATCCATGAAATGTCAAAAAAAAAAGAATCCTCTGAAAGCACTAACCTTATCATGCGTGTAAAATGTGACGACAAACAATCTCTCGTAGCTCAGCACCTACATTCAGGCCCCTGTCGACAACCGGCTCTTCATCATGAGCTAGATGATCTCGCTCCCTGATTGCTTCAAGCGCATCCATGTCGTTGAATACATCATCAAAGTCCACTTCCTTGAAGTCCACAAGTATGTTGTAAATGATGCAACATGCATGGACCACCTGTGGTAGAAATGTAATATCAAGGCCGCTTCTCCAACCCACTTCCTTGAAGATACGTTTGAGCCGTCCAAATGCAATCTCACTATAAATCCTTGCTTTTGACAACTGATGGTTGAACACGGTCTTGGCTCTAGAGAGTGCCGGAGCATTGGCAGCTCTTTTGTAGCTAGGTATCAGCCAAGGAAGGCAAGGATATATGGCATCCCCGAGAAGGATAGGTGGGATAGTCTGGCCATTGTCCAAAATAACGCTTTCTCCCCGCAATATAGTTCCTTGAGAAGCCGGATAGAAGAGTGTGGAGTTGCGCAACATTCTCGAGTCATTCATACTTCCCGGCTCCCCAACATACATATCTACAAATTTTGCATCAGGATTGACAACACCATTGAGTAGTATCCAAGTCTATTGCGATAGTCGAGTTTGATATTGTTTGCAGGGGCTTGAATCCTGATTTGCGTACAATCGATTACACCCACTACATTTGGAATTCCAGATCTACGTTCATTTTCAAGCATGGATGTCTTTAGGGTATCACCAGCCTCCCATCGAAGGTGGTGACCTAACACAAACACAATAGCAGGTACAACTTGACGTAAGAGCTCATATAGTATCGCTGCACCAATTCCAAATGCTTCTGTCATTTCAGCGGTAGTTGCTGCCCATATCAATTTGTACAGTGGTCCCTGAACTCATTTTCATGATCATGAGCCATCGAGCATCATCATACTCCAAGAGAAATTCCTGAAACCATGCTCGAGACCTATGCTTCACCCACATCCCAGATGAAATACAACCTCTAGGCTTGCAAAACTTGATAATGAAAAGAGTGTCAAGCGCTGAACGCCATTGCTGGATGCATTGGTCAAGGCTATCATCTTTGTCCACATCCATGCCATGGACCTGGGAAAGTGACGCATCCACATGCAAACTTGGTGTCTTGGACCCTAACCCAAAGAGCTCTGAAAACTGATCCATTATGTATTGCATGAGGACGAGAATCTCAGCAAATGCTAAGAAGACATCCTTGTCCATCATGGGTTCCATCCTGTGAATTAGCCCCCCACTCGTTGCTTGAAAAATAAAATATGACAGCCTTCTCGTTGTTGCTCTCCAAATTCCTGTTTCCCAACACAAAGCCGGTACCAACCCCATTTATGTCTTCTAGTAAAAGAAGCCTGAGACTGTGATTGACCCTTCACTCAGAGCTGCTTGATGGTAAATGCCATCAAATCTAAACTATTAGACATGGATAGAGAAGTGGCTCATGCTGGACTAATTAACCAACCCTCATATCCCAACTTATCCAGAACAGTTGGGGTAAGATTGGAATCAACGTGCTCCAATTGATTTCAAGAGGCAATGATCCAAAGATGTAAGGTACACCAAGATCATTGACTCTGATTCTTGAAGCAAGACAGACCTGTCAAACAGGCCAAGTCACACCAGAGAAGGGAAGAATTGAACCAGGCCAAAGCCCAGCTCAGATCTTCACAGTAGTTAGATGTACATCTGGGATTGAAGAACTACCTGAAGTGCTCCCCCACTAAGCTCATACTAAGAGTAGCTACCTTTTTCTGTACGGTAAACTCAGCTTGAAAAAGGGGAATCCATTGTCCGGCATGTCGAAGTAATGAAGCTCGAGACCAAGCCAAAACTATGACAATCCTTAGGTTTGAGTTCTGAAGGGAATACCTACATCAAATTGTTGCTATGAATTTAGAGCTCACTAAAGCAAATCTGGAGGGGAGAACCGGCTGCGTACATCACTCCCACAACGGGAACTAATCTTCCCAACTGTAGTGGCACCCATTCTGCTCACTTCCCTTCCCCGTCGACTATCTAGTATTTGTAATCCATCCAAACCAACCATCAGGTCTGAAAATGCAAGCATGCACACAGGGAAAAATGGCATGTGTAATGTGTCATCTCTCTTTTTGTTTACCTCCTCTCGTCACCACCAGGCTACAGAAAATGTCATCTTATGAGTACATCATCATGCCGGACCTCCTGTGGACATTAAAAATATCTTTTTTTTGTCTTTCAAGTGCGTGCACTCCATTCCTCATACTTTCAAACAGAACCAGTCTTTATGTCCATCCTTGAAACTAAATATGTTTCATTTCTGTCATTCTAGGAAATAATTTATCTCCATGTTGCAGTGAAGGTTGGGTATATCTAATCAGATTCACAACAGTCACTTGAAGAACCAAGACTATGCATCACATAGACCTTTGCACCAGACCAGACCAGACCGTACCTTCACAGACCTACAATGCAGTGTCTGGGTTGTAGCGTTGTTGTGCCTATGGCATTGGCTCGAAGCTACGTGCATCCCGCAGCGCCCGCACCTGTGGAGAACATGGTTTCAAGCGACGAAGTGGCCTCTGTCACCCTTCCAGCCCAAGTGGCTCCTCAGCTGGAGCTACCAAAACTTGATCCAGTAGTGCAGCAAAGCCTCCAGTAATGTGCTCCTGGCCCGAATGTGCTCCTGGCTCGTCCTGTCGTCGTCGTTGCTCCTTTGGCTATGGCGTAAAGGTGACAAGATGGCGAGGGAAAATGGCGAGAGGAAGTCGGGCAGGGGCAGGCGAACACGTGTTTTAAACTAACATTACTGCACTAAAACATGTTAAGCTAAAACTTTGGTGCGGCAGGGATAGTGCTAGTTGGAGCAGCAATTACGAAAATGGGCCTGCTAAGCCGTTAGCAGGTATTCTACGCTAGCAGCCCGGTGCGGCGGGGGCCTAAGTAGCATAAAATCCCGCTTGTCCTGTTACGCCATGGAGCCCATGGACCCGTAGTAGATAGGCAGGTAGTTTTTTTTCACACGGTCTACAATGCAGTTTTTACGTGAGTTAAAGTCCTGTAATTTGGGGTTTATGTGAATCAAGATTCCCACGCCCTGGGGGCTATGGAATCTTGAATCGCGTAAAAAGCCCTCGTTGTAGGACATTACCATTGTTTGGCGGTTATTTGAACTTCTCTATAATGCCCGGCGGTTACTTATATGGTTATATGTATATAACAGGTCCAGTTAGGAACCGGCGGAGCTCACGCATTCAAATAATTGAGGTTGGGTAGCGTGTGAGCATGCTCACGTGAGAACAAGCTAATATTAAGGATATTCCCTAGATGCCTTTCGAATATTTTTCAGTGAAACTACAATTGAGAAACTAGAATCTTTGCGAAACTTTTTTTAACTGCTCACATAGGCCCTCACAGCATCACTTAAGAAACAAGTAACACCTATACACGATAAACATGTTACCCTATAAGCATGGGGTTTCCTCACGTTATGCAAACCGTATACCCCAGAAAACCCCAGAAAAACAAAAATCGTGGTTTTCAGTCCACGTATCGGCAGTTTAAGCCCTAGAAAAGTTATTTTCGCACTGAGAAAATAAATCTGAAGGTACTCATATGCACCGTGCCTGTTAACATGTAATTCCTATGACCGCGGTTTGAAAATATTTAACCCCTACGACCGCAAGTTGTGCTCACGCCGTGCTCATAGGATACCAACCCCCCAAATAACTGAGCAAAAAACCTCTTAAAGAACCACCCAATACCCGCGGTTATTTGATGAAAACCACTTGTTATTTGAGGTTTTTGCAAGTAACCGTAACCAGCAGGTTATATCTAGCCATAAACAATTTAATAACCGCAACCGCAGGTTAATAATTTTCTAAAATTTGAAGCAACCAAAACTGCCGGTTATGAAAAAAATCAAATAACCGCCCAAGCACTCAACTTTACCTAATACATATTTCAGCCATGTATTTATTATTTATATTGATATTTGAAATCATGATAAGCATGTGAAGACTGGCACAAGAACCAAGCTGCTCTACAGATAGATCTCCCCTCCTCTCCACTTCTGCACTTAGATTTTCTCTGCTCTCTTCAATAGTTCTATGCAAGGAAAATCTTCTTCAAGGAGTGATTGGTCCCCCATGCTTATCTATTATGCACAACGTAACATCAGAGCCACTTCAAGGCTACATGCATTGGGCTTGTCCCACGTTATTTCTGTTTTCTCGAAACTGGTTTCGGTCATTGGTTTGTAATCCGTTTCCTGCTGGAAGGTTCTACAATACAGTCAAAGTCGGGATATCCGTCACGCCCAGTCGTGTGTTAAGCCTTTTGGCAGCCTTCAGGCATCAAAGGGTTTTAATTTTTTTCCCTTCAAATAATTCAAATAAAGTTCTGAGGCTAAGCCCTCTTCTCCAAAGAAAAAATAAAAATCATTCTAGTGTTTTCAAAAACATTAATTTTTGTCCTAAAAATATTTGATATATATGTATATTGCTTATTATTTAATTGAATATAATATAAAATGATGATAAGAAATGTCCTTCAAAGATTGAATGTTCTCCATGTAAATCTATCTCTATTGAGCAATGTTTTAAGTGGCTCAAAACATTGTTTTCAGTGAATACATGAAATAGATATTAAGGGCTGCTTTACACTAGGGCCCAAGCCCAAGAAATCTTGGGCCCAATTTCTACCACTCTTGGGCTGGTCTTGGGCCAACTTCAACGGTCATGATCAACAGTCATGATTGCAGAAAAAATAATCTATTTTAATACAAAACTTCTTGGGCCCAAGAGCTCAGAGTTGGGTCTCCATTCTAGGAAGGTTCTTTTTTCTTGGTCCGGCCCCAGAAGTTGGCGCCAAAACTTGTGCTATGTAGGCAAATGGCCCACTTCCATTTTCTTGGGCTCGGGCCGTAGTGTAAAGCCGTTGGGCCCAATTTTCAGGCCTCCGCCAATGGGAATGCTCCATTCTCACTTGGTCTTGGGCTTGGGCCCTAGAATAAAAAGCGGCCCTAATGGTAGTTTATTAGGTGTATTACAATGTTGGTCTGGTATCTCGGTTTCGCCGGGTATCAACACGGGCATCGACCCGGGTCTCTCCTAACCTAACCTACTGTTATCTGTTCCCGTAAACATTTGTAGCAGGGTTGCACGCGTCAGTGACATCACGTCACGTCACGTCGAACCTGACGCTGACGCGATCAACGTCACGTCAGTTTTGCCGAAAAATCAGTAAAACATGAGTTAGGTGAAAAATATGCCACGTAGGTGGACACGTTGTATTCCAAGCGACACCTTGGCAAGTGAATGAATTATTTTATAAATTACTCCATCCGCCAATATTTGAGGTTATTTTTAAATCAATATTGTTAAATTGGTGCGACCTCCAAATGGTGGTGGTCACAGAATTTATCTTATTTTTTAATAGTTGCGACCACCAGCAGAGGGGTTGTCACAGCATTTTTGTTTTTTTTAAATAGATGCGACCACGAGCAGGGGTGGTCGCATTTTTTTCTTTTCTTAAACAGTTGCGACCACCGCTACTGGTGGTCGCACAATTTTTATTTTATTTGTAATAGGTGCGACCACCATCAGGAGGGTGGCCACAACATTTTTCTATTTTTTAATATCTGCGACCACCAGCATGGGGTGGTCGCAGCGTTTTTTTGTTTTTTTTAATAAATTCTTGGACTCCATCATGGCAAGGAACCCGACATTGGCCATCTCCAACCTGGTAGGGCGAATGACCCTCGTGGGATGCTCCACAACATGGTACGGGTCCTTAGGATCAACCACCCCCTTGTTCTTTCTCCCGGATCCCCTACCATGCGGTGGAGTCTCTTTGGTCTGCCGGACATCCGCCGCAGGGCCTTTCTGCAACACTTCCCTGCCCAACAACCTGCCCTTGCGCTCCCTTCCCCCTACCCCTTCATTTCCCTACACCAGCAACATCCTTTCCCTTTGCTTTTCTACCTTTACCCGGGGTATCCTGAGCGGGAGGCTCCTTCTCTGCAAGTGTCCTATGCTGAAGCATGGCGCCAGGCGAAGGACCACTTTTCACCATTGGTATTGGACAGAGACCACCCTTTCAGAGAAACAGGGGTCCAAGCTGTTAACTGGTTAATGGGCAGCAGGGCGACTAAACACATTATACCCTGGACCAAGGAGGAGCTGCAAACCTACCGAGAAACCTTGACCAACAAAATCGATATGGTACGTGGGGACGGGATAACAGAACACCCTGATGAAGAAAGTTGGCCTACTCACGAAAAGGAGCAACCAGACAGTGACGATAACATGAACAAGAAGCTGCCACCACGACAATCTTGGGACGCACTTCCTACCTTGCAAACAGGCATACCACCACCTTACATCCCCAAGAGATACAACAAGCACAGGAACTGACGAAATTGTGCGGACACAATTTCAAAAGAGGGGGGGGGGGGGATAAATGATAACGGCTATGCTACGAGGGACAGACAACGAGGGTCACAACGGGACATACCGGGTAGTGATGGACGTACACTACCTGGGCCACAGGCAGAGACGACTAAGTACGTGGTACTTAGCCAATGGCGGGACAAGGGTACATTACCACGAGAGCAGTAGTGGGTAGTGTAGTAACCGTGAGCCGTGAACCACGATATCACACGGCCACGTTAGCATCGGCTTTAACCAATAGAGGGATTAGTGGACCGTATACCACTATGGCTCATGACCACTGCAACGAGCCACTTTTTAGCAAACCTTTTAGGTTGCGTAGGTAGTTAGGCAAACGGTCATTAACGACCGCAGACCGTAACGGCTCTTTTGAGCATAGTATAAAAAGGTTGCACGCAACTTAGAGGGAGAGCAATATGAGTATCAATGATCAGTGTGTATTCAGGGACTCAGAGTGATTCAAGTGTGTACTGTTATGATGGTGGGACGAACTTTGAAGTAAAGCCATGCTATTCGAAGTACCTTTGTGTAGAGTGAATGTGAGATGGAGAGAATAATATGCATCATCTCAGGATAGTTCTTGTTTCGCCTTTACTATCAAATATTTTCATGAATGGAATGACTTTAGTCCTTACGACTAAGATCTCACATGTTAAGGAGACTGTAAATTAAGCTTAATCAATAGGATTAAGTAGCCTCCAAAGAGATACATTCATACGACGTTTAGGGTTTAGCTATCCTTAAAACGATTACTTCGTAATCATTTCTGAAAGCATACCGTCGGACAACCTCTGTTGCATGTCTTTGTCGAACGGCTTTTACTCACCCATCCCTTCGCTATCCGAGGTGGAAACTCCAAGATAGAAGAGTTGGATATCTCTAAGCACTCAGCCCGCTCAGTACAATCAGTCATGACCTGTAGCTAGTGAATCATGGTTGTGCTTCCCATTTGTATTCCTTCTTGCCTTCATGTTATCAATTTACCTTATCTGATACTGAAGCATCTGATTGCTTCAGTATCTTCTTAGTTCAAGTTAATCATGCATTCATTTCACAGCTTCACTCATGTCTCTCTACACAGTGTGCTTGTATCGAATAAGTATCAGATTACGATTTATCAGGTACTAGGCCAATGTCAAGGTGACTCTAATCCGCCCTACAGTATCACTACAGCTCAACATGAAATAAGCATATACTGTTCATCTTTTCTCCTTTTTTCTCTTCTCGTTCTTGCTCTCCGCCTGATCTCCTCTCATCCATGACCAAGAAGCGCTCCCCGTGAAGTGTCACCTCTTTCCGTTGCCGCTCCCTTTATCTGCCTGCAAGCTGTTCTAACCACCTAACTAATTAACCGTCATCCCTGAAGTAACACGTTCCTTCTGCAGATGTCGTTCCCTCACAGTCGTTCCCTGCCAATGATAACTGTTCCTCATGTACTGTGACAAGCTGTGTCAAGCTGTGCCGAGCTGTGACTGGCTGTGTCGGCTGTGTCGGGCTGTATCGGGCTGTGTTGGCTGTGACGGGCTGTGGCGGCTGTGACTGGCTGTGTCGGGATGTGTCGGGCTGTGTCGGGATGTGTCGGGCTGTGACGGGCTGTGTCGGGCTGTGACGGGCTGTGACGGGCTGTGTCGGGCTGTGGCGGCTATGACTGGTTGTGACGGGCTGTGTCGGGCTGTGTAACCCCCCCACTAAAGCCTGCTGCTGTCACCCCTAAGGCTCCTGTTGGTCTCAGTCTGTGTAAAAATTAAGGGTACCCCACAGAACCCGTAAAAGCGTTAAAGTCCCAAGCAGCCCTCTAACAGTCTTAGGAAATGGGCAGTAGTGCTGCTAACTTGTTTTGTCTAAGTCATAAACCAGCGGTTAACACATCCTCACACCCAAAACCCTAACCACAGACTTAAGGTTGAACGAAGAACACTAGTGTACTTGGTAGATTTGTCAAGAGCAATAGAAGTTAGATCAGAATGCGATGGCCCAACACTACGGCATCAATCCAAGTCTACATACACACCTCCGAGTTATCGCGATCTCCGTACATGATTGCTAGAAGAGGCTATGTCTGACCTCACCCAAAAGGTGAATGAAAAGACAGATGATTCTCCCCGGAAATATGGAAGCACTATATGTGCGGACGGTTGGAGTTCTGTTACTAATTGACCACTGTTCAATGTCATGCTAGCGGGGGAACAATTTTTGGGATCCGTTGACACAAGCGGGGAGAGAAAAGATGCACGTTATCAAGCAGGGTTGTTGACGAGTTTCATCGATAAAATTGGAGCTGATAAAATTGTCCAAGTGTGCACGGACAATGCATCTAACATGATTAATATGGCCGATATTTTGATGGTACGATATCCCCATCTATATTACCAAGGGTGTGCTGCTCATATCTTTGATCTCTTTTTGGAGGATTGGGGAAAAGAATCATGGATGAAACAACTAGTAAAAGGGCAAAGCCGGTTGTGACATTCATTTGTACACATCACATCCCTCTGGCATTGTTTAGAAAGCATGAATCCAAATACAGCCTTAGGTGAAACCCGCTTTGCCACAAACTTTTTGATTGTGGATCGACTGGTGACTGTCTGGAGCAGGTGATCATTGACCCTCAATGGGATGCGTATGTGGGCACCTTACGCGACTCTCGTAAGTCCAAGTCTTTGAGTAAAAGTCGGAGGGTCCGCGCAATCATTCGCTCCGACAATTTCTGGGCGAAATGTGCAAATTTTGTGTACATGGTGGAGCCGGTGTTGATTGCTTTGCGGGAGTTTGATGGAAAATAACCAATAATGGGTAAAACATGGTTGTTATTGGAAAACCTTGAGAAGCACGTGCAATCCTTGAGGCGTCCTCCATTTTCTATGGACGATGATTTGGCAGCAAGGACCGAGGATGCATTTTACGACCGCAAACGGATGGTTCGCATGGACTTGCATTATGCGGGGGTCTTGCTGAATCCATTCTTGCTGGACAATACGGATTTGAGAGACGATGTGGATGCCAAAGCCAGGCTTATACGGGTCATCATGCAACTTGCGCCTTTGAACATGGCAGAGCGAACTTTGTCCAAGTATCAGTGCTTCTCGGATCGCCAGAATCCTTTCCATGACATGTCGGATCCAAAAGCAATGAACATGTTGCCACATGAATGGTGGGATCTGATTGGAGCTGGAGCAAGAACGTTAGCTCCCATTGCAAAGCGTATTCTTGCTCAAGTGTGTTCTGCCTCATCCTGTGAGCGGAACTGGAGCAGTTACTCGTTTGTTCACAACAAGATTCGCAATAGGTTGAATCCTGCCAGGGCTGACAAATTGGTTTATGTCTACACGAATTGTAGGCTACTGCGAGAGAGGACAGCAAGTGATGCACGGATTTGCTCAAAAAGGTCATCCCCAAAATGAGATCCACTCCATCGATCTCGCAGATGGTGAAGTTCTCACGTCCCTCCCAACTCCCCAGTTGAAGGGGAACATCAATTGCCACCTTGTCGCCAACTGTGGTTCTCCTTTGGCAGAACGCACCTCAATAGAGGTCCCCACGTCACTTGTCGGGAGTCCCAGCTTTTGTGCCGTTGCCGGTGTCATGAAGGAGTGCGACGCTCCTGTGTCCACCAACAATGACACATTAGTTCCGGATATTATCCCATCCACGAACAATAACTGACTCCCTTTTCGTAAGGCGCCAGTTTCCTGATACAACTCATAAGAAAATTTGCCTACCTTGCAAGTCCTGGCGACCACCGCTTCCACCAAGCGACTGATGGTATCTTCCGACAGCTCCGTGGTCGCCCGAGTCATGTTCAATTGCCGGGGCTTCATGCACTTCTTGGCCATGTGCCCGGGCTCCCCGCAATTGAAACACACTCCATCAAAGGTCATCCTCTGTCCGCCATAAGCTGCTCCACCCGCTTTTCTTCGAAGCACAGGGTGCCGCCTTGACGTGTGAAGGCCCTCCCTTCGATTTCCACGTGCCAATGTCGCCGCGTGGCCTATCGCACTTCTTTTCCGGTCGGAAGGAGTCACTTTCCCGCCGGGTCTTCTGTGGTTCAGCTCCGTACAGCCTTGTCTCTCACCCCTAGGGACATCCGAGAAACATTCAGCCCTCTCAATTGCCTCGTTCAAAGTCTTGGGTGGCTTCTCCTCCAACTTCCGCCTGGCCCATGGGGCCAGTCCCGCCACAAAGTTGAAGACCATTTCTGGTTCTGCCATGTCCGCGACTTCGAGCAACAGCACATTGAAAGCCTGGACATACCCCCGAATGTCATCTGTTTGCTTCAAATTCCTCATCTTGTCCCGGGCAAGCCATGACGCGTTGAGGGGCACAAACTGTCTCTTCATCAATTCCTTGAACCCACTCCAGTTCAAGGTTTCCGGACTTGGACCTCGGTCGTGAAGGCGTTTCTGCCACCATTGTTGAGCATAGCCTCTCAAATAGGTGGGAGCCACTTCCACACGATCCTCGTCACTCAACTTGGCCGTCCGGAAGTACTGCTCCAGCTCCAAGAGCCAAGTGTTGAGTGCCTTCCGATTTCGGACGCCCTCGAAGGTGCCGGGTTCATTAGGCTTCACCTTAAACTTTGCCTTAGTGGAAGTGGCATTAGCCGCCTTCAACACGTCTTTCAACGTCCCGCCAAACTGCGCCAACAACCCTTCCCAAAAGGCTGCCGGCATGGGAGGCATCTCTTGGTTTGTCGGAGCTCTCAAGGATTCCTCGGGCTCCGACTCCTCGGATTCCTCCCGCTCTTGGGTGGCCTCGTTTTCGGAAACATGCATCGCTTCCTCAAACGGCCGCCTCGGTGACACGCCGCCCCCATCGGGCTCACCGGGGTCATCATCTTTTGGGCCGTTCCGCTTTCGCTTCGGCTTGCCCGACCCCATGATGAGGCCAATCCCAAGGACGATCGCGTACTGAACTCTAAGCTCTGATACCAAGTGTCGCGCACCTCACTTCGGTAAGCTCCCCTTCAAGTCATAGTTACTCGCTTTGATGCGCGCGCCTGACTCCCAACCTGGCCGCCCGGGCCAACTTGGAGCTTCGGCTGCTCACCGGGACATAACGGTCTCCCCTTCGCTTCCCACTAAACCCTCCACCTAATTGGGACTAGGAGAATTCCCTTTGGTAGATGGCAGTCCGGAACAGCTCCCCACTCTTTGGTCGCTTTCCGGCTCGCTCGCTTACTCACTAGTTTTTGGTCACCAACGGGCTTGCACCGTTCTCGGGGTTACTACTCCCTATATATACTTTTGTAGCTGTCCACAGGGGTTCCACAACCAGCCATGCCATTTTATGGCGAACCACCACGAAAACCCTCGACTCCCGGTGATGAGTCGCGGTGAGTCTTGGCCCGCTCACCACGGCCCCTATGGACCGTGATGAGTCCCAAGACTCCCCACGACTCCCACCACGAGGTCTCCGCCCCCATGGTGAGTCCTATGCCACCCCCACTAAGTCCTGCTAAGCTACCACCACCCCTTGTGGAGCCACCCCCACCGCAACCCGGTGTGCGGGGCTCCACCTAGTGAGCGCCTCCGCTTCCCTGAGTGCCTTGGGCACTCAAGGGTGCTTCAGCCCCCCATACCTATCGCTGCCGCTGCCCCCACCACAGGGGCAGCCCCTCATGTGTCCCGACCCCCTGCCCTCAAGGCAAAGGGCCGCAACAAGAAATGTAAGCAAGTCATCACTAAGAGCTAGAGTACGAAGTTTAAACTTCCATATGCTCCAGTTGGATTGCCCAGCAAGTTTGCTCGATTCTATAACATGCAAGTGGTGGTTTGCATCTAGAGGAAGAGACATCTTGAGATACTTATCGACACAGATAAGAAGGCTAGTACAAAAGACAAAATTATAAGATTAAGCAACGTTAGCTCGATCCAAAGGTTAGTATGATAACAAGAAAAAAGAAATATGATAAAAAAATCTGACTCCTAGTCAATAGGACGGAGCAGAGCTCCCACGCCCGGACAAGTCTTCCTACAGCGACATGTGAAGCACTTCGATTCCCACGGCCCTAGCTTTGATACCATGTAAGATTCAGCATACTGGAATACTTTACTAAGGAGGAACATCAGGAATACAATACCCTTAACGGGTTCCCTATTTATCTAGGAGCTAGCATTGATTGCCGGTAGGTGGCACTAAACCCGATTAGCTGGAATTCAGCTAATGCTTACCAACTGGATGACTCTTACTTAATGAAGAGATAAAGCAAACAGGGTGTCACCCTAGTGGGACCATGCTGATATAGCTTTCTAAATCTAACAAGTACAATATTGGTTGAACCTCTTGAAGTAATATCTCTCTAAAACGTTCACTGAATAATGAGGTGCCAGATTGGTTTGCGGCATAGCAGACTGAATGGGATGCTGGATTGCAGATAGAGACATTCACACATTCAAAAGACAGTGATGACTTTTGTTGAGCAAGTTAAGAAAAGTGAGCGGACTTCCCTTCTCACATGCCTTCTGGAAGGGCCGAGTGGCAGGTACGTCTCCTTTTCATATGATGTTCAAGAATGAAACCTAGTGGACGCAATTTCCTTCTTTCTATTTTCTTCTGTTTTTCTCTTGACTGCAAACAGTTCATCCCCTTCACTGAAAGGATTGTCGCCACTACCATCAATAAGCTCCAGAGCAGGGAGGCAAATGAACTCTCAAGCCTGCAGAGTGAGTTTCCTACGCATGTAAGAGTCACCCTTGACTCGTGGTAAATATTCACAATGGTCTGAGACGTTCATATGAACAGGTATGAACCGGACTGTGTCCATAGTCAGATTTGCAAAGTCATCCTGGCATGCACACTTCTACTGAAGATTGAAAAAGTGGGTTTTCTAGAAACTTTATTGAGTTGAAGAAAAGAGAAACATCACATGGCCGACGTTTGTAGGTACAGGAGATTACTGGCGGGTAGACGGCGTGCTATCAATTGCTCGCGCATTTGGTGACAAGATTTTGAAGGAGCATATGAGTGCAAAACCCGATGTGGCTGATCTTGTAGTGGACTTGTTATGTGAATCTCTGATATTGGGAAGCAATGGTCTGTGGGCAGTGTCTGGCAACCAGGAAGTCGTTGATGTAGTTAACAAAATTGGAGATCCCTTGAAGACTGCCCAGCAGCTTGTACATGAGGCTCGTGCTCGCCACAGTGAGGATGACAGCCCCAAATCTGCCCGTTTATCAAGGCACCCTCGGAACTCTCTCAGACGATCGACGTTGTTTCCTAGTACAGCTGCCAACATGTCCTATACTTCGTGACGTTTTGAAATTGTTGCGAGAAGAGGCACAAGTCGCTTGAAAGAAGTTTGAGGCTCCACAAGACTCTTCCTCGAAGGAGTCACAAGTCGCCTGAAAGAAGTTCGAGCCACAAGATCCAATAAACCACCTTCTTCTTGGGCAATAGGGACTTGTCAATGCAACTTGCTCCTATCTTCTTTTTTACCTTGTACAAACTGGATTGCACTGTTGCTTGAGACTCCGATCTAGCCATCTTCTTGCAACCTCCAACAAACAAAAACAAAATCACAACACTTACAAGAGACTGCTAGCTGGGCCTAAACCTCTACACTACAGATCAGAGATTCCTTGTGGACGCAAAGACACAACAAGAGCTCGCTCAATGGCAACAATGATGAGACAATGAGATGCAAAGCCTCTATTTTTACTCTTAACAACCACCCACCTCGCGAAAAAGTTCAAAAAGGCCTGACTGTGATCCGGGATATGTTAAGAAATACTGTCATCCTTAAGAAGGCGAAGGTGCTCCAATTACATTTGGTTTTGTAGATCCCGAAGTAGGCAGCTTCAGCCTCCAAAGGGATCATAACCTAAGCCCTTCAAATAGCCGGTAGCAATTGAAAATGTATGCATTGAGAGAAATATCAAGGATTAATTTGTGGGCACCAGCTATGCATACATCTGCGGTGGCCTGAGCTGTCATAAACACATTGCCAAATTGTTGATGAATTGAGGATTGAAGGAGCCTTGCATGAGATAGGCATCCCAGAATATAACTGGGATCGGATTAGATTTGTTGTATTTAGATTTCTTAAAATACTTTCATTAAGTAAAAAAACAATAAAATAAAAATAAAAATAAAACATATGTACATGTGGGCGTGTCTTTCGCTGGCGAAACCCCGTGATTTATGATATCATATTATTTATCTATTAAACGCTTGTATGTATTTATGATTCAATGATGGCACAATGAGGACTTTAAATGCCTGCATTTGGCAGAGTTTCGTTGGCGAAAACAATGGAATTTTTAATATTTAGATTTATTTTTTAATTGTTTATCTAACGGTACTCTTCCATACATGAAATGTTTGGGTGCTCCTTTATCTTTTGCTTGCAAAACCCTGTAATTTATGACATTATTATTACTTAATATTATTTAAATATTAATTGCTTGTGTTCTTTCTATGCCATTTTCAAGGCCCTATGAGGCTGCATTGAAAAGAGTTTCATTTGGCGACAATAAAATCTAGACTCGTTCCCAAAACATTTCCGGGACGGGCATGATGTTTGCAGTAGTCTTTATTCTCAAGGCAACACCATACCTTT
Source organism: Takakia lepidozioides (assembly GCA_030704615.1). NCBI lineage: Eukaryota > Viridiplantae > Streptophyta > Takakiopsida > Takakiales > Takakiaceae > Takakia > Takakia lepidozioides. The sequence goes on from CM060733.1 coordinate 76,179,278, forward strand.
CGGTTCCTTGGGGAGGACCTTTCTTTCTATAGAGAGAGAGCCGCCGATCTCTCCACGGTATGGGGGTCGAGCTTTTGCTCTGTGAACCATTTAACAGTAAGCTTTGTTCCCAAGCAGTAACAGCCTTGAAGTCCAATGCCACATCTATGTTGGTCAGGCGAGATGGGAGGAAGGTGGAGATGACTGACCTGACAAATCAGATGTGTTCCACGGAATAATAAAATGTATTGAAACAAGTATAGCCTAAAGATTACCTATCTGACGTAGAAGAATGGAGCTCTGATTGCACATGCGGCCCCTCGTCAAGGGAGCACTAGCCGGTTTCCGTCCGCTGCAATGGCACTCTAGCTGAACCTGTATCACTCTACCAATACCTGTAATTCTCCAGATGTAAAAAGCAAATCTTTGGTGAGAAGGGCGATTCTCGTATCTCGTACCACTCCCGTGAATTATGACTCCCAAGCTTAAAATACTGTACGCGTTCTCTACCACAACAGTTATGTAGACTTAAACCCTGCAAGGAAACCTGACCGTGTGTATACGGATTGAAAAGAAAGATGCTCCTTTCACCACCAAAAGAAAGCCATCAGTTCTCGCCTCAGAAGCCTGTCATGACCTGCAACCACATTGATAGATCAATCGCATGTACTCATCACTACCAGTTTACTTGACAAGCGGTAAACAGATTAGGAAAGCAGCACATACCAGGAAAGGAGACGAGAAAATAGGCATGGGGTTGAGGGGACATACTGGACAACAGGCATCTCGCGCATGGGAAAACCTAAGAAGTTACCTGCTGGTAGATTTGGGCTTGGCCAAGTCAGCAAGCTCCTCAATCAGTTTTCTCTCGTCATTGCTGAGACGCTTCGGAATCTCAACCTGCACCCGCACCAGTTGATCACCTCGCAAATTTGGCTTCCCCAACAAGGGGACCCCTCGCTTGCCCATCACCAATGTTGTTCCTGGCTGGGTCCCAGCTGGAATTTTCAAGTCCACTGTACCGTCAACAGTTGGTACTTTCACGGCTGTCCCAAGAATGGCATCAATGTAAGAGACTTTGGAAGAGATCAGAATGTTGTTCCCATCACGTTTCAGCTCGGGGTGTGTCCGGACATTTATGAAGACATACAAGTCACCAGGAGGACCCCCACGCCTGCCAGCATTCCCCTCCGAGCGCACACGAAGCCGGCTTCCGGAATCCACACCAGCAGGAACTTTAAGGCTGATCCGCTTGGTTTTCCTTACCCTTCCATCCCCACCGCAGGTTGTGCATGGGGTTGAAATCTCCCCTGTGCCCCCACATTGAGGGCAGGTCGATACCTGTCGAAAGTCACCCAAGGGAGTCTGGGCGGTTGTCACCACCTGGCCTTGACCTCCACAGGTGCTGCAACTGGTAGGTGAAGTACCAGGCCTAGCTCCTGATCCATCACAAGTGCTACAAGTCTCCAGACGGGTCACTTCAATATCCTTGTCTGTCCCAAAGACAGCATCCCGAAAATCTAGTAAAAGGTCGTAGCGCTCATCGTCACCTTGCATTGGCCGGCTCCGAGCGGCCCGGGACCCCCCCATACCTCCCATACCCATGCTCCCAAAGAAGGTCTCGAACAAGTCAAATGGGTTATTGAAGTCCTGCCAAAATTGCCAACATTTATGTTAGTGTTATTTGTACATCAACAATGGCAACTTCCCCACCACCACCACCCCTCATCAGTTTTTCACTAGGCTTGGCAAGGCATATCCCTGTTGCAGTGCGTGCCTCATGTTGATGAGACATGTTGTGGTGGGATATAACTTGAATGCACTGATAATGCAATGTCATTCTCTCCATCTACATCCTCACAAGCACATTGGGTAAGTTGATAGACTAGCACATAATTCATCACTGTAGGCTGTGATTGTCAATGTCCATACTAATCCTAATACCAGGCATGCAAAAACCAAACAGTGAACAAAGGGTAGGTCAGGCATACCCCAGGTCCTCCAGCTCCTGCACCCTTGAGACCAGCCTCCCCATATTTATCATAAATAGAACGTTTATCGTCATCAGACAACACCTGCACAAAGTACACCACTGCTTATGAAGCCTTTCACCTTGGCATCAAAATTTAAATGTGTAACACTCGAAGTAACCAACTCCAAATACGATAGTGTATGTAGGTTCAGTTACAGAATTCATTCAAAGACACAGGCATGAGCCTGTGAAGGCACCAGAGGAGCATTTGGACACACAGAAGTAATGAGTAGCAGAAAATCACCTCATATGCATTGCTTATGTCCTTGAACTTCTGTTCTGCTCCAGCATCTCTGCAACACAAGCCAGACCAGCCCTGATCAGCGTTGCTTGCACATTAGAGCGCATCCAAGTCCAATTCTCTTGGAAATTATCACACTTTCAATCCGGTTAAGTGGAAATTGGCAACCAAAGCTACTATGATTGGATTTCAGCACAATCCTAACAATGGTGTACAGCACTAGTAAACATTTTAATAACTGTGAAATAAAGTGAAAGTCACCGTACTTGTTGACATCAGGATGGTACTGTCGTGCCAGTCTCCGATATGCTGCACGCAGAATGAGGCACTTGATCATCAGCAGCTACCATGTAAGATACATTCGTTAACATATGAAATAAACAATACATCCTGATATGAAAAGGGAGTAATGTAGCCATTTTTCTGAGTTCCACTGGGTTGCCTGTGAAAGGGTCTGAAAAGGTAGGTGTGGACACAAGTCTACTAAACATATAAGGCAGATAGAGGTGACCATGCTTAACAAAGCCTAAAAGCATATTAACCATACACGAACTGAGGAATTATCTGGTCCTGATAAAGTGACTTGTACCCCCAAATAAATTCCAATGCATCTGCAGAACTCATAATGCATACAGCCTTACGGAAAGTGTGCCTTTCAGTGCAGCACTAGAAACTTACCACTCTTTATCTCTGATTTGTCTGAAGTTTTGCCAACTCCAAGAACCGAGTAAAAGTCCTGCACAGAAACCCTTCTGTCACACCCTCTCTCATCTAAGACATTTACTTGACAACCCTTTCTTAGATTGAGCAGACCTAGATGTCTCATGCTCCACACGAATGCTCAATATGGATCGATAAGATAGCAAACGCCACTCAGAGATTGGTACCCCTTGCACTCTTCTCATGCCTTGCAACGTGCCCACTTATGCTCCTCCTCCCCCACTCTTTGGACATAAGAAATAGAAACTTGAATATTTTTTTCTACCCTTCCTGGATTGAGACTTGTCAACGTATGATGCCAAAAACTTCACTTGCTGAATTCTCCTTGGTAAATAAGTGAGTTACACAAGGAGTCCCAGAGGCGAGCCCGTGTGCTGCCATTATATCACAAAACAGTCAAACTGTACTCATCATCCTAGGCTCAGCACTAGACCGTCATCCCTGCAGATTTATTCTCTTCAGGGAGCGACCCTCTGCAGGACCATCAAGAACATTGTCCCTCCACGTGCATTCATCAAATTTCAAAATCTCGAGGCTGAGCCTAAAGCCCCAGCCCTGTTGGGGCCTAATAGCTGGACAGCTCACACACAGCGGATTGATGCTTGTGTGAAGAGCTTTCTAGAGAAGATCTGGAAAGCCTAAACTAATTGCTTACATCAAGGTTAGTCCTACTACCGTGATGAGCCCCTCACAAAGTTAGTGTCTTTTCCCTCTAGTTCTGTGCTGACTGGGTGCAGGGTCTATGGTCACAAGGCTACGGCAAACGTCTTATGAGTACATTTTTGTCAGATATGGAAGCCATCATATATCAAGGTCAGAGGCACATACAGAGTCAGCACGGACTACAAGCCTGGAACTGCGTCGCTGGCGATGTTGCAAGTGAGACGTAAACAGGCGGAGAGGCTGGGAGGCAAGGAAGGTACTAGAGCAGAAACCAGTAGACCATTCATAGTATTTCCTGTGACAACCACAACAAATGCACATTTCAAGCCTGCTGACCCAAGCCCTTAGCCTGAATGGTATTCTTGACAATGTAAAACCTCTTTAACACCTAAGCTTCAGGATAAGCATATTTAGATCTTTACTTCCTGTTGGTTCTATCTTTGTCATGGAACACATAAGGAGGCAGGATGACCCTGGCTGCTGCTTGAGATATATACCATGCGACCGGCGGAGCATTAATATGGTATATGTGTTTATTTATAAACCCTGCTTTCAGTTAGTATCACCTGCACTCCTATATCTCACTACGACCATGTTCCAGTTTGTGGAAAGAACTAGCTTCATGGCCAGGGTTAGACAATTACCCATAAGGGGTGTTTCAAACAAAGCGTTAAACACATGTATGCATGCAGTCTGAAATATGATCTGAAAAGTTTGGTCATGATGATACCATCCACATAAACACCAGAACCCACTACTTTAGGGGGTGTTGGGGGGGTTGTGGTTCAGTGGGTTTATCAATCATCACAAAACGATTTGCAACTGGGTTTGCAACTGGGGTTTAAGCAGTGCTGCCTAATCCATCCTCAGCACTGTCCTGGATTATCATCTTAGAGTCTCTTTCAATTCTTTCAATTCATGTGACACACTGCCTTAGGAGAAAAACTGCCAAAGTGGCTTCTTAGAAAATGCACAAGCCCACCAAACTCTGCTTCCGAAATCGTGCCCTAACCCCAAGAAAGTGATGGAGTCCCAGCACTAGCACCTTCACTCATCCTAACCATCCGTTGAGATACGAGAGTATTGTATGAACCACAACAGGAAACCCCAGCCTCGTATAGTTGCAGCTAGAACAGAGATTCTGCTAGAAGTTTCATGAGGACTATGACAGGGGCAACATTCTGTAAAATCTTTTCTCCTTCCTGGCTACCGCAAGAGGATCAGAAAGTACACAATGGTAACATTCACCATATATGAAACACAATTGCAGTGGAAATGTCCAAGAAACTTAAGCAAGCCCCTCTTACAAGAGTGAATGCACTTGATTTCTTCACCAGCTATAACTCATTCATGTTTTCGATTCTACTAGTACATTCCCTGACTATGGAGTAGTGCTAGTTTTACAGGTCAATCGAAAGAAAAACGGCAACGATTTTTGCAACGAAAACACAACGTTTCATCAGAGAACAACGTGCTGGAGTCGTCGTGGATAGAATTATTTTTATAAATGTAACAAACGACCACCGCTTCTACAAGTCTAAACACATTCCTGCACTACTGTTCCTTCATACACAAAACCCCGACCAAAGGCCGTCATGAGTATAATCTTCTTCTATAGACAAATGACAAGAAGGAAGTCATCAAAAACACCTGGAGGGACGAGCGGCGGCGGAGTGTGAGAGAGGGAGCGAACAGCAGGGGAAGAGAGGCGCACGCTGCCGCGCTACCTCCAGCGGTTGTATGCTGGCTACCGTCCTTGACGCTGCTCCCATTACACTCGCCATTCACCTCTATCTCTCTCTCCCAACAAAACCCAATCACTCTAAAATGCCTGTCTTTCTAACCAGTCCTCAGGCTTTCCTCCCCCAAGCTGTCTGTGTCTTTGCCTTAATGCTACTAGTGAACCCAGCTGCACAGAGGCTGTGCGGCTACGCCCACCCTCGTCCTCTCCAGCCTCCTCTTCCCTCGTGTGAGAGGTAGAGGAAGAAGGCAGGGCAAGGTCGGCTGTGGATGCCTCTTCTGGAACCTTCACTAACCCAGTTACGAACTCACTAAGAGCCCACTAATTCTATGTGAGCCTTCAAACTAATTCAACACTGATCTAACAATCCTCCTAAATCACTGTTATCTTAGTGTGTCTGATTAGGATTCGTCTAGAATCTTCTGCTCTGTCTCCTGCAAAACTCTTTCTTCCCTCCTCCATTCATTCAAACTGCCTACACAAGTGTAAATTTGATACAGGTAGAGCTGAGAGATGAGGACGGCACCGGAGGACGCCAGAATGAGGGGCTGCCAATCCATTGCCATCGGATCAGAGCTCAGTTCAATGCCCAGATGAGAAACATGGGACGCAGGTGCATAGTGAGAGGTGGAGCATGTGTGATGGAGATGTTCTCAACAAATGGTGCCCTAAAGATGAACCAGGCGAATGTGGGTTAACATTTGATATGCATTCCTATTCATACAGAAACATCAATACTGGACCTAGAACTCATTGACATTCTCTAATTCGGATTGCATCCCACTAAGCATGTATGCCTTTAGGGTAACAGTGCAGTGCAGTGTCTGAATCATTTTTGAGCATTTTTGAGCAGAGATACAATAGCATTGCAGACTCATACAGAATATCGCCCTGTCCTGTTGAGTGACAAGCAGGAGTGCTGGTGGAGGTGTTGTGGTCCGCATATTCAGCAACAAAAGATGGTTGGAAGACAAAACTCATCAAAAAATCAATTTGTGCAATCCAACATCTAGGTTATGCAAATACTAGTGAAAGTATTTGAACTTATTAGCAACAGATTTTCCTTCCCAAGTATTTCCCACATGGTCTGGTGCATGGCCTGGGGCATATCAAAGTGTGACGGACGGAGCCTAGATGCAGGAGAGGTCTACTGGAAAACGCAGTCCCTGTCATTGAAGCTGATTCTCATAATTGACTCCCAGCCCCTATGAAAGCTCAATGAAGGAGTGAATTCCATGCTGCTTTACTCCACTTCGGCAAGATAGTCATCAACTTCTGCAGGTGTCAAGACTCTGCAAGAAAACATGCCCTAGCAATATTAGGAGAAGAAACATCATATGCAATCCATTCTTTGAACTCTACAGATCAAGACCAAGAGTGACCAAGCCACTTTTTCCTTTGGGGGGAGTGGAGTTGCCTCTAACCCAAAAGGGCTACACACAACAGACATTTATCAGATTGAGGACCACCTTCTACATTAAGGTTCCACTAGCTAGTCCTGGTTCCCAGTTTCCACACAGCATATGGATCGCAGAAGTGGTGCTCCTGGCCAATGATCCCAATACCAGTAGTTTTTTTATACAATCAACAGCCAGATGCACTCACTAGACAGGGAGAGAAAGCCACACATACTCCTGCAATGGCTAGAGGCTTTCATCAAGCAAACGGAAAATTAAACCATAACGATCGAGGTCATGAGACAGATTGTACTCATAAGACGTTGTTTGCCGTAGCCTTGTGGCCATTGACCCCGCGCCCAGTTTGAGCGGGAACAAAAGGGACAGAACCTACCTCTGTCAGGGGCTGACGTTGGTAGTAAGACTTACCTCCATATAAAGAATTAATCCGGGTTTTCCAGATATCCTCTAGAAATCCCTTCACACAAGCATCAATCTGCTGTGTGTGATTTGCCCAAAAACTAGGCCTCAGGAGGGCCTGGGCTTTTGGCTCAGCCTCGAGACTTTCAAAGTTGGTAAACAGGGGTACAGGCACAATTCCCTTGATAGATTTGAAGAGAGCGTCTCTTTGGTGAGAGAACCCCGGACAGTGTATCAGAAAATGAATACTGTCTTCAGATTGCCCACACAACGGGCAATTGCACTCTCCCTTTCCTCTCTGCTTCTGTTTGCTGTTCAAAGGTAGGCTTCCTGCCCTGAGTTTAAATTTCAGTCTAGTGCCGAGAGTGGGTAGACCCTTGAGGTCATCCAAGATGTCCTCCCCCATGTCACCGACTGGAAACAAGTTCAGGGAAGTTTTCTGCCTAACTTCATTTTCATCAGACAATCTCATGGCAACAGACATGGCTGAGGACACTACAGCCTCTAAGTCAGATTTATCCAGCAGGGTCAAGACTTGCGGATCCAGGTCCAGGTCCTTGAGGATCTCTTCTACTCTCTTCTGCCAGGACTTAGCCTGTTTGACAGGGCAGTCCTGTTTCCAAGATATAGAGTCGATTAATTTAGGATATCTGGTGTTGGGCATATGTTGCAGCTGACCCCACCATCTGACCTTGAATTCATCTCGTCGGGAGCTTAAGGACGGAATGCCAAACTCACCCCGAACAGCCACATTGGCTGTTTTGGAGCATGCTGACATACACTCCTTAAGCACCCCCACTTGAATGGATTCTAGAGACTTAGCCTGGTTGGAGTTATCAACCCATATAGCAGATCCGTACTCCAAGGCAGGTCTAATAACGCGACAGGTCATGAGACAGAGAGAGAACCTGAACTTGTGGTCTGTTCCGACAATGCCAATCTCAATGTTCTTGCCTGATATTTGGCCCTCAAACCTGCCAACATGGAAGGTTAAGACAAACTCTCAACAGTTTTCTTTGTTGACGTACACAAGAAGGCGAGTGAAACAAAGAGAAAGGTTTATATCAAAACTCAATAGTCGTCAGAAGGAACGAGAATGGTGCTTACCCTTCTTTCAAAGTAAGGATGGCAGTGTGAATTGCATCTTCCAGCTCCATATCATCTGTATACCTACTCACTCAATAAATCCCCCCAACCACACATACACACATTCATCAACAGTTTTCTGAGGACGAATGGCAAGCCATCTCACAGGAAGAACAGTGATAACCAGAAAAGGGGGAGAGAGACATAGACCATAGACCCCGCCCCATGTTTGGGCGGAACAAGAGGGAACAGACACTACCTTTGTCAGGGGCTCACTCCAGTAGTGAACTTACCTTGGTATACACAATTGGTTCGGGCTTTCCAGATTTCCTCTAGGAATCCCTCGACACAAGCATCAATCTGCTGTGTGTGAGCTGCCCAGCAATTAAATCCCATCAGGGCCAGGGCCTTAGGCTCAGCCTCAAGATAAGGGGGAGGGAGAGAGAATGCACTCATAAGACTTTGTTCGCCGTAGCCTTGTGGCCAGTGGGGGAGAGAGGGAGAAAGAAAGAAGACAAATAATATTTAGCATCCACTGGAAGCCAAATAGCTCGTGGAATAAGAAAGAGACAAAGGGAACCCACAGAGCTCCAAGAACAGTACCTTCAGAAACATTCAAGTACCTGCAAAAAATTGCAAAAAGAAAGCTGACTTGACAAGAGGAAGAGATAGCAACCTCTTCTCTAGGAAGGTCTTTGCATTGGAAACATTCTTCCCAATTGCGGATGCCTTCCATGAAAAGTAAGAGCCTGAGGGGTCCACCTGCACACCCAGCCTCACAGTTAGACACTCGGAGGAATCCCTCTTCAACACGTACTCTTTCAAAACCAGAAAAGAACATTCTACTTACAGATGCAGCAAACAGGAAGTTTTCAGTCACATAAATTTAGACTCGTCTTTCCTTGTTATTTGTCATGCCATCTCAGATATCTGCAACTCATCAAGACACTCTCATCTGATAGTGTCACGCTCTTAAGCATTCAGTCACAGAGGGGCCCCCTGCCTTAGAGCATTCCCCCACAACAAACAAAGCATCTCATCCAAGCTTGTCCGCCACTACAACTTACTTCAATAGCAACGGTTTCATAACAATAACCATGAAATTGCTGCTGGAATCAGATGCCACGATAAAGACCTCCTCCTCCACAGACAACCCACCCACAACAAGCAAAAATAGAGCCATAAACACAAGACGCATCTAATCTTGGGCATGTGCCCCTCATGAAGGTGAGTTTGAGGAAGCCACCTGGTATAGCTGAGGACCATTGTCATCAAAGCCTGCCACCAATAGTGAGACACCAAAGGGTCTCACGCCTCTGCAGATTTACAGCCAACTGAGCGTTACCCAACTGAATGCAAACAGGCTGCCACGTTCACGAAAGTGCAACCAGAAGGGAACTGCGCCCAGAGAGCAATGCTCCTGGCTTCCACACTGAAGTGCACAGCTGGGAACCTTTCACTACTCAACATGCATGCCTTGAAATCCATGCAAAGCTATTTCATGGAACTACCCTTCAACTACTACAAGTAGCTTGTCTTCTGACTTCTGCTTTATCACCTTACAATAAACCCCAAGGAAGATAACATAGACCACATTGTGTGGAGGCTCCTGAGTCGCAGTGATGTCAGATCAAGCTGGATGGAAAGATTTAGAGCAGTTACGAAAATCCGTACAGAAGGTAATGGACCTACCCAGACTGGGTAAACTCCTGCATAACTGCAGCCGTCTCTCTAACCAATTGAGATGTTGGGATGGGCTCCTGCACTCAAGACAAAGCATCAGTGTAAACACCTACAGAACCTCATAGCTACACTATGAAGTAATAGACTTAGTGGAACCAACATATCCTCTACAGGACGATGGCCTGGAGATCTTAAGGGTGCTCCTCAACTGACACCAGATTCCTTGGACTGACAGTACTCCCCATGAAATTGAAGAGTCCATGTTGCTACAAGCATCGAAGTAGAGAGAAAGGGCATTCAGCCTAAAATCTTATTTGTGGGTTCTCTTGCATTGTCCCCGCTAGATGCTCAGAAACAATCAGCATGCAGAGCCACAATGTGCATGCATCTATGAGTTACTTTTATTCTTCATTAAGAATCGCGGACCTGGTAGAGGCGCTGGTATTGTTGTGCTTGCTTTCGGCTCTTGCGCACCAGCACCCGTGAATCAGGACCCATGCCACTGCAATAACCAAGAAAGGAATAAATATTATCAATACCATATGTTTGTTACTGAAACTTAAGCAGATAGACTGGTGAATTATAAGCTACAGTGGCACCAAGAGACATCAATTTCCCCATTTAGTACATAGGAGATAAAAAATAGGCATGGAATCACCATTGCGCAGCGATAAGAGCTGTTGTGATGAACTCAATCGCGATATACCACTAGCATTACAAATACCCACAATGCCTAACACTTGTTGCAAGAATCAAGGTCAGAGAGAACAGTGACCTGTACACAACTCCGATGTTTTCTGTAATTGATTGTATCTTGTGAACCTGCACACATATTTTAGGTCAGCAACCGATCAGGCACAGGACTGCCAAATGAGGGCCAAATGTACTCCGCTAATCAAAAAGCTACATCGGTCTTCTGACGGGGAGTATGCAATTAAGGGAGCATTCGATGACTGCATCAGAATTCATCACTCCTCTTTACCTGAGGATACTTCATGGCAACTAAACCTATCTGTAGCAAGACACGTTGGCACAGGCACTCTCTTTGTCTCTCTTTCAAACCCCTTACACAATTCAACTTATGTATTTGGCAAGAAAGTTGTACCGAGGTTTCATCAACAAGAATAGACGGCAGCTTCTTCTCCGTCGCGATGACAACACCATTTGAGGCTGGCAACACCAACACAAATGCAGATCAGCATCCCCAACAACGACTTGCGGGTTTTCTGACACTATCCATTATCCGCCACAGCAAAAACCATGGAACTCAAGGGAAATTTAACTCCTTACCTCGGATCCCCAGGGAGGTTTGCCCTGCACCTACAGCCATCAAGGCATACTCGATCTGCACCAATTTTCCAGATGGACTGCTCCATTGCACCACAACCCAACCCAACCCACCGCAACCCAACGAGAGAAACATCAAAACACTTCCACAAAACATCTTCCCACTAAAAATACAGCATTCTTCATATCAATTCAAGGTGCCCACGATCCCGCCACTGCATACTGCCACCGCCTGAAGAATGAGAAAGACAAACCTGAACGTAGTAAGAGAGAAGGAATACTGGCTGTCCCCCATCGCCGCTGCTCCTCAACTCACTCTAATTGCTCAAACAACAAATCTTGATATTGCATACAAAAAACCCACTCCGAAGTTCCAAGCGTGATCCTCACGCTTTCTAGGGTTTCCGATCTCTTTCGCTGGTTTCGAACTTTCGACTCTTTCGCAGAATGGTTAACTGGTAACCTGATATAACTTCATGTGGTGAAGTCTGAGAATCCCGGGCAGATGAGATCTGACCCCTCAAAACCCCTCGGAAAAAAAACCTGAACCCCACCTGCTCGCCGTTGGAAATTTCGGATTTTAGCCTTGTAAAAGACTTTTTGGACTGCCCATCCTTGACTCATCTCCCCCAAATGGCAAGCTACAAGCAAAAAATAACTCTAAAATTTCTGGGAGGTGGGTTAAGTATCTCGTGAAGAATTTGATCCCAACAAACACCCAACTTTAGCTGTCCCCTGTATTTGGATTTCGAGGTAATGCGCGGAGAGAACTGGTATGGCAAAACAACAGAGGGGGGCGTGATTTGGAGCACCCGCTTGACTTTGCAATTGTATGAATTGGAAGGTGGTAAGATGCTTCCACATTATGCTTTCAGTCAGTGCAATTGTTGGCGGGATGTCTTAGTTCGCAGCAGTTGAGGATTGCTGTATAACCGTGATGTGATGGTGGTGGCTATGGTCCAACTCTCAGGAACTGCTGATTGAGAGAGGGTTGGAGGAATTAGATCAGCAGGCCCGATGGCTTCAGGGCTGGGGACTACGATCAATCGCATACTTGACCTCTGTCGTGCGCATCCCCAGGTAACAACTTATTTCACGAAGTTATAAATCTCTTTCAATTGTGTGAAGGCTTTAGGCACATGCCTACCACCGAGGGCAGTTTTTTGGAGGGTCGATTGTACCATGTATGGAGGTACATGTGTTTGAGAGGGATAGGTAAAGAAATGATGATGGGCGGTTGTGGATATGCGTGCAGGGATTGTCGCAAAAGGTGCTGGATGAAGAGCTGAAGGTGGACATGGAGCTGATGAAGCAAGCCATCAACTTTCTGCTTCAAAAGGTGGGCATGTGGGAGGCTCTCATCTGTGCCTAAGACAAATTTTTGCAGAGAGTAATGGGTGAAGTGATATCAAGAGTAGAAATTTGATGTGGCTGTCAGTTTCGGGTTTTAGGTTTAAGCCCCCAAATATGTCTCCTTATTGAGAGGTTTCATGAGTGATTGCAGGCAAAGTTGCAAGTGTTCATGCAGGGGGACTCTTCAATTATTTATAAGGAGCAAAACATTGAGAAGGCTGCAAAGTGAGTATTTTTGCTCCTCTGTAGATTTTTGCAGTGTGTTCCTAGTGCTTTTCTGAGGGATCGTTGTAACATGTTGATTGGATTGTGGGAAGTTTGGACCTTATCATGTCGTGGACTCTCTTCATTTAGATCATTTTCTCGGCTTTGGCAAACATGCACAGGATGGCTTTTTGGATGTAATTTACCCTCTGGAGTTAGATGGTTGTTTGTCATTTGACTCCAAGGATGATGGGTCCTTCAGATTTAGAGGCTTGAGTTCAGAAGACATGCTGGTCTATCAGGCCATACAGCAGTCTGCAAGTACAGGTACGAATGATGAATGTCGTTTGTGTTGTTATTATTCAATAATTTTTGAACCTTGCTCCATAGTGGACTCATACATAGTAGCACTCGGGGTTCTTTCTTCCTTCATAAACCAAGTACAAACATCTTGAACCAATGTCCCCTGATAAATCTCAGCCAAAATAGATTGGAAGGGACGGTGGGAAATTGTCCATAAGATGCAAGACTCTACAGCCCATACTTATTCTTTTCCTTGGTTTTGATTGGCACTGCAAAACCATATCCATAGACCCCGCCCTCCAAGTTCAAGGCCCTCAAAATTGGAAGGACGTAGAGGGAGGGTGTTCGCTTGCTGACAAAGAGGCTTGTTGTAATCTGTAGGGATATGGACAATGGATTTGAAAAAGAGGACAAACTTACAGCAGCCACAAGTGAACAAGGCTCTGAAAAATTTGGAGAATCGCAGTCTGGTGAAAGCTGTCAAGTCAGTCAATGTATGCTCTACTTAATATGTCACATCACATTCATCCATCCAACCCATGTTCGACGCAAGAGATCATGACCAAACTGTTGACAGTATAATTATAGCAGGGATTGTCTGAGTCACATGCATGGGCTTGAACCTCATGGTTTGTCAGGAAAAACTTAGGCACTGAATGGCAGTGGAACATCTACTCAACTGTTTGTTGTTATCTGAGTAACATACTTTTTTTACTCCATACTTACCAATACCATACCTATCCATCAAATACACCTCCTCTTTTAAGGCTCCGGCCGTACATATCAACGAATGATAAGGTTACAATTTCCATGTCTGGACAAATGCTGGGACAAGAGCTTTGTTGTGAGTATCTATGCATTTTTTGTGAAGCAAGTATGGAGCAGGATAAACCTGGACACAAATGATGATGTGGTCCTTGGCATTGGCTATCCTTATAGAAACAGGAAATACTCACTACATCACTAGTGGGAGCAGCAGCTTTAAGTCTGTCTTAATGGACAGTGTTTATTGAAATTGGCAAGTGGTTTTGCACCTATAAGAAACATGGTTCTTCAGATAGAGGGATCACCCCAAGTCAGTTACACATCTACAAACCATTTGGTTGACTTTGAGTGGGGCAGAGGTGTTTTCTGTGAGGAAACGACTGCACTTCTTTCCTGCTGCCAGTTTTACTACATTTCTATGTCAGAGGTGTGTGGTAGCAGTCTTACTGAGGGTTGGTAAATGTCTTGCCGTTGGTGCAGAACAAGGCCCGCAAGGTGTACATGTTGTCTGAGTTAACGGGAAGTCACAGGGGGTGCTTGGTACACTGAGCAGGACTTTGTTGATGCGGTCAAGCAGCAGTGCTTGCACTGCAGTTTTACTACATTTCTATGTCAGAGGTGTGGGGTAGCAGTCTTACTGACGGTTGGTAAATGTCTTGCCGTTGGTGCAGAACAAGGCCCGCAAGGTGTACATGTTGTTTGAGTTGGATCCATCAAGGGAAGTCACAGGGGGTGCTTGGTACACTGAGCAGGACTTTGATGCAGAGTTTGTTGATGTGGTCAAGCAGCAGTGCTTGCACTTCATTTTGAAGCAGGCAAGCCTTCTCAGTGCTTTTAGCTTCAATTTGTGGTTCTTCCTATTAAACAAGCAGCTTTCAGCATGAGGACAAAACAGCTATAACATGGAGGGGTGGATGGATCACCTGTGTGTGTGTAGGGACTTGCAACTTTGGAGGATGTAGCAGAGGCTGTTCGTAAGTCTGGCATAACTAAGGTGGAGTTACGCCTAGAAGAGTTCAAACAGGTGATTTCTCTCTCCCCCAAGCAACGTTTCTGGGTGGTTTCCTGTTTTTTTCCTTTCTAGGTAGAGACTGGTAGGTAGGAAGACCCGCAAGGCCACCTATGCCCACCTTGCACTGGGTACAACACGGAATTTGAAAGTGAAGATCATTTCTTCTTTCACTGCCATTCTACTATGAGATTCAATTGGGAGATTCAAGTGTCTATTCCGTGATGCCCAATCTCTCACGGAGGTCTTCCATTACGAGGATCAGAAAAGCTTGGCAGCTTAGCTGTTGAATCTTAGACAATCCCTTGAGCAATAGTTGCTCTTGGGCTGCTTCTGGCCCCTCTTTCTTGATTCTTGCTTCCTCTTGTCCCATAAGCTCTTTGGCTTTCCTAGGACGTTATGAAGTACTACTTCATTTCTCTCTCTTTTTTAGATGCATTTGTGGCCAAATGGGGGCTAGACCAGCCAGACATCAACATCTGAGTCACTGTAACCCGATTGTTTTGGTCATTTGCAAGTGCTCTGGAACATTGGGCTATATTCTCATATCCTGGTGGGTAGTACGGATAATCTGTACCAGGAGGGTTGGTATCCACTGTGGACTATCCCTTCAAGGCCCTAGTCCCCTCATAGCCAACATTTTGCATATGGTGAATGAGTTCATTTTCTCTTCCTTATGTTCATGCTGTCATTTCAGGCTGATGGCAGGTCCATGAGACTGTTCATTCAGAGTACAACAGTGTTAGTTGCACTGATGATTGCCTTGTGTCACTCTTTCCTTGTTGCTCTTCCTAAAATGTCTTTGTTTTCATTATCAGATCCTAGACACGCTTGTATTGGATGGAGATGTTGAGGAGGTGATGGGTGGTCCTGCTTCAAGCCTTACATCATTCTCAACAGTAAAGTTCTCTCACGTGTAACATGATCAGAGATCTAACCTCTGCTAGCTCCTCAGTCCTCACATGGTTTCAAATATGTCCTGCTAGTGACATTGGTGTCGGGTATAGTGCATGAGGGCCAATATGACTTCTCCATCTTGTGAAATATCTCATAAATAATTTTGCTGACCCACGCCTGGCATTGAATGCCAACAATAGCAGAACGCGCTGTTCACATCTTGTTCTTTTCCAATCTCTTTCAGTCTCTGACATCTAGTCATGAATTAGGAGATGGAATTTAAACACATTACACAGAAACCAGCTGACTGATTTCAATCACAGCATGCGGATTACAGTGAACAATATCCACGTGCTGGAGAACTGGCTGTAAAGGGAACATTTATGGTGCAGGACACTTTGTGTTACAGGGCCTCTAAATCTCGGATACCTGAGTCATCTGCATTCACCAGTCTTCCATGTGGTATTTGCCCAGTATGTCCCAAACCTTTTCCTCTGTTGTGTCAGGTGGTCTTCTCTCTTTCAGGTATTTGCCCACTTTGCGATGGAAGTGGGGCATACAAATATGCAATCAACCTTGGTCTGATATAGTAACCCTCAGGAGTAGAGTGAAGCTCACTTGCCTGGATGGTTAATGGTATAACTTAGATCACCTGATCAAGATAATTAGTCGACACTTGTCACAAGCATCACATTGGCAGCAATACCTCCATAAGTTTAATGACTGTCGTGTATGTATAGTTCCCAACAGTCAATCTAGCAACTACGTTGTCACCTGAGGTCTTTGGGTTTACTTCCAAATGCTTCAGTGGGCTGATGACCGTGTTGTGGGCTGTAGGTTTTGCAAGAATGCACGCCAGATGGCCTCATTTCACCTCAGACATGCGTTTACTTTGATGATTGGCTGAAATTCTAAGCGGCTTCTCCCAATGGCCATTCTTCATCCCAGTGCACATCAGCTGTTCACACATATTGGACACTGAGCAGATAGTGTCTGTCCCTAATTTGGTCTTTCCTTAGAGCTTTATGAGCATTGGTTCTCGGAACTGCAAGTGGAAATTCGCACAAGAGCTTTGTGAGGGAACACTTCTGATGAAACAGCAAACATGGATGCAAGGTTGTCTAGCAGTAGACTTGTATTTCCTAGAGCTTTTTTGAAGGCCCACCCTCTTTAGGGCAAACCGCTTCAAAATCAATCTGAATACATGCGCAAGCATTGAGTCGGATGGTGAACCTAAGCTCAGTGAGGAGATGGCAGAAAACCTTAATCTGGTTGCCTTCATTGGTGTACTTTATTGGGAATCAGTGGTGCAGAAGAGAACCATCTGTTGGGCTTCTCCTCGCCCCACACTCATATTGCAGGATTGCAGAGTAAAATGTGTTTGATGTGTATATGTGATGACTCTCATGTTTAATGTGTACATTCTGAAAGTATGTTCTCACAGAGGCATCTCAGGCACAAGCTCTCCAACCACTCCTAGTCCACCAGAGCAACAACATATGCTTCGATTTTGCTATGCCCAGTACATGGGATCCATGATACTTTTAATGTAAACCCTGTATAGCTTTATAAAAAGACCCAAGTGGGGTGACTGTACAAACTGCAAAGGGGAGAAGCAAAATCTCATAGAGCTAGATATAATGATAAACAGAAGTCAAACTATAGTAGTATGATACTTGTCCTCACCTGTACAACCATGCACACATCCCATAGTACATGGTTTGCGCATCACCCACAAGAACCGGATAGCATCTCCATATATTGTTATCCGAACATCATGAAACCAGATGGTTCATGCTTATCAAACAGGTGTGCACTTTCATTCGCCATTGTTGTGGGACGACATGGAGGAGATGTATGGAGCTACCAAGGGGCCTCGTAGGTACTCTGGAGCTGTGGGCACAATCGAGTTGGATGACTTTATCCAGGAGTTCGACAGCTGGTGTGATTTGCAGCAGATGCGCAATCCACAGCTATTCACCCCATTCATGGCGTGGAAGGGACTGTTCCAGCATTTGGAAGGCCCGCCTATGGACGATTACCACGAGTTCAGGCGAGGACATGAAGCAGAGATTGAGGAGTGGAGGATGTATTGGTCACCTGACTACGTCTCCATTACTCGAGGCACGACGCGACCAGTAGCTGCATCAGTACCAATAGCTCCCACTGCCAGCACTAGTAGTGGAGCAAGTAGTGCCGGTACTTCTGTAGGTGGTACCCCAGTTCAAAAGGTGCTACTACTCCTCCTGCCACGACTACAACACATGTGCCTAGATTCAACCCGGTGGTGGAGTTCTTCCAGGAGTTGCGGAGGAACTACCAAGGTGTACGGACAGAGAAGCTGCGAAGTTTGCAAGACTTCCAGCGCAAACCCAGTGAGAGCCTGCGAGAGGCCTACACTCGTATGAGGCGCTTGATAAGTGTGACCCAAGGGATTACTGAAGCTCAGGCAATCCAGTTTTGGTATGGAATTCTGGACAAGGAGCTCAAGAGAAGGGTGCGAGATGCAACCCTGTTACAAGCAGCCCAACCCACATTAGCAGATGTGTTTCTGCTGGCTGAGCGGATTGAGCTCAACATGGTGGAGGAGCGAGTTGTTACAATTGGATTTGGCAAGGACATGCCTGCACGGGGCGCAGCTGTCAGCCCACAGGCACAAGGGACTGCCCAACAGCGTGGTCAGGGGGGCAAGGTTTCGCAACCCAAGTTCCATGGAGCTTACAGGGGACCTCAGGTGCAGAGGCCCGTGGCATCTTTTGCAGGCCAACAACAACCAGGGGTGATATGTTGGACATGTGGAGGACCCCATGTCAAGAGAGATTGCCCAGAGAATGGCAGAAGGCCGGCACAAGCACAGCCTGCACAGTTGCAGTGTGGGCATTGTGGCAAGTATGGGCATGGAGATGCCCAGTGTTATGACTTGCATCCTGAGTTGCGCCCAGGCTAGTTCCAAGGGAACAATGGTGGCCGGGGGCGAGGTGGACCAGCCCAGAGAGGACGAAGTGGTCGGGCACGAGGTGCAGGCTAAGGGCAAGCTCAACATGGCCAAGGACGCGGAGGTCAGGGTGTTGATCAAGGCATGGCCAACCGGCTTCAACAGCTAGAGCAGAGGCTCGCTGCCATGGCTATAGCTCAGGCAGTACCGGCTCCCAGGCGGGATGGTCCACCTCCTGTTCCTGATGGAGGAGATATGGGAGGCATGGGATTCATGTGCGGAGCAGCACTACCACTAGAGCAGGTGGAGTCTGCTGCAGCCGTGACTCGAGGAGCAGCACGAGATCCTGAGCCACGAGGTGCAGAGGTGGAGTTGGATCCACAACGTGGGGAGGCAAGCCGTCAAGCGAGGCTGCCTCAGTCATTCACCTTGGCGGAGACAGTGTCAACGCCATCCATGGCACCTAGTTCTCGCCTGACTGTTACCGAGGCGGAGGTTTCTATGCCATTGGGGAGAGCTACACGTGCAGCACTGACACCTGCTACCAAGGCTAGTGCAGCCGGTGTGTTATTGGGGGCAGCCACCTCTGTGTGTCAAGCCCCACTGTTCTCGGCAACCATGATTGCGACGCCGGGGGTAAGACCAACTGCAGTGTTCAGACTAGCAGCAACACTCTGTGAGAGTGGGGAGGTCACTTCATCTTCTGCGGAGTTAGTGGAAGGTGTAGTGGCAGAGGGATCCTCGGATTTGAGGGTCAAGACTGCCACGGCTGCGCCCTGGCAAGCTGCAGCTGCCAGGTTGACGGAGCTGCCAGCTAGGCCAGCCTTTGAGCGCACCATGGTGACACCTGGAGTTGTCTTGTTAGACAACCAGGATGGCATTTTCTCTTTGAGTGGACCGGCAGGCAAGAAGTACCGGCCACTGCGGGTCTTGTTGGACTCGGGAGCTCAGCCACTGATGTTGGGCAGGGCTGCTATTGCAGGTTTGGGCCTCATAGAGGCGGATATGGAGCCTTGTCCTTTCCAGATACAGACATCTCTGGGAAGATCAGAGCAGGCTCGGGGCATGACACGACATCAGTTGGCCATTAGACTGCAGCCGGATCACCCTACAGATGGCTCAGTGATGCGAGCCAAGGCCATTGTGACAGACGCGGTCTCTTACGATGTCCTCGTTGGTGGGGCAGTATTATACCTCATGGGCTTCACCCTGGACTTTTGGGAGGAGTCAGCATTCTACAGGCTTGGATGGCAGTCAGGGGATGGTCGTCGTGCACAGCTCCCTGTGACATTCATTGGGGGTATTGCAGCTGCCCAACAGGGCAAGATGCCAACACTAGCCGCCTTTACAGCTGCAGTTAGTTGGCCTGGAGAGTTGCTGGAAGGCAATGCCCATGCAGAGGATGTGCCACCTCCAGCAGAGCAGGATGACATGCATGGTGTGGCGGAGTTGCCTACCATGGTTGCTCACACTCCATTGTGGGGTACGAGCAAGGATTTGCAGCAGGTTGCTGATCGACGGGTGCAACAAGCCTGGGTAGAGGCTTTTGTACCGTCAGGAGAGGAGGAGAGTGCGGGTATTGCACCAGGACCACCTCAGTTGTCACCATTGGATACCACACCTATTGTGTGGCAGTATCCGGATGGAGGCATTTGCCTTCTGGACTTGTTTGGCGGGATCAGCACCGGATTGGCTGCTGTGCTACAGGCAGGTGTGCGGGTAAGGCGTTACCTGTATGTGGAGAGGGATGAGACTGCACGACGCATCTCACTGCGCCATGTTGCTTAGTTGGTACAGCAGTACCCTGCTTTGTTGCCGGTGTCTGCAGTTCGTGGATACCAACAAGCCTTGCCAGCAGACATTCGTTGTTGGGGGCGCCGGATTTGGAGCAGGTTGGCTCCATTGATCTGGTAGTGGCAGGTTGGCCCCGCCAAGGGCATTCATCAACCGGGCATGGCAATGGATTGCGAGACTCGAGGACGGGTCTGTTTTGGGAGATGGTGCGGATTTTGCGCCACTTGCAGCTTCATCAAGCTGTATCGCCAGCATACATCTTGGAGAATGTGCCACTGATGGGCGATTCTCGGGCCAGGGTGATGGCCAGTGTGCATCAAGTCCGGTCGTGGCTTGGGTCAACAGTGCTGCTGGATGCAGCTGCAGTGGGATCACGGGCTCATTGTCCACGGCTATGGTGGACTAACTTGATGCCACCCGCACTGCTCAAGCGTGCATTTGATGGGGTGTTGCGGCCAACACACCTCATAGTGGACAGCATTTTGGACAAAGGGAGGCAGTCTCAACGTGTGAGACACGATGACCGTTTGCCTTTGGCAGTGGTCAATAGGGTGGGTCAACCACGAGCAGCATTACCTACACTGCTCAGCTTCCCAGGATCCCATGCTTTTCGGGATGGTGGAACTGGCCTCCTGTGGGATGCTCAGTTGCAACAGTTAGTGGAGCCTAATGCCGACGAGCGAGAGCGGGCTATGGGATTTTCCACTGGGACCACGGCGGTGCCTTCTCTTTCTGAGGCATCACGTCGTCAGGTGTTGGGGCAAGCAATGGATCTCAATTGCTTGACCTGGATTATCAGCTTGGCTATGGCTGAGCAACGTAGAGTGCGGAGTGCACTTCCCTTGACAGTCTCTCTGCCTACCGAGACGGTAAAGGCAGCGAGTGGGGGCGAGCCGGTGAGGACCACGGGGTGTAGACATCCATGGCACACGTGGGAGGTGCTCGAGGTTCAGAGGGAGTTGGCAGCCAAGGCAGCTGTGATGGATGAGGTTGGGGATTCTTCTCGGGATGAGGAGGTTCTCAATGATGAGATGATGGGGCAGGATGAGGCCTTGTCATTGACTGAGCAGGAAGGAAGTACTGCTCAAGAGGTTGCAGCATAGCAACCACGGGACGCGTCCTCTACCTCTAAGCCCACTGGACTTAAGGTTGCAGTTACGGAGGACAATTGGGAGCTTGACATTGGACCCATTGTCACCGGAGGAGAGAGACGACGTATATGGTGGTTCCTGAGGGCTTACAGGAATTGCTTTGCCTTCAGTTTGAAGGACTTGGGAGCACTGAAGGGTCAAGAGATCCGTATTGAGTTGGCCACTGACACGCCAATCTTTCGGAGACCCTATAGATACAGTGACATGGAGAGGTCTTTGATTCAGATGAGGACTCAAGATCTCTGGGAGGCAGGTTTGGTGGAGCTCTCTGGTGGAGAGTATGCTTCAGCCACAGTGATGCCAGCCAAGAAGGATGTCTATGGCAATTGGACGGAGAGACGTATGTGCGGTGATTACCGGCCTGTAAATCGTCAGACCAAGTCCGATAGGTATGCCATGCCGACACCAGAGGAGATCTTTGATGCCATTGGGCATTCCAAGGTCTTTAGCACGTTGGATTTACGATCCGGATATCACCAGTTGCCGATCAAGGAGGCGGATAAGCAAAAGACGGCATTTGGGGGATCAATGAGCACGGGAAGGATTGCCTATACCAGTGGCGGTTCTTACCATTTGGGCTTAAAAACGCTCCCGCTGAGTTTCAAAGAGTCATGGACAGGATTCTAGCAGGGGTAGAGTTTGCTCGGTGCTACATAGATGACATCATCATCTTTAGTGCTACGGTGGAGGAGCATGAGAGACACCTTCAGGGGGTATTTGAGCGCTTGAGGACGCACGGATTGAAGTTACATCCGGGCAAGTGCAAGTTTTTCCACAACCAGATTGAGTATCTGGGTCACATGATATATCCTGGAGGATTGGGGGTACAGCAGACTAAGGTAGAGTCCATTGCACAGGTTCCACGCCCCACGGATGTGAGCCGAGTTCGAGCTTTCATGGGGTTAGCAAACTATTACAGACGGTTTGTTAAGGGATTTAGTGCCATTGCAAAGGCTCTAACCAAGCTGACCAAGGTGGACCAGGAGTGGCAGTGGGAAGATGAGCAAGAACAAGCTTTTCAAGAGCTCAAGGCGAGGTTGACCTCGGCGCCCATCTTGAGACGACCTATCAGGGGGCGTCCTTTTCAGCTGCATACAGATTGGAGCATGCTGGGGCTTGGAGCGGTGCTCACACAGGTGGATGATGAGGGAGAGAGTTCGTAGTGGCTTATGCTAGCCGCTCGAACAATGCTGCAGAGTCTAAGTATAGCTCATATGAGGGAGAATGCTTAGCTGCAGTGTGGGCCGTGGCACACTTCAGGTGCTATCTATACGGCAATCTCTTCACCCTTGTCACGGATCACCAACCACTCAAGTGGTTGATGGAGTCAGACAAGCTTACGGGGAAGCTTGCACGGTGGGCACTCATCCTTCAAGAGTATGACTTTCAGGTGGTGCATCGACCGGGTTTGGTCAATCGCAATGCAGATGGGTTGAGTCGCAATCCATGCACGAGCCAGCAGGATGACACTGGAGCTCGGTGGCATGGTGAGACGGACGAGGAGATGGTGCCCGGATGGCATGCATCTGCATTTCTGTGTGTATTGGCAGCGGAAGGCCAGGTTGGACCTGCAACAGGGATGACTGTAGATCAAGTGTCTGAGGACCCTGAGGCCAGCAATGAGCAAGGTGGCGCCAAAGATATACATGAGGATTCAGTTGTGTTGGACTACCTCCGCACTGGAGACACTGCAGCCACTGTGACTGCCAAGGAGAGGGATCGGATCCTACAACGAGCCAAGAGGTTCAAGTGGGAGGGGACACACCTGCTCCGAGTGTGGGAGGATGGTCGAGTGAGGATTGTGCCTCACCCAACACAGCGGGCACGGTTAGTGCGGCATGCCCATGAGGAGTTGGGGCATTTTGGGGTGCGACGCACTCATAGTCTACTGCAGGGGCAGTATTGGTGGCGTGGTATGCACACAGAGGTGCAACAATTTGTGGCTAGGTGCATGGTGTGTGACAGGGTGCGTGCTTCATTCAACGCCCCTACTCCACAATTGCACCCTCTTCCGATCATGGGATTGGGCTACAGGTGGAGTCTTGACTTCGCAGGGCCGTTGCCACTGACCATGCGCCACAACAAGTACGTGTTGGTGATGGTGGAGCACTTCTCCAAGTGGATTGAATTGGTTCCATTGCCTGATAAGGCTAGTGAGGGAGCTGCGTATGCATTCTTGGATTGTGTGCTTAGCCGATTCGGTGCTCCAGCTGAGGTACTCACGGACCAAGGGAGAGAGTTCTTGGGGGAGTTTCAGGCTTTGTGTGACAAGGCCTTGATAGACCACCGCACCACTTCTCGGGATCATCCTGAGGCCGATGGCTTGGCAGAGAGAGTTGTTCAGACAGTAAAGAGGGGTTTGCGCAAGTATGGCTTGCAGAAGGGACACCTAGGAGATTGGGACCTTCAGTTACCCTGGTTAGCCATGGGCTACAGGTTCAGCAAGCAAGCATCACTTGCCTCCTTCTCACCATACTTTCTTCTCTTTGGCCGAGAGCCGGATTTGCCTACATCCATTCGCAGAGAAGCTGCTACAGTTCTTAACCTTGACGATCCGGACGTGTGGGCACGTGCATGTGAGCAGCGTGCAGAGTTGTTCAAGAGAGTCATGCCCATGGCTTTCGAGAACCTTGCCATTGCACAACACCGTGATACGTTGAGGTATGCTACCATACGTGGTGGGGGCTATCGTCCTGGGGTTCGGAGATTCAACCCTGGTGACTATGTCTATCTGCAGCAGACTGCTCCTACGACCCTGGATGTGACTGCAGGACGTGTTATTTTGAGGGTTCGAGAGGTCTTGCCCTCAGGCGTCTTGGTCTTGGAGGGTCGGGATGGCATAACTTGGAAGGACCATGTGCGTAATTGTGCGCCATGTCACCTTCCGAATGTCGATGGCAGGATTGACCCAAACCTGGCAGTGGTATCTGCAGGTTTGAGGTGCATGTTGTGTGGGTCTGCTAAAGGGGCAGCCACCATGCTGGTGTGTGATCGATGCTCTAGAGGTTGGCATATGGGATGCTTGACTCCACCTCTTGAGATGGTTCCGGATGGGGATTGGTTATGTCCACAATGCATTGGATAGTGGGAGTGGATACAACCATGGAAGGCTAACAAGCAACGCAAGGCCCAGCTACAGGAGACCTTGAATACACGAAGTCCTGGCTCAAGTTCACAGATTGCAAGACGGCGACTAACGATGGGGCTACTCTTGTACCCGGCCTCTTGGTCTATAGAGTTTGAGTACGATAGGGACAGTGATAGAGGACTTAGTACGGCTATGGCTATTACATCTTGTAGCTATCTGGAGGTAGAGGGACCTATCCACCAGCTAGGGGGGCGATTGTGGTAGACTACTTTATTGTGCATATATGTGTGGTGTGGTTTGGACAGCGATGTAGTTGTGTAGCGATACGTATGCGCATGACAGCTGTCAAGTTAAATAAGCACAGTGTGAAACTAGCTAGAATAAAGCTAGTTATTTGTATTTAACACTTGGATTTAGGTCAAGTGTTAAATCAGGTGTCAAGTTTAGTTTGACACCTGACCCGTCTTATCTTCACGAGAGCGGCAGTCGCGCGGCTCATCTCTCTCGAGTTGAGCCTGCGCGACCGAGCTCCTGCATGCGTTTAGATCTGAGTGTGCTCATGATGGGAGTGTAGGTTGTTGTGGGGTGGAGTCCCCATAGCTTGGGGTGCCCCTGGCTCGACTACTATTTCAAAGAGTGATGGTTTTGGTTTTCATGTTTTGTGTCAACAGTGTGTTCTTAGCTTTGTTCTATCAATTGTGGTAGACTACTTTATTGTGCATATATGTGTGGTGTGGTTTGGACAGCGATGTAGTTGTGTTGCGATATGTATGCGCACGACAGTGTAAAGCTGTGTCGGGCTGTGACTGGCTGTGCTAAGCTGTGTCGGGCTGTGTGAAGCTGTGCGAAGCTGTGGCGGCTGTGACCGGTTGTGTGAAGCTGTGTCGGGCTGTATAACCCCCCTAAAGCCTGCTGCTGCCACCCCTAAGGCTCCTGTTAGTCTGCGCAAAAATTAAGGGTACCCCACAGAACCCGTAAAAGCGTCTAAGTCCCAAGCAGCCCTCTAACACTCCCGTCGAGACACTGGCTATTCGGAGCCACCCCAACTCTTCCGCTCATAACACTTCCTATTTCTTATTCTTGTTTCTTGGAGGAAACCACCTGCACGTAATTCGCACTTCTGATTGATTGTTGCCTATTTAGGTAACTTCTTAATTCCCAACCCCCTCCGTGGACATTCCCACCTGGAATGTCCAGTAGGACAACACATGTGGCATAGGTCCCTCTTACTCGGAAAGGGTTCCGTTACCCTTACTCTGAGTGCATTAATGGGCCCACAATTAGTATTAGCTGCTGTACCGGGTAGGTACTTTGACGGCCCTATTTGTCCTCTTGCATGATGAGACGCACTTTTGCAATCGATGCAGTGCGGTGTGTTTCGCCTTAGTGGCCACGTGTCCGTTTCTAGACATGCCCCCGACTTCCTCTCTCCGCGTGGCATATTCTCCAAGTTTGACTTCCAAACTTCTTCTTCACTTGATGGCCACTTTTCTGACGTTAATTCACGTCCACCTGTCACTGACCCTATGGACTGTGTAACCTGCATGGGCTGTGTTGGGTTGTGACAGGCTGTGTGACACTGTGGTGGGCTGTGTGACACTGTGATGGGCTGTGATGGGCTGTGTGACGCTGTGATGGGCTGTGATAAGTCGTGTCACGCTGTAATGGGCTGTGATAGCTATGTGAACACCTGTACTTCCCACCTTGGTCATATACGCTCGGCTTAGCGACAAGTGCTCCATACTCCGTTGGTATCACTAGCGCAGCCCGTGACTGTTTTTGCGTTTCAACATGCAAATCGTGCTGCAATGGTTTGTCATGGATACCACTGTACCCCTTCAACTTATTGGCATTGACTCTTCCCAGCATCTCTTTGTTAATGGTTTGTAACATGGCGGTGTTGTTATCATACATCTTCTGTATGACATAAGGTCTTTTCCATGGTGATTTAAGCTTAGAAGCCTTAATCTTCCCCTTCTTTTGCAACCACAGAACCAAATCTCTCGTCTTAAAAGTCTTTAATTTACCTTCATCAAACTGATCCTTCCTCTTCATCTGAATTCTGGTCATGTTATCAGCTGCATCAACACGTACTTCTTCCACATGGTATAATTCATGTTTCCTGACCTTAATTGAATATTCCAATTTCATTCTCCTTCCCCATTCAGTTCTCATGGTAGGTAACAAGAATTCCACTGGAAGTAAAGCTTCCATACCATAAACTAATTGGAATGGTGTATACTTAGTTGTGACTTTATTGAAGTCCTGTATGACCACAAAGCTGTCAGCAGCTTTGTATCCCAATCTGTTCGTTGCATTGACTATCTTAGCCAAGATAAGTACATAGTATTTTGTTGGTAGCCTCTGCCTGCCCATTACCCTGTGGGTAATATGTTGTACTCTTCCTATGCACAATCATGAACTCTTTAGTCAATAGTTCAATGGTCTCATTAAAGAAGTGACTTCCCTGGTCACTGATAAATTCCAGGGGACAGCCAAATCATGTAAATATATTCCCATACAGGAACCTTGTTGTGGACTTAGCTGTGTTGTCCCTCAGAGCTTTAGCTTCCACCCACTTTGTGTATAATCAGTGGCTGTGATTATATACTTAGTTTTGTGTATTCTTGGCTGGTGGTTAATTGGTCCAACAAAGTCTAGTCCCCATTCTGAAATGTTCAGTAGGCATCGTAGGATGCAAAGCCATCTTCCTCGATCTCTGCAATGGGTCCTAGCCTCTGACACTCATCACAACTCTGACAATACTTGTGTACATCCTTGAACAAAGTAGGCCACCAGTAACCTGCAAGTAGTATCTTTCTACTGGTAGTCTTTCTCCAAATGACCTCCAGCCACTCCTATTATGACTTCCTCCAAAACTTTATTTACTTCATGGTGGTACAAGCATCGTTTAAGTACTCCATCAGGCCTAGCTTATACATTCTGCCCCCCTACCATAGTATAAGGTAAAGCCTTGATAGCATTCTCTTCCTCTGCTTCTTTCCATACAAAGTGGGCACCTGGACCATGAGTAAGGTAGTATCTGATTGGCCACTGCCATCTAACAGTCATCGGCACTTCCCTGCACCTCCACCGCAAATAAAAACTCGCATCAGGTAATTGGTGTCTACTATTGGGCAGGTCTTCACTGTTGATAGGGCGTGGACAAGTTGATTCTGCCACAGAGGCGGGGATGGCGTGGGTTCTGGCCACAAGATGCAAACGGCCCAGGCTTGTAAACAACTTCGAACTCAAACTCGTGCCAAGATTATTAACCACCTTGCTATCCTTCCACTTATCAAAGTTTGTTCCACCAGATATCAGAGCCTGTGATCCACATAAAACATAAACTTCCTTCCCAATAGGTAATGCCTGAATTTCTTGACTGCATAAATCATTGCCAGTGCTTCTCTTTCAGTTGTGCTATAGTTCCTTTCAACACTGTTCATCAACCTGCAGCATAGTACACAGGTGAATCTATATTTCCTGTAATATTTTGGGCTAACACGCTCCCAACGCTTCTCCTGAGGCATCACAGGAACATGAAATACTACATGCCAGTGAGGGTTAATAAGCACAGGTTAGTTGTTACTGACAATGCTAAGTTCCTCAAAACGCCTATTGACATTCGCTGTCATGCAAAACTGCATCTTTCTTCAGAAGCTTGCTCAATGGTGCTGTATATGGGACCGTTAACAAAATCTTCTGTAATAACTGTTTGTCCAAGGAATCTCCTTAGACTCTTGACATTTACTGGTGGTGGAGAGGCTTTATGGCCTCTCTCTTGTGGGATCCACAAGAAGTCCCCTCTTACACACAATGTGTCCCAAAAGCACCCCTGAGTTCACACAGAAAGTACACTTCTCTGGATTCAGGCCCAGACCTCTCATCCTGCATCTGGCCAAAACATAACTCCAATTTATGCAAGTGCTCATTCTTAGAGCTGTACACACTAAAAGATCAAGAACACCTGCATGAAATCATCCAGATACTCATGAAAAGATTCACTTATCACTCTCTCAAAGGTTGCTGGTGCATTACAAAGTCCAAAAGGCATGACTTTGTATGCATAAGCACCCCAGTCTATGATGAAAGCTATCGTTCCTTGGTTCTTCTACCACTTGCACTTGATTTTAACCACTGAAGCCATCCATGAATGAGTACATCTCATGGCCTGCCACAGTGTCCAATACCGCTTCTGTGAATGGCAAAGGGAAAGGATCTTTCTTCGTACAAGCATTCAACTTCTTATAGTTCACACAAACTCTCAGTTTACCATTCTTCTGGGAACTATCACAATGGGTGACAACCAAGTTGTATACTCTATTGGGTATATAAACTTAGCCTCAGCCAACTTCTTGATCTCTTCTCCAACCTTCTGTGCATAGTGGGATTCATTCTGTACTTGCCTGTTTGATTGGTACTGACCCTGGTTCCAGTTCAATCTTATGCTGACAGATCTCAGGTGGTACCCTTTCAGATCCTCGTAGCTCCAAGCAAATACATCTCTGTATTGATGAAAGACTCTTAGCTTCCTCAAGAATCTAGCTCCAAATCAGCCCCTACCTTCACCATCCTCGGTTCCCCTTCAGTTCCCACATTCACTTCTTCTCACCTGCTCATCAGCTGTGATTGTCCGTCCAGTCAGCACTTCATCCTGTAAACACAGTGGCTGGTTTCTCTAGGATTTTCATTTCTCCCTCTCTTTCTTCATAGAAATGTGGTGGGTAACTGCTTGTTTCACCCTCAATGGTGTTGCTGTCACTACACCACAACAGATACCTTTTAAACAACTTAGGCCTTCCATTGCATTCTCTGCAACCTGCTACCACTCTGGGTGTGCAGCGAACAGGGTAGCCCTGCTCCTCATCAAGTCCTCCCCTCCAGTCATACTCCCTAACCCCTTGAGGTCTTCTCGTAGCAGGTAATCTACTAGATTTCTTAGTGGTGATTTGTATCTTGTGCATCCCATCATGCACAGTTAGTAACTGGGAATTCCAGTCATGGAATACCCTGGCCTGTTTCAGCCACGGTCGCTCGACCCCAACAATAAGGAGTAAGCTTCCATGACTTCATCCATTTCAAACACAGTTACTGTGATCATAAAGATCATCTTTTGAATCTGTATCTTAACTCCTCTTATCAATCCCAATGGCTGTACACTTCTTTGATCTACCATTGTTACTGTAAATGGGGCTGGTTTCATGTTACTTAGACCAAGCTTCTGCCTTAATTGGTCTATCATGATATTCACTCCAGAGCCTCCATCTATCAGTACATCAGTTGGTTCTGTGCTTCCAATTCTCAATTGGATTACTGGCATAGAATTATCAAAGTCCGTGACTGTTTCTCGCCCTTCCGGCTTCACATTATAACTGGTCACCTGCTGTTCAGGTCTGTGTTCCCTGTCACATGGGCAATTCGATTGATTGATTGATACAGTTTGTGTCTACAATAAGGTGCCACAACCAATAGCTGTCCACAATAAGGTGCCACAACCAATAGCTGTCCAATGGTAATCTCCGCTTTGGACTGGCATATTACTTTAGCCAAAGTCCCTTCATTACTCTGCATTTTTGCAGCTTCTTTCTTCCCTTCATCCTCACTCACTTCCTCTTCTCTTTCAGAATCAGAGGAATCTGCCATAGGAATATCAGTACTCTTCTGCATTTCCCTTATGGTATCTGCCACTTCCTTATGCAGTTCCTTCTCTCTTTCCAAGCCTCATCATCTTGCACATCACTGCCATCTTCATTATCATCACCTTCCTTATCTACTGGAGGTATTATTTTGGCTTTGCTTCTCGTTACTATCATTGTACTTACTTCTGGTAAAAACACATGGCCTAACCATGTGAGCTGCCACCACTGGCCCCTCATTCACAGGAGCTCTCATCTCATTCTGGTGTCTGATCCAGAATGGACAGTCTGCCTTGCGATATCCTGCCTGATTACAATAGTAACACAGTTCTTCCCCATTAGGTCCTCGCCCTTGGTCTGTTCTGGGATTGTTTCTGTAATCCTGATTCCCTGGCTGGTAATCCCCCTTGGATTACCCTGATAGTTGCCTCTGGAATTTCCTTGGTAATTCCCTCTTGGATTACCTCTCCCTTCCATGCCATTGTTATAACCACTAGACCTACCATAGTGGTCCTGATCACTGTTTCTTCTTGGCTGGGGCTGCACTTGATGCACCCTTACTTGCCTAGGTTCTTTTGCTGCTGTCCTTCTGTTGTAGTAACAATTCTCAGTAGAATGGTTATCTATTTTACAGATAGTACAGTGTTTCTCCTTCATGTGGCATTTAGTGGTGGTATGGCCTTCATTCTGGCATTTTGCACACCAAACACCCTTCCTCCAATGTGTTGCAGCCTCTGTGGCATACTTCTACAAGATTTCTTCTAATCTTTTTTCATAGTTATCCCTCTTCAACTTTTCATTCCTTTTACTCTTCCTTTTAAGCTCTTGCTCTTCTTCCTCATCTAACTCATCCTCAGAGTCCTCATCATCCCTTTTCTCTCTCCTGAGCATTCCCAATTGATCAATTTTGTTCGCTGTTTCAAATGCCTCCTCCACTGTATTATGGGGTAACATATCCACTTTCTTTTGCAACTCTGGTCTTAGTCCACTCACAAACCAAGTCTTCTGTAAACCTGGTGCTGGTACAGCATCCAGCTTTTTCATCATCAATTCCATCTTTTCCATATACTCCTCAACAGTTTCATGCTTCTTTTGTTTTAACTTTTGTAAACTTCCATACACTTCATCCTCAGTTTTACTTGTCCTGAACCTATTTCGGAATGTTGTATTCAAGCCATTCCAGGTTAGGAAATGATTGTCAGGGAATCTTGTATACCATTCACTTGCTTTCTTTATAAGTGAACAAGCAACAGTCTCATCTTGGCATCATCGCCATTCTTATTGTTCACAATACACATGTGCTCAAATTGGCTAATGTGTGCATCAGGATCCCCTTTTCCTGAATATATTGGATAAGGTGGTTTTGCCCGTGTTGGTTGTAATGCCATCTGTGGCCCTACCCCCTGCCCACTTACAGGTGATGGCCCCCTTGCTGGTGCTGGTCCTTGAGGACCTGTTGTAGTTGTGGTGGAACTTCCACCTAGTGCTGGCCCCTGAGCACTCCTTGCTACTGGCCCCACTATATTCACAGTATTCCCAGCTCCAATTGCACTATTTCCCACACTCCCTGTCCCCCTAGAGCCAGATCCAGGCTGCCCGCCTGATCCCCCTGAGCCGACACCTTCGTTGGCCTGTGATCCAAGTGCTCCACTTGATCCAGGTCCAACGGGTTGGGATGTCCTGGTTGTAGTCTCAACCTCAGCTGTTGGGTCTACTTCTTCATACTCTTCCTCTTCCAATTTCTTCTCTCTGTTTTCATCCTCCAAGTTCTGCCCTTGGGTTTCTTCTTCACTCATGTAACTCAACTGCAATGGTGTTGGAGAGTCTCAACTCTCCGTTGGCTCTGCCACATCCTCTCCTCCTTCTTCGTCTTCCATCTCAGAAACAGGAGTTCTTGCTTTTGGTGTTCCATGCCAACTCTTATCAAAGATTTTTGTCAAATCTTTTATCCAGGGATGTACCTCAGATCTTTCACCTCGTGGTTGATCTTCTTCTTGTACCAATTCCCTTAATCTTTCTTGCAAAGAAAAAGAAGGAGTGGCATCCAACTCTAGTTCTTCCAGTATGGGTGATGTACTCTCTGATCTTAATGGTGTGAGAGGTTCAGATGATTCCCCTATGTCTATTCCTCTCTCCCAAAGATATGGATAATTAGCTTTCAGATAACTTTCTCTTTTTGCTGAATATCTCTGGAGTCTAGCTTCTTTTTCATCACTCATGTCCCATGTCTTTCATTTCTATAATGTGGCAATAACCAAAACTCTCTTCTATAGTATCTCTCGTATATGCCTGGGTTTCTTTCAAGCTTCAATGCACCCTTGGCTATACTAGAAGTCTCCGTTACCATATAACCATATGGCAAACAAGTCTGGAAAGCTGTTCTTGGTGTGAGTTTGATCCACAGAATATCCTTTGGAATCCAATTCTTTACCAGAACAAGCTCCTCATGCATATGAGTATAAACATTCACCTTCCTTTCCTCCCAGCCTTCAAACTCTACTCGCTTAATGGATAGCAATGCTATCACATAAACCAGTGTTGGTAACCAACGTGCTCTTCCTCTACAGGCCACCTGATAAATCTTTATCACACCTTTCTCCAGACCCCACTCAGGGTTAGCATCATGCACTCTCTTAAGAATGTTTTCATTACAACTGTCTGGCAATTCCAAGAACCTCTGAAAGAATTGTTTGGACAATCTTTCCTTCTCAGTTTCACAGGGAATTTGATTCACATCAAATTCTTTAATTCTCCAACCACCATGATCCCACCAGATGCCTGTCACATCTGGTTGTTCATGACCCTGTTCCCCAGTATGGTCGCCAAATGTCGAGCGGCTTTTACTCACCCATCCCTTCGCTATCCGAGGTGGAAACTCCAAGATAGAAGAGTTGGATATCTCTAAGCACTCAGCCCGCTTAGAACAATCAGTCATGACCTGCAGCTAGTGAATCATGGTTGTGCTTCCTATTTGTATTCCTTCCTGCCTTCATGTTATCAATTTACCTTACCGTGTATACTGAAGCATCAGATTGCTTCAGTATCTACTAAGTTCCAGTTAATCATGCATTCATTCCACAGCTTCTCTCGTGTCTCTCTACACAGTATGTTTGTATCGATTCAGTATCGGATTAAGATTAATCATGTATCATGCCTATGCCATGGTGTCTCTATTCTATCCTACTGTATAATTTTACAGCTTGCATGAACTAAGCCTCATTCAAGTCATCATCTCCTCTTCACTGTTTTCCGCTCTCCGTTACGTTTCTTCCTCTCTTCCACAAGTCGCCCTCCTCCAGAAGTGATCCCCTTCACGTTGCCGCTCTCCTAATCTACCCGCAAGCTGTTCTAACCACCTAACTAACTAACCGTCACCCCTGAAGTAGCACGTTCCCTCTGTAAATGTCATTCCCTGTCAATGATAACTGTTCCCCATGTACTGTGTCAAGCTGTGCCGAGCTGTGCCGAGCTGTGACTGGCTGTGTAAAGCTGTGTCGGGCTGTGTAAAGCTGTGTTGGGCTATGATTGGCTGTGCGAAGCTGTGTCGGGCTGTGTGAAGCTGTGTCGGGCTGTGACTGGCTGTGCGAAGCTGTGGCGGGCTGTGTAACCCCCCTAAAGCCTGGTGCTGCCATCCCTAAGACTCCTGTTGATCTCAGTCTGCGCAAAAATTAAGGATACCCCATAGAACCCGTAAAAGCGTCTAAGTCCCAAGCAGCCCTCTAACAGTAGAGAACCTGATGCGGCTTATGGTTTGGAATACTAGGTTCCTAACATAGCCTGCACCTGCACCTACATCCACCGCAGGCACTCCCATGGTTGGCTGGTCATCACCTCCAACCTCACCACAAGAGAAACAAAGATGGTTTGACTGGTCATCAACCCAACCTCACCATCGACAACATGCTCTAGGGTTGGATCGGCGATCAAGCCCGAGTCAACCACCTATAAAATCAAGCGCCCACACAAAACTAGCATGGCGCACAATCAAGCATGCAGGTGTGGAGGGGATCCAAACACAAGAATGAAAACAACAACTCCCCCATACCAAAAATCTCTCCACAGTGTTGCTCCCCCCAACAAAATTCTGTCCAAAGGAATTACCTGCAGGCTGGTCTCCCCCATAGTTAAGAATTGGGCTGAAAACCAGAAAAGATTACCTGCAGGGGAATAATCCCCTTTGTTAAAACGCAACAGGGAGGCAATTCCAATTTTTCTGCCGGATCAGCTAGCTCAAAACCGTTGTTCTACAGAGCCCAGCCTCCCCATCAAGGTCCCACGAAACGAGTGAAAAAAGATTATTTTATTTATTTATTTATTTATTTTCACTCTGCCTGTTCGTGGCCATCCGTGGCTCCAACCGCCACGACTCCTCACGGCCCGCCCTAGGCGCTCGTTGGCCATGGGCTGCCTCGTGATACCCCGTGGTACCACTCCCACGAGCCTTCACGGCCCGCCATCCCCATGATTTGGTCACCGTGCCCACCCGTTGTGTCCGCACCACGGCTTCCAACGGTCATGGTCAACGGTCACGGTCAACAGTCACGGCTTGGGCTCGTGGTATCTCATGATACCGCCCCAACAGCCCATCACGGCCACTATTCCCTGCGTTCCCTGGAACTCCCAACGAGTTCCCATGCGTTCCCGAACGTTCCCGAACTGGGGTTTGCTCCTGCACCTGCTGCCGACGAGCTATGGCTTCTAAGGAGCCATCAGCCCTGTGGTCCTACACTCTTGAGCTCTCACGGCCCACTAGAAGCGCCCCCAACTCAACAAGCAAGCTATATGCTGCCCAACAAGCTCCATTTCTTCATGAAGCTCACAAAAACGAATCTGAAAATACACACCTGTACAAACTTGGTGCACCTGCAGTTCTACTGCACATTCCCTGGCTCTAGGACGCCTTGTTGCTGCCCTTCCAGCCCCCCGCTCTTGCCACTCCAAGAGCCCTTACACTGCTGAGTTTCAGATTGAAACTCCAACTCAGCACATGTTTCACAACTACACTGATTTGCACGCAAGAGGGACCTGCCCCCTCTCTTCACTCATACCTCTTCATGAGTTTGGAGCTGAAGCTCCCAACGGGCTGCAATGCATCCCCTCGCAGCTCCACCATTCGGCTGCTCCTCATCTACCCGCAACAACTAGTTTCGGGCATAAATACCTGGAGCTGATCATATCATCTCCAACCTGCAACATGCTAGCTTCCCATGCGCAGCCCACATTCCTACAGCTCCTTAACTTGGCATGCAGCTGAAGAAGACGACCACCAGTTCGCCCACTCGTGGCCAGCATCTCCTCCGCTTCATACTAGAAGCCCAAACTTGGTTGCCATAGCGTTGAGCTATGCAACACTGACCGCCTCTCTATCCATTGCAAACCTGCAACCTATTCGCCTTTGCACTCTATCCGCTTTGGATAGGCTCATGCACGAATCCCTTCACTCTAGGCTGAACCGCTTTTCATCATCTGAAAACACAAGTGCTACAACTAACTTGAACCTAGCACTCACATACTCGAGCTCATCTTTCTCGAGTGATAATGAAAGGAATGATACAAGCATACAAGCTCTCTCAAACTCACACACTTACACATGAAAACATCACTCATATATTAAGTCGAGCCAAGTGCACCCCACGCCATGGGGAATCCACACTACGGTGCCATAGCTAGACGCGGTGAGGCTCAACTCGAGAAAGATGAGCCCACCGCGATCTGCGGTGAAGATAACAACGCCAAGTGCCCAAACATGTATTGGCCCCTGGATTGGGGGCTGCTATTTCATGAGCCATGAGCCATGAGCGGCATGAGCCATGAGCAGAGTCGTAAGTGTCGAAAAAAACATGAGTAGGATTATTTTCCGGAAATGAGTGTCCGCGGGAATAGGGTTTAGGGTGTCACGGTCATAGGGGGAGAAGGACCTCCCGATGAAGGAGGTTCGGCAATGTTTTTTAGAATTACATATTAAAAGGCAATGTCTCGCGAATGGTAGGGTGGTACTGCTCTGTACAATGAGGGCCCATTTCAGCCTACCAGCCACTTGCAAAATCCACCCACACTCCCAATCCCAAACAAAATGAGGAATGATGCATTCTGGGAACGATGGATACAGAATAGAACAAAAAGAGGGCACAATGGGGTTTTTATTGATCCACATGAATTGCATTTGAAGCACGTCTACTGTGCTGATTGTGCAAACAAATCTTTAGCCCTGTGCCTTATGAATACAAGTCACGTTGTCAATGGGACTTCGACTGCTTTGAGAACTAGCTCATGAGTCATCGGGCTCCTCCAGGTAAACTGGATTGCAGCCGTTGTACCGCCCCTATTGATGTTCACCACAATGTCGTGCCCTTCAATCATACCACCATCGAATATGGTGTCAAGTTATTTTACCACTAGCGTGAAACTAGCTAGGAAATAGCTAGCTTTTACATTATTGACATTTGGGATTGGCCCAAGTGTCAATCCAGGGGTCAAGGCAGATTTAGGCCCTGGGAGTGGTTATCTTCACGGCAAGCGCGGGAGGCTCATTTTTCTCGAGTTGAGCCTCACCGCGCCTAGCTATGGCGCCGTAGTGTGGATTCCCCATGGCATGGGGTGCACTTGGCTTGACTTGTATTTGAGTGATGAGGTTATATATGCATGAGTTTATGCTTCAGATTTGTGAGCTCGTGCTTGTATTCTTCTTCTTTATCACTCGAGAAAGATGAGCTCGTATCTGTGAGTGCCAGAAAAGAGTTAGTTGTAGCACTTGTGGTTTTTGCTTGAGAGAAACCAGGTTGTTATGCAAGGAACACCGTGGAGCTCTTGGTTGTTAGAAGCGGAGGCGATGTGGGTTACGAGGTGGTAGACCTTGGCATTCGATCTTCAGTTTCAGAGATGAAAGCACCACACTGCAGGTAATTCCAGAGCACCTTGATGGTTTCAGATTGTGTACATGCATGAGCAAGCACGATTGGGAAGAGGACCAGTCAAAAGCAGGTTATAGTGGCTTTGGTGACAAAGCTGAGAACTGGACTTGGGAATGCGAGCTTTCATTGTGTGAAGGATTGCAAGACCAAGCGAAAGGGCTGATTTGGCTTGGGGCAAATCAGTGCACTTTGTGGAGTATGTTGAGATTGGGTTTCAATCTCAAGCTTCAGCATTGAGAGGGCTCTTGTCATGGCAAGAGCAGGGTTGGAACAGGAGCTAAGAGGTGCGGCAAGGCCATAGAATGTGCACCTAGGGTTTCAGAGCTTGGAAGAAGAGCTCTTGCACCACAAGAGGAGTGTCTTGTGGCTGGAAATGTAAGCCTTAGGGTTTCAGGAGCTTGGCAAGGGCTGTGGAGTGCTTAGTCTTGTCTTAGAGAGCATCAAGGAGCTAAGGAGCCAAGATAGGGGGCTGATACCTCTTGTGTGAAGAGGTTGCATGTGTGGAGCATGTATTCAGCTCATTGAAGCTTCCATCTTCAAGCTTGGAGGGCAAGCAAGGAAGAGGGAAGGGTTGACTTCCCTTATGTGAGAGCAATGCATGTGTTGAGCATGCTTTCAGTCTGTTGAAGGCTTGTACTTTCAGGTTTGGGAGTGCAAGAAAGGAAGGAAGGGGCTGGTTTCCTTGTAGGGCATGTGTGGAGCATGCTTCCAGCCCGCTGAAGCGTGTATTTTCAGGTTGGTGGGTGCAAGAAAGAAAGAAAAGGGGCTGATTCTCTGGTGGTGAGAGTGGGGCATGTGTGGAGCATGCCTTCAGTCCATTGGGCTTTTGTTTTCAAGCTTTAGAGAACTAGAAGAGAAGGTAAGGGGCTGATCTGCTCTTATGTGACAGTCCGACACTTGTAGAGCGTGTTCTGAGTTGGGGTTTCAACCTCAAGCCTAGATAGAGCATAGCTCTTGAAATGGCAGGTGTAGGGGGCTGGATTAGGCTCTAAGATAGACGCTATGGCCAAGGGAAACGCTTGAATGAGTGCTCACAAGGGCTGGAAACCAGCAAGGCTTGGTTGTTTGCCATTGAGTTTAGTGGCGTGTTTGGGTAGTCTAAGTGAGAAAGAAGGCTTGGTTTGTGGCAACCATCTTCCTCATGGCTTAGGGCTACTATTGGTGGTGTGTGGGAGCCAAAAGAGCAAGAATACCTTGTTGATTTCTTCACAGCCGCCATAGCTCGGTGCAAAGAAGCCTAGAGTCCAAGAGACACAAACCCTAGTTTGGCGTGGCTAAACCCCTTGAGAAATGGCTAAACTGTCATGAGTGGCCTGTGGGGCTGTGACAAGCTGTGATGGGCTGTGACAGGCTGTGCCTTGTGGCCTGTGGGGCTGTGACGGGTTGTGACACGTTGTGATGGGCTGTGAGGGGCTGTGATAGGCTGTGCCATGTGGCCTGTGGGGCTGTGACGGGCTGTGACGGGTTGTGGCGGGCTGTGTCAGGCTGTGCCCAGTGGCCTATGGGGCTGTGAGGGGCTGTGATAGGCTGTGCCCTATGGCCTGTGGGCTGTGACGGGCTGTGCCCAGTGGCCTGTGGCTTGTGGGGCTGTGACGGGCTATGAGGGGCTATGACAGGCTGTGCCCTGT
Organism: Takakia lepidozioides; assembly: GCA_030704615.1. NCBI lineage: Eukaryota > Viridiplantae > Streptophyta > Takakiopsida > Takakiales > Takakiaceae > Takakia > Takakia lepidozioides. The sequence goes on from CM060733.1 coordinate 76,218,204, forward strand.
GGCCTGTGGGGCTGTGACGGGCTATGAGGGGCTGTGACAGGCTGTGCCCAATGGCCTGTGGGGCTGTGACGGGCTATGAGGGGCTGTGACGGGCTGTGACAGGCTGTGGCGAGCTGTGATGGGCTGTGAGGGGCTGTGACAGGCTATGCCCAGTGGCCTGTGGGGCTATGACGGGCTGTGACACGCTGTGATGGGCTGTGAGGGGCTATGACAGGCTGTGGCGGGCTGTGACAGGCTGTGCCCTGTGGCCTTGTGGGGCTGTGAGGGGCTGTGAGGGGCTGTGACAGGCTGTGGCGGGCTGGGACAGGCTGTGCCCTATGGCCTGTGGGGCTGTGAGGGGCTGTGAGGGGCTGTGACAGGCTGTGCCTGTGGCCTATGGGGCTGTGAGGGGCTGTGATAGGCTGTGGCCTTTGGGGCTGTGACCCTGAGACCTTTGTAGGGCTGTGACAGGCTGTGCCTGTGGCCTTTGGGGTTGTGATGGGCTGTGATAGGCTATGACATGTGGCCTTTGGGGCTGTGACAGGCTGCGGCCTGTGGGGCTGTGACCCTGTGACCTGTGTAGGGCTGTGACAGGCTGTGGCCTGTGTGGGGCTGTGACGGCTGTGACCAGTGAGCTGTGTGGGCTTGTGCTGGTCTGTGGTGGCCCGTGTTGACCCGTGGACGACCTGTGCTGACTCGTGGAGGCACTGGTGGACTGCCTAAGGACTGGCATGTGGTCTTGAAGGCCAAATTTTGAAGCTCGTGGAGGGCGGTTTGAGGAGTATCTTCATGATATTCCCATGGTCATGCAAGTGAGGGAAGAGAGGAGAGGAAGAGTGTTGGGATGAGGGCATGCTGGGGTTAGGCATTGCTTTAGCTTCTCTTCCTCGTAGTTTCGACCCTCTCATTAGGCCAAGACCTTTCCGTAGGTGGAGGCAAGAGTCAGTCCGGGTTTGGGCTGGGGTGTCATTGCAGGAGCAACACCGTGGAGTTGTTTTGGTGTGGGGGAGTTGTCGTTCTGATTTCTTGTGTTTGGATCCCCTCCATACCTGCATGCTTGACGGTGCGTCATGCTAGTTTTGTGTGGGCGCTTGTTTTTATAGGTGATTGGTCCGGATTTGATCACCGGCCAGTCCTAGAGCATGCTGTCGATGGTGAGGCTGGGGTGATGACCAGCCAGACCATCATTGTTTCTCCTGTGGTGAGGTTGGAGGTGATGACCAGCCAACCATAGGAGTGCTTGCGGTGGATGCAGGTACAGGTGTAGGCTATGTTAGGAACTTAGTATTCCAAACCATAAGCCGCAATAGGTTCTCTACCCGGTTACCTTGTGGAGAGGGGGTTAGGGACATGTTCATGACCGGTTGAGTGTCAACACGGAGGTGCCACTAGTTGCTGGGGACAGTGTCGGTTCGAGCACTAGCGATACTAGTGGGTACACGAGACAAGGTGTGCGGTTTAGGCCACCTTCACCTCCTGTGTCTTCTACGGAAGGTTCTGATTCGGATTGTGAATCAGGAGGACTCATACCGGCGGTGCAAGTTGTTTCTTTGCCATTGTTGTGGGACACAATGGAGGAGATGTATGGAGCTACCAAGGGGCCACGAAGGTACTCTGGGGTGGTGGGCACCATCGAGTTGGATGATTTTATCCAAGAGTTTGATAGTTGGTGTGATTTGCAACAAATGCGCAATCCACAACTATTTACGCATTTCATGGCATGGAAGGGGCTGTTTCAGCACCTTGAGGGGCCGCCTATAGATGATTACCATGAGTTCAAGCGGTGGCATGAGGTTGAGATCAAGGAGTGGATGATGTACTGGTCACCCGACTATGTCTCCATCACTAGGGGCACTAGAGCCACGAGGGCAGTGGCTACACCTGCCGCTGCACTGGCAGCTTCAGCAAGTAGTTGTGGGACTTGTGGGACTGGTGGTACAGTAGTTACGACATCCACCCAAGCCACTACCGCACCAGCACTAGTACCCGTGCCTGCCTTCAACCCTGTTGTGGAGTTCTTTGAAGAGTTGAGAGGGAACTACCAAGGGGTGAGGACAGAGAAGTTGCGGAGCTTGCAAGAGTTCCAACGAAAGCCAACCGAGAGCTTGAGGGAGGCTTTCACTCGCATGAGGCGCTTGATAAATGTAACCCATGGGGTTACGGAAGCTCAGGCAGTCCAATTCTGGTATGGGATATTGGACAAGGAGCTGAGGAGAAGGGTGCGGGATGCAACTCTCCTACAAGCGGCCCAACCCACCTTAGCAAATGTGTTTTTGCTGGCAGAGCGGATAGAGCTCAACATGGTGGAGGAACGAGGGATTTGCTAAGGAGACACCACGGGGTAGTGGTGCTCCTAGCCAACCACTACCTCAACGTGCTCAAGGCAACAAAGGGGCTCAAGTGAAGCTCAAGGAAGGGCAGAGATGACCTCAGATGCAGGGGTCTCTCCCTTCATTTGCTGGCCAACAACGGGCGGATATGGTGTGCTGGACATGTGGAGGACCCCCTGTCAAGAAGGATTGCCCAGAGGGAGGCAAAGGGCCGGCACACGCACAGCCTGCACAGTTGCAGTGTGGGCATTGTGGCAAGCACGGGCATGGACAAGCCCAGTGTTATGGTTTGCATCCTGAGTTGCGCCCAGGCCAGTTCCAAAGGAACAATGGTGGTCGGGGGTGAGGTGGAGCAGCCCCGAGAGGAGGAGGTGGCCAGCCACGAGGTGCAGGCCAATGGCAAGTTCAACATGGCCAAGGACGCGGAGGTCAGGGTGTTGACCAAGGCATGGCCAACCGGCTTCAGCAACTAGAGCAAAGGCTCGCTGCCATGGCTACAGCTTAGGTGGTACCGGCTCTAAGGCCAGATGGTCCACCTCCTGCTCCTGAGAGAGGAGATATGGGAGGCATGGGATTCATGTGTGGAGCAGCACTACCACTAGTGCAAGTGGAGTCTGCTGCAACCGTGACTCGAGGAGCAGCACAAGTTCCTGAGCCATGAGGTACAGAGGTGGAGTTGGATCCACAGCGTGGGGAGGCAAGCCGTCAAGCTAGGCTTCCTCAGTCATTCACATTGGCGGAGACAGTGTCGACGCCATCCATGGCACCTAGTTCTCGCCCGACTGTTACCGAGACGGAGGTTACTATGCCATTGGGGAGAGCTACATGGGTAGCACCACTACCTAGTGTTGTCAAGGCTACGGCAGCTAGTGTGCTGCTAGGAGCGACCACATCTATGTGCCAGGCTCCATTGTTCTCTGCTACCATGATTGCGACGCCGGGGGTAAGACCAGCTGAGGTGTTCAGGCAGGCAGCTACACTCTATGAGAGTGGGGAGGTTACTTCATCTTCTGCGGAGATAGTGGGAGGTGTAGTGCCGGAGGGATCCTCGGAGTTGAGGGTCAAGATTGCCACGACGGCGCCATGGCAAGCTGCAGCTGCCAGGTTGATGGAGCTGCCAGCTAGGCCAGCCATTGAGCGCGCCATGGTGACACCTGGAGTTGTCATGTTAGACAACCAGGATGGCATTTTCTGTTTGAGAGGACCGACAGGCAAGAGGCACCGGCCACTGCAAGTCTTGTTGGACTTAGGAGCTCAGCCATTGATGCTGGGCAGAGCTGCTATTGCAGGCTTGGGCCTCACGGAGGCGGATATGGAGCCTTGTCCTTTCCAGATACAGACGTCTCTGGGAGGATCGGAGCAGGCTCGGGGCATGACACGGCGTGAGTTGGCTATCAGACTACGGCCGGATCACCCTACAGAGGGCTCAGTGATGCAAGCCAAGGCCATTGTGACAGACGCGGTCTCATACGATGTCCTGGTTGGTGGGGCAATGTTGTACCCCATGGGCTTCACCCTGGATTTCTGGGAGGAGTCAGCTTCCTATAGGTCTGCATGGCAGTCAGGGGAGGGCCGGCGTGTGCAGCTCCCTGTGACGTTCATAGGAGGAGTTGCGGTTGCCCGGCGAGGCAAGATGCCGACACTAGCAGCATTCACAGCGGCAGTGAGTTGGCCTAGAGAGTTGCTTGAGGGCAACGCTCATGCCACCTCCAGGAGAGCAGGATGACATGTATGGTATGGCGGAGTTGCCTACCATGGTTGCTCAAACTCCATTGTGGGGCACGAGCAAGGATTTGCAGCGGGATGCTGATCGACGGGTGCAACAAGCCTGGGTGGAGGCTTTTGTACCGTCAGGAGAGGAGGAGAGTGCGGGGATTGCACCAGGGCCACCTCAATTGTCTCCAATGGACACCACACCTATTGTGTGGCAGTATCCGGATGAAGGCATTTGTCTTCTGGACTTGTTTGGCGGGATCAGCACCGGATTGGCTGCTGTGTTAGAGGCAGGTGTACGAGTTCGTCGTTACCTGTATGTGGAGAGGGATGAGACTGCACGACGCGTTTCACTTTGCCATGTTGCTCAGTTGGTGCAGCGGTACCCTGAGTTGTTGTCGGTGTCTGCAATTCGTGGATATCAGCAGGCGTTGCCAGCAGACATTTCGTTGCTGGGGCCGCAGGATTTGGAGCGGGTTGGCTCCATTGATCTGGTAGTGGCAGGTCGGCCCTGCCAAGGGCATTCATCAGCCGGGCATGACAATGGATTGCGAGACTCGAGGTCAGGTCTGTTTTGGGAGATGGTGCGGGTTTTGTGCCACTTGCAGCTTCATCAAGCTGTATCTCCAGCATACATCTTGGAGAATGTGCCACTGATGGGCGATTCTCGGGCCAGGGTGATGGCCAGTGTGCATCAATTCCGGTCGTGGTTTGGGTCAGCAGTGTTGCTAGATGCAGCTACAGTGGGGTCACGGGCTCATCGTTCACGGCTATGGTGGACTAACTTGATGCCACCTGCACTGCTCAAGCGTGCATTTGATGGGGTGCAGCGGCCAGCACATCTCACCGTGGATAGCATTCTGGACACAGGGAGGCAGTCTCAGCGTGTGAGACACGATGACCGTTCGCATTTGGCAGTGGTCAACAAGGTGGGTCAACCACGAGCAACATTACCTACACTGCTCAGCTTCCCAAGATCGCATGCTTTCCGGGATAGTGGACCTGGCCTCATGTGGGATGCTCAGTTGCAACAGTTAGTGGAGCCTAATGCTGACGAGCGTGAGCGGGCAATGGGTTTTACCACTGGTACCACGGCGGTGTCGTCTCTTTCTGAGGCATCACGTCGTCAAGTGTTGGGGCAAGCAATGGATCTCAATTGCTTGACCTGGATTATCAGCTTGGCTATGGCTGAGCAACGCTGAGTGCGGAGTACACTTTCCTCGATGGTCTCTCTGCCTACCGAGACGGTACAGGCAGTGAGTGGGGGCGAGCATGTGAGGACCACGGGGTGCAGGCATCCATGGCACACGTGGTAGGTGCTTGAGGTTCAGAGGGAGTTGGCAGCCAAGGTGGCGATAAAAGATGAGGTTGGGGATTTTTCTCGGGTTGAGGAAGTCCTTGAGGATGAGATGATGGGGCAGGATGAGGCCTTGTCAGTGACTGAGCAGGTAGGAAGTACTGCTCAAGAGGTTGCAACATAGCAACCACTGGACGCGTCCTCTACCTCGAAGCCCACTAGACTTAAGGTTGCAGTTACGGAGGACAATTGGGAAACTGACATTGGACCCATTGTCACCGGAGGAGAGAGACGACATATACGGCGGTTCCTGAGGGCTTACAGGAATTGCTTTGCCTTCTGTTTGAATGACTTGGGAGCACTGAAGAGTCAAGAGATCCGTATTGAGTTGGCCACTGACACGCCAATCTTTCGGAGACCCTATAGATATAGTGACATGGAGAGGTCTTTGATTCAGCTGAGGACTCAAGATCTCTGGGAGGCAGGTTTGGTGGAGCTCTCTGGTGGAGAGTATGCTTCAGCCACAGTAATGCCAGCCAAGAAAAATGTCTATGGCAATTGGACGGAGAGACGTATGTGCGGTGATTACCGGCCTGTAAATCGTCAGACCAAGTCCGATAAGTATGCCATGCCAACACCAGAGGAGATCTTTGATGCCATCGGGCATGCTAAGGTCTTTAGCACTTTGGATTTACGATCTGGATATCACCAGTTGCCAATCAAGGAGGCGGACAAGCAGAAGACGACATTCTGGGGGATCAATGAGCACAGCAATGATTGCCTATATCAGTGGCGGTTCTTACCATTTGGGCTTAAGAATGCTCCTGCAGAGTTTCAGAGAGTCATGGATAGGATTCTAGCATGGGTGGACTTTGCTCGGTGCTACATAGATGACATCATCATCTTTAATGTTATGATGGAGGAGCATGAGAGACACCTTCAGGTGGTATTGGAGCGCTTGAGAGCGCACGGATTGAAGTTCCCTGTCCTGAGACGACCTATCAGGGGGCGTCCCTTTCAGCTACATACGGATTGGAGCATGCTGGGGCTTGGAGCGGTGCTCACACAGGTGGATGATGAGGGAAGAGAGTTCGTAGTGGCTTATGCTAGCCGCTCGAACAACGCTGCAGAGGCTTAGTACAGTTCATATGAGGGAGAGTGCTTAGCTGCAGTGTGGGCCGTGGCACACTTCAGGTGCTCTATATACGGCAATCTTTTCACCCTTATCACGGATCACCAGCCACTCAAGTGGTTGATGGAGTCAGACAAGCTTACGGGGAAGCTTGCACAGTGGGCACTTATACTCCAGGAGTATGACTTTCAGGTTGTGCATCGACCGGGTTTGGTCAATCGGGATGCGGATGGATTGAGTCGCAATCCATGCATGAGCCAGCAGGATGACACTGGAGCTCGGTGGCATGGTGAGACGGACGAGGAGATGGTGCCGGGATGGCACGCATCTGCATTTTTGTGTATCTTGGCATCGGGAGGTCAGGTTGGACCTATAACAGGGATGAGTGTAGACGGAGTGTCTGAGGACCCTGAGGCTAGTGATGAGCTAGGTGGTGCCAGAGATATACATGAGGATTCGGCTGTGTTGGACTACCTCAGCACGGGAGACACGGCAGCCATTGTGACTGCCAGGTAGAGGGATCGGATCCTACAACAAGCCAAAAGGTTCAAGTGGGAGGGAATACACCTACTTCGAGTATGGAAGGATGGTCGGGTGAGGATTGTGCCTCACCCCACACAGCGTGCACGGTTAGTGCGGCATGCCCATGAGGAGTTGGGGCATTTTGGAGTGCGACGCACTCACAGTTTACTGCAAGGGCAATATTGGTGGCGTGGTATGCATACAAAGGTGCAACAGTTCGTGGCTAGGTGCATGGTGTGTGACAGGGTGCGTGCTTCATTCAACGCCCCTACACCACAGTTGCATCCTTTACCAATCATGGGATTGGCTACAGGTGGAGTCTTGACTTCGCAGGACCGTTGCCACTAACTATGCGCCACCACAGATTTGTGTTGGTGATGGTGGAGCACTTCTCCAAGTGGATTGAGTTAGTTCCATTGCCTGACAAGGCTAGTGAGGGGGCTGCGTATGCATTCTTGGATCGTGTGCTTAGCCAATTTGGTGCTCCAGCTGAGGTACTCACGGACCAAGGGAGAGAGTTCTTGGGGGAGTTTCAGGCTTTGTGTGATAAAGCCTTGATAGACCACTGCACCACTTCTCGGGATCATCCTGAGGCCGATGGCTTAGCAGAGAGAGTTGTTCAGACGGTGAAGAGGGTTTGCGCAAGTATGGCTTGCAGAAGGGACACCTAGGAGATTGGGATCTTCAAGTTCCTTGGTTAGCCATGGGCTACAGGTTCAGCAAACAAGCATCACTTGCCTCCTTCTCACCATATTTCCTTCTCTTTGGCCGAGAGCCGGATTTGCCTGCAGCCATTCATAGGGACACTGCTCAAGTCCTTAACCTTGACGATCCGGATGTGTGGGTACGTGCATGTGATCAGCGTGCAGAGTTGTTCAAGAAAGTCATGCCATGGCTTTTGAGAACCTTGCCATTGCACAGCACCGTGATACGTTGAGGTATGCCACTATACGTGGTGGAGGGTATCGTCCTGGGGTTCGGAGGTTTAGCCCTGGTGACTATGTTTATTTGCAGCAGACTGCTCCTACGACTCTGGATGTTACTGCAGGGCGTGTTATTCTGAGGGTTCGAGAGGTGTTGCCCTCAGGGGTCCTGATCTTGGAGGGTCGGGATGGCATGACTTGGAAGGACCATGTGCGTAATTGTGCGCCATGTCACCTTTCCAATGTCGATGGCAGAGTTGACCCAAACTTGGCAGTGGTACCTGCAGGTTTGAGGTGCATGCTCTGTGGGTCTGCCAAAGGGGCAGCCACCATGCTGGTGTGTGATCGATGCTCAAGGGGTTGGCATATGGGATGCTTGACACCACCTCTTGAGAAAGTTCCTGACGGAGATTGGTTGTGTCCACACTGCTCGAGATAGTGGCAGTGGACATGACTGGAGGCAGCTAACAAGACATGGGAGGCCAAGCTCATAGGAGTCAATACATGAGATCCCAAGCTCAAGTTCACAGGTTGCAAGACGGCGACTAACGATGGGGGAACTCTTGCACCCGGCCTCTTGATCTATCGAGTTTGAGTGTAGTAGGGATAGTGGTGGAGGACTTAGTGAGGCTATGGTCACTATCACATCTTGTGGCTACCTAGACTTAGAGGGACCTAAGCACCAGCTAGGGGGGCGATTGTGTGGACTAGTGACTGCCATAGTGGGCAGCATAGTGGCAGCCTAGTGACTGACTAGTTGTAGCCTAGTGGTTGGACTAGTGGTGGACTAGTGGTATACTAGTGTGTGGTATGCACATGTGTTGTGTGGTTTTGGACAGCGATGTAGTTGTGTAGCGACATGTATGCGCACGACAGCTGTCAAGTTATTTTACCTCTAGTGTGAAACTAGCTAGGAAATAGCTAGCTTTTACATATTGACATTTGGGATTGGCCCAAGTGTCAATCCAGGGGTCAAGGCAGATTTAGGCCCTGGAGTGGTTATCTTCACGGCAAGCGCGGGAGGCTCATCTTTCTCGAGTTGAGCCTCACCGCGCCTAGCTATGGCGCCGTAGTGTGGATTCCCCATGGCGTGGGGTGCACTTGGCTTGACTTGTATTTGAGTGATGAGGTTATATATGCATGAGTTTATGCTTCAGATTTGTGAGCTCGTGCTTGTATTCTTCTTCTTTATCATTGTGTGGACTAGTGACTGCCATAGTGGGCAGCATAGTGGCAGCCTAGTGACTGACTAGTTGTAGCCTAGTGGTTGGACTAGTGGTATACTAGTGTGTGGTGTGCACATGTGTTGTGTGGTTTTGGACAGCGATGTAGTTGTGTAGCGATATGTATGCGCACGACAATGGAAAGCTTCACGTTTTCGTCGTCCACACCAATGCGAATGTCCCCATACAATGGAGAAGAGGAGCACACTCCTTCAGGAGTATACGTCTCTCCGATGGAGTCCACCCACGTCCACTGGCAGCAGTTCCACCGCAACAGCATAGCAGTGCGCATTCTTCTGCATGGGTGCCCGTCGTAGCTGGGAAAATCGGAATCAATGATGCGCAGGAGCCACGGACTCCTCAGACCAAGATCGTCACCCTGCTCGAAGGCGTAGTGGCCTGGGATATACTCAAAAGCGGACAATGTTTCCACATTCGAACCAGTATCTTCTGTGTAATCTGTGTACCAGATAACGATGTCTCCCGATGTTGCCGAATACATTGCATAATCGAAGCCTCCATAAGGGCAGTCGTCCCGGTTCCGGAAGCACGACATCCTTGCAAAGGAGGACCTGAGGACGTCTTTGATGCCGATGACAATGACCTTGCGGACAGCAACGAAGCCCTTAGATTTTTGAAATGATGAGAAGCGGAAGAGCAGTGCGGGCTCCAATAATGGAGCATCTAGGTCCCACGTACCCACCAATCATCGTGTAACGTGTTCATCACGCCAGCGGTGGATGAACCGATACCTCTTTCTCATCCACGGGGTATAGTTTGAAATCTGCCACCGAAGTCCATCCCCCGGATGGAAATTCGGCGCCGCATTTACATCGAAGGGGGGATGGACTTCGTCGTCTTGAGTGGCTATAGGACCACCTGGCACTTACTGCCCATAGTTTGCATGGCAGGGAAGGAAACTGAAACGGCTACATTCATGGAGTAGCCAATCTTCATCCGTGCAGGTTCCTGTAGGGGGGAAATTTAAATGTGCCCTGGAGTGTTTGTGAGGAATTGCAGCGTTTGCTTGAACTTCTTCCAACCACCGCGCTGCTCTTTTTCAAGGATGTCGTGCCGTTGAAATCCTGCTGACTGCCCTTATCATGGCCACGATTATGCTATGTTCAAACCAGAATCAGGAGACATCATTGTCTAGCTCTCTGTTTTCACAGACGCTTCTGGAATCAAGCGGGAGTCTTTGCGCGCAATGGAGTATTTGGAGGGCTACTACCGCTTTGAGCGAGGTGAGGGCGAGGGTCAATGCGGTCCGTGGGTCTTGAACATTGTTGACCTCGATATACCAAGGTGGAATGGGATGCCGGACAGATCACGCACGGCCTCACTTTGGCACTGGGACTGCTGCAAGTGGACCAGGGAGGACGACACCGGGGAAAACTATATTCGTGGAGTTCACTCCGCTCTTCCAGTGTATGGAGACATTCGGCTGAGTTGCGAAGACGAATCGCACGGGCACATGAGGCCCACAGTGACCTTGTCAATGTATGATGGTGGTATGATTGATGGGCATGACATTGTTGTCAGCTCCACCAAGGGCACCAGATCGACCGCATTGCAGTTTACCTGGAGGTGCCACATCAGTAATGAGCTTGTTTTGAGGGCTATCGAAGTTCCGTCGACTTGGTGACGCCCATGTAGAAGGAGGAAGGGCTTAGATTTGTCTGGAGTTGCTAAATGTGAGACACCGTGTTCGATCAATAAAACAACCCATCGTACCTCCCTTCTGTGTGCTTGTGTTTCATCGTGTTCAAGAACTGCCGTAATTGGCCCACTGTTTACAATTTGTGGTCTCATTTCTACAATGTGTCTGTCCATATGAATATACCAGAGTCAGCGATATCAGAGTCCTGAGGTGAAGGAAATCCATATGTGAGTAAAAGGAAACATGTACACGCCGAAGCTCGGAAATTCGGCACCACATTTCATTTTTCTCCATGCAGCGATTTATGGCAGCTCCCTTTCCTCCGTTGTCGTCGTAACGGAAATGCTGTACAACATTTCATTTCCTGACATGGCATTACCATACTTCGAATTGGAAATGCGGCACCGTATTTCCATGTCCATCATCAAAATTTCGTACCGGACAATGAAATGCGGCACCGCATTTCCGGAGAGCACAATGGAATGCGGTGCCGCATTTCCGTCGAAGGGTCTGGAATTGGACAAACAACGATGTCCGTTCTGGAAATGCGGCACCGCATTTCCATGTCCGTCATCAAAATTTCGTATTGGACAATGGAATGCGGTGCCGCATTTCCATCCAACAAGACGGAATGCCCACACGGGTCTGGAATTGGACAAACAACGATGTCTATTTTTGGAAATGCTGCGCCGCATTTCCATGTTTGGCAATCGAAAGTTTTTATAGGACAATGTAATGCGGTGCCGCATTTCCGTCCAGCACGATGGAATACGGTGCCGCATTTCCGTCAAAGGGTCTGGAATTGGACAAACAACGATGTCCGTTTTGGACATGCGGCGCCGCATTTCCATGTATGTCATCGAAATTTCTTATTGGACAATGGAATGCGGTGCCACATTCCCGTCCAGCGTAGCTACGGCGTGAGCCCAGCCCCGTGAGCTTGGGAGCTGAGCTCACGTTGTAGCTGCAAAGCGTGAGCGGCACAAATCTGCTGGAGAAGCAGGTCCTATAGGCGAGGATTGCAAGAAGAGGGCCTATTACCGTGGACAAAACAAAGGGGGCCACCATGCACCATGTCTGCAATGCCTGCACAAAAAGAGGAATATGAAAATATGGCTGAATTGAGCTCAGAATGATTGACACACTTTATTTCAATTCACAGATAGACGCTTACAATGAATGGCATGTGCATTTGCCCTGGTTCCGTGAACGAAATGTATGTGTTTGTCCTAAATGCAAAGTCTTCACACGGTAACCTGGAAACCAGCATGGGAAGCGGGCATGGCTCGTATGTGTTCAAAGAGAATTTGGCGGAGCCCTACGTGAGGTGTCCCGCTGCAGAAGGGTGATGACTTCTCCGTAGCCTAGTGTGGCTTGGTGAATGAATTGGTCTCTTTACCGTCGCAACACATAATTACAAGGTATATGTAATATTGATGCTTGCAGGGGACCCACTTCCCTCTCATGCCGAGAGCGCCCTCACGCATCGTTACAAAATCCGGACAAGTGCAAGTAGGGAAATTCCCCACGGTAACCTGATATTCTTTGCCATGAAGAACTGAGCCAATAGACAGCACTGTGTAAATCCGTCCATACCCCGGGGCAGGGACTTCGGTGATACGAGCCAACCGAGCCTGCAAAATTCTAGCCGATTCCATCTTGCATTCGTGATTTGCACCCGAAGCGACACGGCGCACTGTTTTTCCATCTCTTTTTGTTGGGTGGGAGTCGGCACCGGGTGGAGGCATTGCCGGAGCTTGTGGCACATCTGTGCCGACAGTGCACAAGGGCACCACTCGGGATCGTGCAAGACAAAACCCTCCCTCCTCCAGCATGCTTATCTTGGTTGTTGACAGCGACGTCCCAAGTTTCACAGGCCAAATTGCGGGGGGAGGGGGTTTCATTATCACCGAAGGACAAACTGTTCCCTTGACGCATCGTGCCATATCGTCTGGGCAGAACCAGAACTTGTGGTCCTTTGACTCCCCATTATAATAAGGTCGGAACAACCATGTGAATGTTGGAGCTGGAGTCCCCCTGGAGCCTTTGCATATTTTTGATTTGCATTTCTTGAAAGAGGGGGTCTGAATTGCCATGCAAGCAACTCTAGATCCTGGTGGGGTGCGTTCTATATGCCACTCACTATCAATGCAATCAGATTCCTGCACCATGGCCACCACCTCCTCCAATGGGATTCCTGCTGCTGTGCTTGCATGTTCTGCACCTGCTCCACATGAGGAGGACCCACCTGGGAAGGGGCCGGCACACGACTTAGTCTGCACTGGAGACTCCTTTGGAACAGAGAAATTGACCCTGTCTGGGCGATGGGAATCTCCATCTGACCCTGGAAGAGTGTTCAATTTCCTTTTGCATGATCCAAATCTTTCCTCGCCTTCCAAATGAGGGAGCCTGGATTGCAAAGGGAGCCTTCAGTGCACCTGTTCAGAGCTCTGGCCATCTTGGATGGGTCTCCGGACCTACTCGCAACCCTTAGCATCAACAAAGTCGTACCGGGGCCCTTGCCTCCACCCCGTCCCATCAGAAAATTGCGGTATCTGGTTTGTTGTGTAAGTGCCCGCACCATGTCATCAGCAGTGGCCACATACAAGTCACGACCTGCTTTGGTAGATTGCTGCATCCAGGCGTTATGAACAGTCTCCGCCAAATTACAGGATGACATGTCGGCCAAGTCCTCCAAGGACATGTCCTGCAGGAGGCATTGCATGGAAATGTGAGGAAGGAAAGGAAATGGAAGAGGTTCTGCAAGCGACAATCCAAGAACCCAAATGAAGAGGCACGATGCAAAATTTCTGATTTTGGGATTCAAGAGGCTTACCGTCGTCATGAAAGCTCCCCACTGTCTGTATTTGAAGTGCCAGAAAACCAACCAGTCCTCCAACTCCTTCAGGTGGATACCAGTAGCAGCACTAGAGGAGAACCACCAAGCCCGGATTGCTTGGTAAGTGCTCTCAGCTTCTCCCATTGAGTTGGCATTTTTGTACTTGAGACAGAGCCTTCTGTGCTCCAACTGAAGGTCAGGGCGAATGCAGCACTTTGTATGACGTGCCAGAGATTGACTCCAATGGAAGAGGCATGTGCGCTCCCTATTTTCCATTGGGACCTTAGGATCCCCCGAACCAAACACGCGCCGCACTGCATTGAAATTTGCCTGTGCACTATCAACCATGAAGCCCACAAAATTTGTGTTCTGTATTCCATTGCGCTGCATGACGGCCAGGAGCGAATTCCACATGAGCATCTGGGATTCAGTGTCCTCCAACTGCATATCACAAATTGCTATTGAGAGCACACGCTGGTACGCTGGATCATACACATGGCACGCCATGGTTGTCCAACCCTTCACCCGTTTGCAGTGATCAAACATCAACCAACATTTAGCCAAATCTCCTCTAGGTTGCATTCGGCGGACAATGCTCACACCACTGCCTTTGCCCACTGCGGACATCTTGAACAAACACACCTTGGATGAGCCCTGGCCAGGGAAGATACTGTTTTGAATGAATTCATAGCGACTTCTCCGTTTGAGGTCCATAATGTTGTCCATGAATCCAGCAGTGCCTGTGCCGACTCTGAGTGCATTCACCTGGTTTCGAATATTGGGAGAGTGTAGTGTGAATGCAGGGGAGTGAACATTACATTTTGTTTACCATTACGACCTGCATCACTATGACGGGAGTGCCCGTCATCCCAACTGCAAAAAGGATGTATCCCTTCATGTAGGTAATTTCATGAGCGCACTGAGCTTATGCTTTGCCAGGAGAAAAATGGCTAAGTCATGATGGTACATATTTTCATCCATGCGATGAACGTTTTCATCACTGGTTCTTGACCTAAAGGATCGCGGGTTGAGAAAAACAAAGAGGAAGATGACGGATGGCTCGTAGCAGCTGTTGCAAGCAGTGGTGTCGGCAGGGCAGCCTGTGTTAGGAGGTTGTACCTGCGTTGTGGGATCTTGCTTGGCTTAGGAAGCAGCATTAAGACGCCTCTGCTTGGTATTCTGTGTAGAAAGAAGCGGTGCCGCCTCTCTCGTAGTGATGATCAATTCCAGGAGATAGAAGCATGTGAGGAGAGCGGCGCACCACCACTGCCGCCAGTGCCTTGAAGATGACAGTTATGGGCAGATGAGCAAGCAAGGAAAAGGCCAGCTGCTGAAAGCACAGGGAAGAGAGTCTGGGCACAATCAATGGGGGGGAGGTAAAGCATGTGGAGTGCTGGCTGTATGGTATCTCAGGTTCTCTGTCATCAAGCTTCTAGCTGCTTTGTGTCTCCTTGTTATAGGACCAGGCCAATTCGTGAGGAAGAATTGCATAGCGTAATCTAGTTGTCAGGCCACGGGATGGTCCAAGTGAAGAAGGGGAGCCATCATGGCATCATAAGGTCTGGAATCAAGACAAAGAGAAAGGGTTGAAGTGGCTGCTGACGGGCGATGGCAAGGTGCCACCTTGACAGGCAGACCCGCCGCTTCACTAGAGGATAAAAACAGATAAGTCTATGGACAGTGGCCTTTTTTTGGTGCAACTTAGAAATTGCTTTGGTAGATTTAGGACTGCCATCTTGGCAGAAGAGAAAAGGTGGAGACATGTGACAAGAAAAAGTTTTTGAGATTGGAATGGAGACTCTGGACTTCAAACCAGAACGTGGAAAGGATGGATGCACCTGATGTTGTGATGACAGTGAGAGAAATGAGTGAAGAGAGAGAGAGAAAGAGAGAGTCTGTTTGTTACTGAATTCAGAATGGTCACTGTTGTCTTCATTCTTGCATTCTGATTCAGTGTCATAAACCTGGACACCATGCTGCCGTGTGTAGTGATACACTGGAACCAATGTAGATCTGGCTTGTTTGTTTGGAGAGATCAATGATGGTTAGTTGAAGTCTGACAAAAGGGATGAGAGCTGTTTGAGCGATGGGTTCTTGGAAAAAGGGACAAGAGAGAGAGAAAGAGAGAGAGACTGATGGATGGGATGGTTGTGTCTTGAGAGACCGAGGATGATTTCAAGGCTGGCTGCACTGGATGCCTAGCAGAGTGTGCATTTGCATTACATGACAGATCTGCTGCTGTGAAGTAGTGGGGAACCTGGGGACATAGACAGAGATAGAGAAACAGACAAAAAGGGGAAAAGAAAGAGAGAGAGTGAAAAAGGGGATTTGGGTAAGGAGAGAGCTGCAAATCAAAAGGGCTGATGGGGGGGTTGGCCAATTTGGGGAGATGAGATGAAGAAAACCTGAAACCTGAAAGAAACCAGTGCCTTTGCAGACCATGAAGATCTGAGCTGCCTCCTCCTAAAGCTGTGTCACCACTACAAAAAGGGGATTTCGGACCTGTCACTGCTCAAGTGGGCTTCACATAAAGGATCGTGTTTACCGCTGCCATTGGGCTGATTGCATCACAGAAAATATCGTGCTAACATTGTTGGCACCATGATCATAGGGCCAGGCTGTTGAATAGAAGTAGAACCGAGAGCAAGAACAATTCAAGACTCCCCATCCATGTCTTCTCTTCCGCTGCGGCGTGGATGAGGATTCCGTGAACTCTGATCACGAACGTAACTGAGGGAAAACCCATATAACCATGTGAAGATGGTTGGATAGGAAAAGAACGCTCCTCTCCCTTGCCTGGACAATCAGCTGGAAAGGGGGGGGAAGGAATAGAGGGGAGTACCACGGATTTTAGGATTAACCAGAAGGGGATTCACGCCCCTTCTTTTTCACACTACAAGAGCTCAACACGGAGAAATGGTCCATCACTGCATCAAGCGAATCTGCATCCAGCATTGGTTGTGTCGAATCCCCTTCACCCAATATGTGTTTTTCCAGGAAAGCCTTGCTAGCTGCAAGCGCTATAGCAGAAGGTGTTGCACAAGGGGCATTGTGGAACTCCTGCTTCAGCAGTTTTCTAGCGATGTCCACGCTATCCCTGCAACTTCCTTTGGACACAGGATGCTCGTGTGCACCCATATGAATGCAGGCACGAGTCATTGTCTTGCATCGGTGTGCCACCTGGTACATACGAGCGTGGCACACAGAAACACAGGACGGGGAATGTTTGCAGAACCTGCACACAAAAGTATTGGTCTTGGGAGGGGCAAGTCCTGGGGTGAAAGGATTCAGGGGCACACCTTCCCACTCACTTTTGTTTGGTTGAGCGTTGTTTCTCAGGCGAGGGCAAGATATATTCAGGCACTTGCAATGCCCAACGCAAACCGACCTTCGAAATTTCAATCCAATGTCGTTGTGGATGTTTGACGTTTTTGTCCTGCACCAAGGGTGTCCATCATGTTTCTTGTCCATGCCCTGCAGAAGCCCAGCCAGTCCATTGGAAGACGTGGGAGGGTTGAGCTCAAACAAGATGTCCCCATCAAACTCTGCTGGCACGTATTGAACCCGCTGCACACGAAGGGACTCCCAATCAACAAAACGCAGCTCGCTCTTGCACCCAGGCACCCCTGCGAGGGGTTTCAATTTTGGAATGATACTCGTTATCTCTTGCAATTCGGATTCATCCAAGAATGGAGTCTGCACTGGCGGAGGAATCTCAGAAACATCCTCCGAGGACGAGTCTGAAAGAGTCACGAATGTAGTGGATGTGCTCACCTTTTGTTTCACATGAACTGTGCCATTTTGCTGCACGACCGATGCTGCAGTTCCAGAGGTAATGATTGATCCTGCTGATTCTCTTCTCTCTTTTCCAAGGACACGGTATGTGCCTGGAATGACTCTCCACTTCCTTCCACACTCGCCAACCAATGGTTTCTCCAAATGTCCAGAATCCAAATTCCCATCCTCGTCATACACCTCTTTTTGAACAAGAAGAGAACCCAATTCCAGCGGGAACATTGTAACCAGCTCATCCTCATGAACAACTGCAAACCCATCGTCGTCTGCAGTGGCAGTCAGTGAAAGACTACCTGCATTGGAATGAAATCGGGCTAGTCTATCTCTCTCCCTGGACATGTTTTCCTACGCTGACCGAAACTTTCGATTCACAACGGAATCCCCGAACGATAGCCCGCAATTCTCGAAAGGGGATCCACCACAAAAAAATCGAGGTCAACAAGGGTAGCACTAACCCAAAGGCTGCGGGCGATGCATCAAAAGGATGCAGGAATGACATGCACTGAACTTCGCAGACAACCACGCTGAGAGACACCAACTAGAAAAACTGTTTTCAAATATAGGAAGCCACAATAAGCCGTGCTGTTTTTGGATGAAAAACAAACCTTGAACATGATATGAAACCATCCATTATGGAAAGACGGCAACAACCCTGGAGAGCAGTAAACAGGAAGACCCCGAATGTAATGAGGTTGTGCCGTGCCAGAAGAGCACAGCACAAACACTAACACTCCAAGAGTCTGTCGCGCGGCTTTTACTCACCCATCCCTTCGCTATCCGAGGCGGAAACTCCAAGATAGAAGAGTTGGAAATCTCTAAGTACTCAGCCCGCGCAGAACAATCAGTCATGACCTACAGCTAGTGTATCATGGGGGTGTTTCCTATTTGTTTCCCTTTCCGCATTCATCTTAGCTACCTTACCATTGATAATTAAGTATCAGTTTACTTCATCAATCTATCGGTTTTCTTCACTCATCCATTCAATCCACAGCTTCACTCAGATCTCTCTACACAGTGTGATTGTATCGTGTAAGTATCCGATTATGATTTATCAGGTATCAGGCCGAAGCCATTATGTCTCTAATCTGCTCTACAATATCACTACCGCTTTGCATATAACAAGCATCTACTAATCCTCTTTCCTCCTTCACCGTGCTCTCCATCTTTTGCCTCCGATCTCCGCTCCAGCCTCACTCAGAAGTCCTCCTCCGAATAAATCCCCCCTTCATTCCCCGTTTTTCCCTTTATCCTCCTATCCGCGGTTCTAACCGTTTCCCTCTCTAACCGTCGTCTGTGAACTAACATGTTCCCTTCACAGGTTTTGTTCCCCACAGTCGTTCCCTGTCCTACTCTTTGTTCCCTATTATCGTGACAGCTGTGTCATGCGGTGACTGGCTGTGTTTGGCTGTGTCGGGCGTGACGGGCTGTGACTGGCTGTGTGGGCTGTGCCGGGCTGTGACTGGCTGTGTGGGCTGTGTCTGCTGTGACGACTGTGACGGGCTGTGTGGGCTGTGTCTGCTGTGACGACTGTGACGGGCTGTGTTGGCTGTGTGGGCTGTGACGACTGTGACGGCTGTGTGGGCTGTGTGGGCTGTGTGTGGGCTGTGACGACTGTGACGGGCTGTGTGGGCTGTGACGACTGTGACGGGCTATGTCGGCTGTGACGACTGTGTAACCCCCCTCTACAGTGCGCTGCTGTCACCCCTAAGGCTCCTGTTGGTCTCAGTCTGTGCAAAATTAAGGGTACCCTACAGATCCCGTATAAGTGTCTAAGTCCCCTACAGTCCTCTAACATTACCCCTTCCCCCCTCAAAAAGCCGTGTCCTCACGGTTTACTGTTTCCGAGTAGCAAACCTTTGTGAGTGAGCACCTTGTTGACGTTGAGAGTTTCGTGGTGGGCTGTGTGTACGAGCCCGAGGTCTGTCTCTGGTTGATGGAGATGGTTGATCACTACCTGGATAAGTGAGGCCTTCTGGAGGCTGATATCGAGGTAATCTTTCCGGCATAGGAGATCCCCTTTGTTTCTTCTCTTCCATCTGAATTGCATAGTCTTCTCCCATGTCAAAAGAATTGTGTGAAGAAACAGTTGTATCAGAATCCTCATCGCCTCTCAGGTGTTTTAATTTTCGAACTTTTTGTGGAATCATCTGGGGCATACAATGCTGTCCTACCATGTCTGGAAGTTTGTATTTTACAACTTGGTGTAACCGCTGAACAGCAAAATTGGTGTAGGCACTGAGCTCCTTGTCTGTCCAGATGAGTGGGGTACCAATTACTGGTGCAGCGTGCAAGTACTTCCATGCCACATGTCCCTTATAGAAAATGTCATCAAGTCCGAATTTCTGTGTTGACAATTGGTTGCAGGCTGCTTGAAACCATGAACGAATTTGAGAATCCTTCTGCATCATAACTTTTGGGTCATATAGGTACATATGAGGTGGCACCGAAGGTAATACCCAATGATCTCCACTGGAGTAACTTTGAAAGCGTGTTTGCATCTTTTGTTGCTCAATGTGGTAACGTACCAGAAAACAAGCAGCGTAGTATAGCCCGCACCCCATGACAATACTTGCTATCTCCTTGGTCTTGGTATAAATGAGTCCATGTACAACCTGGAAAGCAACCAATTCCCTCAACATGGTACCTGCCTCGTGCCAGTATTGTGCAAAGTGATGATCTTCAATATGTCGATTGTTTGGAAGAACTTTAGTCCTAGTTGCCACTGGCAGCCAAATACGCATGATTTGGTAGTAATGTGCGAATGACTGCGGAGGACTAAATTCTTTCCAAGCCAAATCCAACATGATGGGAATTTGGTTGAAGGGCATAAGCATAGCCCTGCTGTACTCCCTTGCAGCTGGAGTTTTAGGTGGGTTAAAAGCGGCATTGCCCCATACCTCCGGCTGTGGTGGCTGTGGTGTGGTTGTAGTAACCACAGGTTCAGCTACTGGTACACTGACCTGTTGTGGTGGTGGTGGTACTGGCTCCTGTATCATTGGCATCTCCTGCACCTCCTGTGAAGACTGAAAAGCCAGAGTTCTGGCTTGCAAATAAGAAGCCATTAGCTGTTCCTGAGGGATATAGACTCTTTGGTCGATGTTTGAAGTGAGGTCTTCCACTTGAGTCTGGAGTCCGTCTACATCCTCTTGTAACTCTGCTATCCTACTATAGACATTGTCTATAGTAGTTGTGGCAATGTTCTGCACCTGCAGTCTGAGCTCATTCATCTCGCTTTGGGTGAGCTTCCGTGGGCTTTTGCCCTCTACTGGCCCTTGTGCTAACCAGACCTGCATAAGGCTGTTATCCACCAAGCTGCTTGTGGTTCCCCTGAGAGTTTGCTCTTCTCTTAGCTTGTACAATTCCAACTGCTGTTGTAAAGCCTCCATGCGCTTCGCCTGTGGCTCAACCAATTGCGCATAGGCAGCAAGTAGATTATTGGCTTCCTTCGAAGCCTTGTTACTGACCGCGATTTCATTTCTATTGGCCACGATGGTTTGTTGCAACTCCACGATGTGTTTCTCTTGATCAGCTTCCCTCTGCCTGTATTGCTTGAAAGTATCTTCATGGCGACAGATTGTATTCTTCATATCGACAATGAGCTTCATTTGCTCAACATTCTCTTCTTCTGCCTTCGTACATTTTTCCGCTTGACTGTTTATTTCTTTTGTTGATTGGTCAAGCATAGTTGTAAATGTAGCACATTGTATCGCCATCCTGTTATGCACTGTCTGCAACTCCGTATGTAGTGCATTCAGTTTTGCAACTTGCTTTCATGCTGCACCTGCATTTGGTATAGCTGTTGCTTATGTGCTTCGTGCAACTGGTCTTGCGCGAGGTTTGCCTCAATCAATTGTTGCTTGGCCAACTGCAAAGCCATTTCTGTATTGCCCAAGTCCTGCTTCATCTTGAGAGTGACCTCTTCATCGACCTTGTTTGCACACTCAGTGGCAAGTCGAGCCTCAAACTCCTTCCTGAGTTCCTCTTTCAAGGCTGTCAATTGGGTAATTGGAACATGGGATTTGACATAAGTCCCCAACAAATTAAGTGTCCTGCCTATGGAACTCATCAGCATTGCCTGTTGAGGGTCATCATGGTGAGGTTGCTGCTGTTCCTCCCGATCTTCAACAGTATGATGTCTCACTAACCATTCAGGCCATTGTCCCACCGGATTTTCTTCCTGAACTACTTCATCTATGACTGGTGTTACAGTGTCATGACCTTCCGCCTGTGGTACCTCCAACACAGGTGTGTGCATTATATGCACCTCAGGATTTCCCTTGGGCAACTGTTGCACCTCTGGGATTTCTGTCTCCTTGACCAGACCAGAATATTCATAGAGAAGGTCCCCTTTCTCTATTTCTGCCACTATCTGCTCTGTAGTTGGAATCTCTATCCCTTCACTTTCCAAATCAATTATTTCGGGTTGAGCTGCATGGATAACTTGTGACCTTGTGACAAGTCGTTCAAGTGGCTGTGTTGGCTGTGATGCAGAAGTAACTTCCTCCTCCCTCTCTGAAGGTCCTGCTTCAGTAATAACATTCTTTTGTGCTGCTGTGCCCCTTCCTGGTCATGAGCTTGGGAAACATTATCATGCGGAATCCGTGAAGCCAGTGGATCCGCCACTACAGTCTTTCCCCTTCTCTGCCTTTAGTCTCGGGTTGTGCTGCTAGTCCACCCTCACTGTGTGAAGAGCCTTGCTCTTCCATTGCAGTTGTTTCTGGCTCAAACACTCCCATTTCCTTCCTTTCTTGTGCATTAAGTATGCCAGAATTAAGGATTATTTGAGCAATGATTGGGCCAGACACTATGATAGGAGACTTTGCGGTAGTACCTTGTAATCTTTTCATCTCCTCTACTAGTGCGTTGTACATTATGTCCGCCCATTGTACCTCTTGTCCCTTCAGGCCTTTGAGTATTTCTTCGTGAAGGATCTGCTCAAATATTGTTGGTTCTGTTTCAGGGCAACAGAACGTTCAATACCTGGCCTATCTCTTTTAACCCTGGGTACACAGCTTTGGTACAAGCATAACCCTGAGTTTTAAAGAAACTCCCTTCTTGGAATAAGTCCCCTATTTGCAGTCTTGCCCTGTGTTCCCCCACATGCACCTGACCTGCTGGCAATCGAAACAATTGCTGGAGGTATAGGGGAGTAAGCATTAATTCAACTCCCTTCACCGTTGTTGTTCCTGTCCTTGGCTCAAAGTTCTGCAAAAATTGTAACATGTACTGTCTATGGTGTAGTGTCCAATCTAGGCTTTGCAATCCTTCCAATCTCAGCTCCTCCAGTATCTTTATCGCCTGTGGGGTAGCCATCGTTTGTTTCTGCAGAATTGTGGTGCTCTTCACCCTGATTTCCTCCATTCCTCTCACTCTCTTCATCTTAGATTCACAGAACTGCTTTGGCTGTAACAACTGCAGGAATGCCTGTAGTGCACAAAGCATAAACGTATGGTTGCCGCAGAAAGCTATGGGTAATCTCTTGTAAGCCTGCGGGGCTTGCAAGCATTGCTCAAGAGAAAAGCTCTGCTCTGTCGTTTCGTGTCTATGCCACTGCGTAAGTAATATTGCGAGCGTATAGTCTGTTAGTTCCTCCATAGTTTCCAAGTTATAGCATTTATGGCCTGTCCTGTCGAGACGCCCGTTACTCAGAACGACGCCACCTCCTTGCGCTCAATTTCCCTCCATTTTCTTGATCATTTCTCTGGTTTTCTATTGGCTGTATCTGCTGTGACTGGATTTTAACTTTTATCTTCTTTAGTGGACTTTCCCTGTTGGATAGTCCACTAGGATCACACATGCGACATGAATTCGGCTTTTCTGTACTTGCCGTTCGTTCCGTTTCCCTTTTTCCGTATTCATTAATGGGCCCGCCTTTCATCCCATTTGACGGCCGTTCTTTTCCTCTTTCTTTTTGACACCTGTCCTTGCACTTCATTCTTTGCTGTGTGTCGCACCCTGACCTCCACGTGTCTATTTTTAAAGTAATTTCCGTTTCCTCTTCCGTCATCCATTTTCCTGAAGTTATTATGTGTCCACTTGCCACTGATTCTATGGATGGTGTAACTTTAGTAGGCTGTGTTGAGCTGTGACAGGCTGTGTCATACTGTGTTACCTGTGATAGGCTGTGATGCACTGTGGTAAGCTGTGATAGGCTGTGACATGTGGTAGGTTGTTATAGCTGTGTTGCGCCGTGCTGGGCTGTGATAGGCTGTGTTGCGCTTGCTGGGCTGTGGTTGGCTGTGTCACGTCGTGATGGGCGTGGTTGCTGTGTCACGTCGTGATGGGCTGTGTGTGTGTGTCTGTGATGTGGTTGGCTGTGTTGCGCCTTGCTGGGCTGTGGTTGGCTGTGTACATCGTGATGGGTGGTTGGCTGTGTACGTCGTGATGGGCTGTGTGTTGGCTGCTGTTGCGCTTGCTGGGCTGTGGTGCTGTGTCACGTCGTGAGGCTGTGTGTGGCTGTGTCACGTTGTGATGGCTGTGGTTGTGTTGGCCTTGTGCTGTGGCTGTTGGCTGTGTCACGTGCGTGATGCTGTGTCACGTCGTGATGGGCTGTGGTTGGCTGTGTTGCGCCTTGCTGGGCTGTGGTTGGCTGTGTCACGTCATGAGGGCTGTGATAGGCTGTGTTGCGCCTGGCTGGGCTGTGTGTAGGCTTGTGTCACGTGGCTTGTTGTGACCAAGCCCCATGTCGTATGATGGGCTGGGCCTAGCAACAAGTGTTCCATAATCCGTTCGAACAATGGTGCCAGCCCGCGTGACGTTCTTGTGTTCTTACTCGCAAATCATGATGCAGGGGTTGGTGTCATGGATACCACTGTAACCCTTCAACTATTGCATGGCTTCCCAGCATTTCTTTGTAATGGTTTGTAACATACGGTGTTGTATCATACATCTTTTTGTATGACATAAGGGTCCTTTCCACGGTGATTTAAGCTTAGAAGCTTGAATCTTTCCTTTCTTCTGCAACCATAGAACCAAATCCCCCGTCTTAAAAGTCTTTAATTGCCTTCATCAAACTTGTGTTCTTTCCGTCATCTGATTCTGGTCATATTATCAGCTGCATCGCAACGTACTTCTTCCACATGGTATAATTCATGTTTCCGACCTTGAGGAGTCTTGCAATTCCATTCTTTCCCCGACTCCGTTCTCATGTAGTAACAGGAATTCCACTGGAAGTAGGCTTCATACCACCATAAAACTAATTGGAATGGTGTATACTTAGTGGTGACTTTATATGAAGTCCTGTATGACCACAAAGCTGTCAGCAGCTTTGTATCCCAATCCGTTCTTGTTGCTTGACTATCTTAGCAAGATAGTACATAGTATTTTGTGGTAGCTCTGCCTCCTGTCCATTACCCTGTGGGAATATGTGTACTCTTTCTATGCACAATCATAAACTCTTTAGTCAATAACTCAATGGTCTCATCATGAAGTGACTTCCTTGATCACTGATAAATTCTAAGGGACATCCAAATCGTGTGTATGTTCTCGTAAGGAACCTTGCTGTGGACTTGGCTGTGTTGTCCCTCAAAGCTTTAGCTTCCCCACTTTGTAGTATAATCAGTGGCTGTAATTATGTACTGTTTTCGTGTATTCTTGGATGGTGGATAATTGGTCCAACAAAGTCTAGTCCCCATTTCTGAAATGGTTCCGTAGGCATTGTAGGATGCAAGGCCATTCTTCCAGATCTCTGCAAAGGTCTAGCCTCTGACATTCATCACACTTCTGACAAACTCATGTACATCTTTGAACAAAGTAGGCCACCAGTATCCTGCGAGGAGTAGATATTTCTATGGTAGTCTCTTCTCCAAAATGACCTCAGCCACTCTTTATGAACTTCCTCCAGACTTTATTTACTTCATGTGGTGGTACAAGCATCGTTTTAGTACTCCATCAGGTCTAACTTATACATTCTGTTCCTACCATAGTATAAGGTAAAGCTTGTAGCATTCTCTTCCTCTGCTCCTTACCATAACTAGGTGGGCACTGACCATGAGCAAGGTAGTATCGATTGGCCACTGCCATCTAACCATTCATCTGCACTTCCTTGCACCTCCATTACAAATAAACTCGCATCAGGTAACTGATGTCCACTCCTGTGGCGGCCTCTCCTGTTGTTAGTCGTGGACAAATGATCTGCCACAAGATGCAAACGGCAGGCTTGTAAAATAACCTCGAACTCAAACTCATGCAAGATTATTAACCACCTCGCTATCCTTCCACTTATCAAAGGTTTGTTCACCAGATATATCAGAGCCTGGTGATCCACATAAACATAAAACTTTCTTCCCAATAGGTAATGCCTGAATTTCTTGACTGCATAATCATGCCAATGCTCTCTTTCCGTTGTACTATAGTTCCTCTCAGCACTGTTCATCAATCGGCAGCATAGCACACAGGTGAATCTATATTCCCTGTAACATTCTGGGCTAACACCGCACCCAACGCTTCTCCTGATGCATCGCAGTGAAACATGAAATACTACATGCCAGTGAGGGTTAATCAGCACAGGTGTAGTTGTTACTGACAGTGTAAGTTCCTCAAACGCCTGTTGACATTCAGCTGTCCAGGCAAACACTGCATCTTTCTTCAGAAGCTTGCTCAATGGTGCTGCATTTGTGCATACCTTTTGACAAATCTTCTGTAATAACTGGTTTGCCCAAGGAATTCCTTAAACTCTTAACATTCACTGGTGGTGGAGAGACTTTATGGACTCTGTCTTCCTGGGATCCACAAGAAGTCCCTTCTTACACACAATGTGTCCAGAAGCACCCATGAGTTCACACAGAAAGTACACTTCTCTGGATTCAAGCCCAGACCTCTCATCCTGCATCTGGCAGGCATAACTCCAATTTATGCAAGTGCTCATTCTTAGAGCTGTACACACTGAAATCATCCAAAAACACCTGCATGAAATCATCCAGATACTCATGAAAAGATTCACTTATCACTCTCTGAAAGGTCGCTGGTGCATTACAAAGTCCAAAGGGCATGACTTTGTATGCATAAGCCCCCAGTCTGTGATGAAAACTGTTTTCCTTGGTCTTCTTCTGCACTTGCACTTGATTATAACCACTGAAGCCATCCATGAATGAGTACATCTCATGGCCGCCACACAGTGTCTAATACTGCTTCTGTGAATGGCAAAGGGAAAGGATCTTTCTTCGTACAAGCATTCAGCTTCTTATAGTTCACACATACTCTTAGTTTGCCATTCTTCTTTGGAACTATAACAATGGGTGACAACCAAGTTGTATACTCTATTGGGTATATAAACTTAGCCTCAGCCAACTTCTTTATCTCTTCTCCAACCTTGTGCGTAGTTGGGATTCATTCTATACCTCGCCTGCTTGATTGGTACTGACCCTGGTTCCCAGTTCATCTTATGCTGACAGACTTCAGGTGGTATCCCTTTTAGATCCTCATAGCTCCAAGCAAATACATCTCTGTATTTGATGAACAAGCTTTTAGCTTCTTCGAAGAATTCCGGCTCCAAATCAGCTCCTACTTTCACCATTTCGGTTCCTCCTAGTTCCCACATTTACTTCTCTCACCTGCTCATCAGCTGTGATTGTCAACCAGTCACCACTTCATCCTTTAAGCTCACAGTGGCTGGTTCTTCTAGGATTTCTATCTCTCCCTCCTTTTCTTCATAGAAATGTGGTGGGTAACAGCTGGTTTCCTCTTCAATTGGTGTTGCCGACACTACACCACAGCAGATACCTCTAAACAACTTAGGCTTTCCAGCCGCATCTCTGCAACCTGCTCCCACTCTGGGTGTGCAGCAAAATAGGGTAGCTTCCTGCTCCTAATCCAGTCCTCCTCTCCAGTCATACTCTCTGACTCCTCGAGGTCTTCTTGTAGCAGGTAATCTACTAGATTTCTTTGTGGTAATTTGTATCTCGTGCATCCCATTATGGCACAGTTAGTAACTGAGAATTCCAGTCATGGAATAACCTGGCCTGTTTCAGCCACGGACGTCCCAATAATAAGGAGTAAGCCTCATGACTCATCCATTTTTATACAGTACTGTGATCATAAAGATCATTTTCTGTATCTGTATCTTAACTCCTCTTATTAATCCCAATGGCTGTACACTTCTTTGATCTGCCATTGTTACTGTAAATGGGGCTGGTTTCATGTTACTTAGACCAAGCTTCTTCCTTAATTGGTCTGTCATGATATTTACTCCAGAACCACCATCTATCAGTACATCAGTAGTTCTGTGCTTCCAATTCTCAATTGGATTACTGGCATAGAATCATCAAAAGTCCATGACTGGTTCTCGCCCTTCCGGCTTCACATTATAACTGGTCACCTTGCTGTTCAGGTCTGTGTTCCTGTCTCTTGGGCAATTCGATTGATTGCCTGATACAGCCTGTGCCTACAATAAGGTGCCACAGCTAATAGCTGTCCAATGGTAATTTCTGCTTTGGTCTGACATATTACTGCAGCCAAAGTCTCTTCATTACTTTGCATGTTGCATCTTTTTTTTCCTTCTTCCTCACTCCCTTCTTTTTCTCCATCCGAATAAGAGGAATCTGCCACAGAATATCAGTACTCTTTTGCATTTCCCTTATAGTATCTGCCACTTCCTTGTGCAGTTCCTTCTCATCTTTCCAAGTCTCTTCATCTTCAGGCATATCATTGCCACTTCCATTCTCATCTTCTTCCTCTTCTACTGGAGGTATTAGTTTGGCTTTACTTCTTGTTACTATCATTGTACTTACTTCTGGTACAACACATGGCCTAACCATGTGAGCTGCCACCACTGGGCCTCATTCACAGGAGCTCTCATCTCATTCTGGTGTCTTATCCAGAATGAACAGGCTGCCTTGCGATGTCCTGGCTGATTACAATAGTAACATAGCTCTTCACCATTGGGTCCTCGCCCTTGGTCTGTTCTTGGATTATTTCTATAATCCTGATTCCCGGGCTGGTAATTCCCCCTTGGATTACCCTGATAGTTGCCTCTGGAATTTCCTTGGTAATTCCCTCTTGAATTACCTCTCCCTTCCATGCCATTGTTATAACCACCAGACCTACCATAGTGGTCCTGATCATATTTCTTCTTGGCTGGGGCTGCACCTGATGCACCCTTACTTGCCTAGGTTCTCTTGCAGCTGTCCTTCTGTTGTAGTAACAATTCTCAGTAGAATGGTTATCCATTTTACAGATAGTACAGTGTTTCTCCTTCATGTGGCATTCTGTGGTGGTATGGCCTTCATTCTGGCACTTTGCACACCATACACCCTTCCTCCAATGTG
Source organism: Takakia lepidozioides (assembly GCA_030704615.1). Lineage (NCBI taxonomy): Eukaryota > Viridiplantae > Streptophyta > Takakiopsida > Takakiales > Takakiaceae > Takakia > Takakia lepidozioides. The sequence continues at coordinate 76,246,881 of CM060733.1, forward strand.
TTGCAGCCTCTGTGGCATACTTCTTCAAGATTTCTTCCAATTTTTTCATAGTTATCCCTCTTCAACTTCTCCTTTCTCTTACTCTTTCTTTTTAGTTCTTGCTCTTCTTCTTCATCTGACTCATCCTCAGAGTCCTCATCTTCTTTTTCTCTCTCCTGAGCATTCCCAATTGCTCAATTCTGTTCGCAGTTTCAAATGCCTCCTCCACTGTATTATGGGGTAACATATCCACTTTCTTTTGCAACTCTGGTCTTAATCCACTCACAAACCAAGTCTTCTGTAAACCGGGCGCTGGTACTGCAGCCAGCTTTTTCATCATCAATTCCATCTTCTCCATATACTCTTCAACAGTTTCATGCTTCTTCTGCTTCAGCTGTTGTAAACTTCCATACACTTCATCCTCAGTTTTACTTGTCCTGAACCTATTTCGAAATGCTGTATTCAAGCCATTCCAGGTTAGGAAATGATTATCAGGGAATCTTGCATACCATTCACTTGCTTTCTTGATAAGTGAACAAGGAAACAGTCTCATCTTGGCATCATCGCCATTCTCATTGTTCACTATACACATGTGCTCAAATTGGCTAATATGTACATCGGGATCCCTTTTCCTGAATATATTGGAAATGGTGGTTTTGCCCGTGTTGGTTGTAACGCCATCTGTGGCCCTACCTTCTGCCTACTGACAGGTGCTGGCACCCTTGCTGGTGCTGGTCCTTCTGGACCTGTTGTTTTTGTGGTGGATCTTCCACCAAGTGTGGCCCTTGAGCACTCCTTGCTTCTGGTCCCACGATATTCACAGTATTCCCAGCTTCAGTTGCACTACTTCCCACACTCCCTGTCCCCCCAGAGCCAGATCCAGGCAGCCCGCCTGATCCCCCTGAGCCGACACCTTCGTTGGCCTGTGATCCAAGTGCTCCACTTGATCCAGGTCCAACGGGTTGGGATGTCCTGGTTGTAGTCTCAACCTCAGCTGTTGGGTCTACTTCTTCATATTCTTCCTCTTCTAATTTCTTCTCTCTGTTTTCATCCTCCAAGTTCTGCCCTTGGGTTTCTTCTTCACTCATGTAACTCAACTGTAATGGTGTTGGAGAGTCTGAACTCTCCGTTGGCTCTGCCACATCCTCTTCTCCTTCTTCATCTTCTGCTTCAGAAACTGGAGTTCCTGCTTTTGGTGTTCCATGCCAACTCTTATCAAAGATTTCTGTCAAGTCTTTTATCCAAGGATGTACCTCAGATCTTTCACCTCGTGATTGATCTTCTTCCTGTACCAATTCCCTTAATCTTTCTTGCAACGAAACAGAAGGAGTGGCATCCAACTCTAGTTCTTCCGGTATAGGTGATGCACTTTTTGATCTTGATGGTGTGAGAGGTCCAGATGATTCCCCTATGTCTATTCCTCTCTCCCAAAGATATGGATAATTAGCTTTCAGATAGCTTTCTCTTTTTGATGAATATCTCTGTCGTCTAGCTTCTCTTTCATCACTCATGTCCCATGTCTTTCATTTCTTTTAATGTGGCAATAACCAAAACTCTCTTCTGTAATATCTCTCGTATATGCCTGGGTTTCTTTCAAGCTTCAATGCACCCTTGGCTATACTTGAAGTCTCCGTTACCATATAACCATATGGCAAACAAGTCTGAAAAGCTGTTCTTGGTGTGAGTTTGATCCACAAAATATCCTTTGGAATCCAATTCTTTACCAGTACAAGCTCTTCATGCATATGAGTATAAACATTCACCTTTCTTTCTTCCCAGCCTTCAAACTCTACTCGTTTAATGGATAGCAACGCTATCACATAAACTAATGTTGGTAACCAACGTGCTCTTCCTCTACAGGCTACCTGATAAATCTTTATCACTCCTTTCTCCAGACCCCATTCTGGATCAGCATCATGCACTCGTTTAAGAATATTTTCTTTACATCCGTCTGGCAATTCCAAGAACCTTTGAAAGAATTGTTTGGACAATCTTTCTTCCTTCGTTCCACAGGGAATTTGATTCACTTCAAATTCTTTAATGGTCCAACCACCATGATCCCACCAGATGCCTGTACATCTGGTTGTTCATGTCCCAGGTCCCCAGTATGGTCGCCAAATGTCGCGCGGCTTTTACTCACCCATCCCTTCGCTATCCGAGGCGGAAACTCCAAGATAGAAGAGTTGGAAATCTCTAAGTACTCAGCCCGCGCAGAACAATCAGTCATGACCTACAGCTAGTGTATCATGGGGGTGTTTCCTATTTGTTTCCCTTTCCGCATTCATCTTAGCTACCTTACCATTGATAATTAAGTATGAGTTTACTTCATCAATCTATCGGTTTTCTTCACTCATCCATTCAATCCACAGCTTCACTCAGATCTCTCTACACAGTGTGATTGTATCGTGTAAGTATCCGATTATGATTTATCAGGTATCAGGCCGAAGCCATTATGTCTCTAATCTGCTCTACAATATCACTACCGCTTTGCATATAACAAGCATCTACTAATCCTCTTTCCTCCTTCACCGTGCTCTCCATCTTTTGCCTCCGATCTCCGCTCCAGCCTCACTCAGAAGTCCTCCTCCGAATAAATCCCCCCTTCATTCCCCATTTTCCCTTTATCCTCCTATCCGCGGTTCTAACCGTTTCCCTCTCTAACCGTCGTCTGTGAACTAACATGTTCCCTTCACAGGTTTTGTTCCCCACAGTCGTTCCCTGTCCTACTCTTTGTTCCCTATTATCGTGACAGCTGTGTCAAGCGGTGACTGGCTGTGTTTGGCTGTGTCGGGCAGTGACGGGCTGTGACTGGCTGTGTGGGCTGTGCCGGGCTGTGACTGGCTGTGTGGGCTGTGTCTGCTGTGACGACTGTGACGGGCTGTGTGGGCTGTGTCTGCTGTAACGACTGTGACGGGCTGTGTTGGCTGTGTGGGCTGTGACGACTGTGACGGCTGTGTGGGCTGTGTGGGCTGTGTGGGCTGTGACGACTGTGACGGGCTGTGTGGGCTGTGTGGGCTGTGACGACTGTGACGGGCTATGTCGGTTGTGACGACTGTGTAACCCCCCTCTACAGTGCGCTGCTGTCACCCCTAAGGCTCCTGTTGGTCTCAGTCTGTGCAAAATTAAGGGTACCCTACAGATCCCGTATAAGTGTCTAAGTCCCCTACAGTCCTCTAACAGAGTCACCTCGCACGGATGTGTGCAACACAAGATCATTTCCGACACAACCCTTTATACCGAATGACCCCATGGCGACGATGACGGCAAAATGCAAAGCACAAGGCAGGCAGTACGACACACGTGGATGCATATGTGAAGCACAACATTTATGGCGAATCTGCAAGAACTGCTCCAAATTGAACTAGCATTAGATTTCTACGGCACTTCTGAATTTGAAACCATGCAAGAAGGCCGCCATATATTGGCAGGCGGCGAAGTATATCTGACATATATCACAAGTACATGCAACGGATGTACATATTTTCTAGCACTTTATTTCTTTAATAATACAAAGACGCCGAAATGGATGAATTCCGTTCGCACACAATAACAACACCCGCATCCAAATACGGTTGACAATGTCCAATTTTGATTTTGGTTACATGCAATAGCAACCCTTGTTGCAAACGTCAAACTGGAGAGCTCTAGAGGCATCGTGGGGAGCCCTTGTTTCCAGCGGAGGAGGAAGAAAAGGAAGTCATTATACTTCACGAGCTCTAGAAACAGGAATAGAGCCAGATATAGAATGAGGATGGAAAGAGTGGCCGAAGAGGAAAAGGCGGAAGAAGAGGGCAAAGAGCAAAGTTTGGCGATGGAAGAGCAGGAATCCGGAGAAGAACAGTAGCCTGCCATAGTTCCAAGAACAGATGAGGAGGACACTGCATCTGAGGGAGAGGCAGACGCCGAAGATGATGTTGACGCTGGCCTCACGAAGAACCTAATAGTGGAAGAGAGGATGGGGGAGATGCTCCAGAACATGCGAGGCGTGGAGAGCAGTCCGAAGCGCAAAGGGTCCGCGGCGATTGGGGAGTCTTCTGGAGCAGCCAAAAAAAAGGTTCAATCTTTGAAACCCACCTTTGTGCTTCATTGCTGATGTGAACCCAAGTTGAGATTCTATTTCGATATGAACATAGTCTACACACGGCATCTCTGCCAGGTTGCATCAACCGCGAACAAGAAGCTCAAACAGTGTGCGTTGACGCACACTGTTTGAGCCTTCCATTTTGCTGGCTTGTTGATGTGCGAAACGGCCAAATTGGGGAACTACGGCAAGTTCAATCCACCAGGAATTGGAAGCTGAAACAGTGTGCGTTGACGCACAGTATTTGAGCCCCGCATTTTACTTGGTTGATGGTGTGAAAAACGGCCAGATAGGCCCACTATGCCCGGTTCAATTCTCTATTATTTGGCAGCTCAAACAGTGTGCGTTGGCGCACACTGTTTGAGCACACCTTGTCACTGTTTTTTCCCTGTGAAATTCGGCAATACAGGGCATGTCTTTGAGGTTCAATGAACACTTACCTGGCAACTCAAACAGTGTGCGTTGGCGCACACTGTTTGAGCACACCTTGTCACTGTTTTTTCCCTGTGAAATTCGGCAATACAGGGCATGTCTCTGAGGATCAATCATCACTTACCTGGCAGCTCAAACAGTGTGCGTTGGCGCACACTGTTTGAGCTACCCTTATCATTGCCTTTTTCATTTGAAAATCGGCCACATAGGGCATGTCTCTGAGGATCGATGAACACTTATGTGGCAGCTCAAACAGTGTGCGTTGGCGCAAACTGTTTGAGCCCACCTTGTCACTGTTTTTTCCCTGTGAAATTCGGCAATACAGGGCATGTCTCTGAGGTTCAATGAATACTTACCTGGCAGCTCAAACAGTGTGCGTCAACGCACACTGTTTGAGCTCTTCTTGTCATTGCCTTTGTCATCTGAAAATCGGCCACATAGGGTTTGTATTTAAGGATCAATCATCACTTACCTGGCAGCTCAAACAGTGTGCGTTGGCGCACACTGTTTGAGCACACCTTGTCACTGTTTTTCCCGTGTGAAATTCAGCAATACATGGCATGTCTCTGAGGTTCAATGAACACTTACGTGGCAGCTCAAACAATGTGCGTTGGCGCACACTGTTTGAGCACACCTTGTCACTGTTTTTTCCCTGTGAAATTCGGCAATACAGGGCATGTCTCTGAGGATCAATCATCACTTACCTGGCAGCTCAAACAGTGTGCGTTGGCGCACACTGTTTGAGCTACCCTTATCATTGCCTTTTTCATTTGAAAATCGGCCACATAGGGCATGTCTCTGAGGATCGATGAACACGTATGTGGCAGCTCAAACAGTGTGCGTTGGCGCACACTGTTTGAGCCCACCTTGTCACAATTTTTCCCTATGAAATTTGGCAATACAGGGCATGTCTCTGAGGTTCAATGAACACCTACTTGGGAGCTCAAACTGTGTGCGTTGGCGCACACTGTTTGAGCACACCTTGTCACTGTTTTTTCTTTGTGAAATTTGGCAATACAGGGCATGTCTCTGAGGTTCAATGAACACTTACCTGGCAGCTCAAACAGTGTGCGTTGGCGCACACTGTTTGAGCTCACCTTGTCATTGCCTTTGTCATCTGAAAATCGGCCACATAGGGTTTGTATTTGAGGATCAATCATCACTTACCTGGCAGCTCAAACAGTGTGCGTTGGCGCACACTGTTTGAGCACACCTTGTCACTGTTTTTCCCCTTTGAAATTCGGCAATACAGGGCATGTCTCTGAGGTTCAATGAACACTTACCTGGCAGCTCAAACAGTGTGCGTTGGCACACACTGTTTGAGCACACCTTGTCACTGTTTTTTCCCTGTGAAATTCGGCAATATAGGGCATGTCTTTGAGGTTCAATGAACACTTACCTGGCAGCTCAAATAGTGTGCGTCAATGCACACTGTTTGAGCTCACCTTGTCATTGTCTTTGTCATCTGAAAATCGGCCACATAGGTTTGTATTTGAGGATCAATCATCACTTACTTGGCAGCTCAAACAGTGTGCGTTGGCGCACACTGTTTGAGCACACCTTGTCACTATTTTTCCCCTGTGAAATTCGGCAATACAGGACATGTCTGTGATGTTCAATGAACACTTACCTGGCAGCTCAAACAGTGTGCGTCAACGCACACTGTTTGAGCTCACCTTGTCATTTCCTTTGTCATCTGAAAATCGGCCACATAGGGTTTGTATTTGAGGATCAATCATCACTTACCTGGCATGTCTTTGACGTTCAATGAACACTTACGTGGCATGTCCTTGAGGTTCACTGAACACTTACTTTGCAGCTCAAACAGTGTGAGTCAACGCACACTGTTTGAGCTCACCCTTTCTTCCACACATGGCCTGTCTGCCATGCTCAAACACCATCGTCTCATGCCTCACGCTTATATCAATTTGAATGGACAACCCTGCAGGAGAAGATGCAAAGTGTGGCGGAGGAGATCCCTTTGGGGCTGGGGTAGGAGATCATTGTTGATGTTGACGATGAGTTCTATGAAAGCAAAGCCGCTGAGATGCTGGGGGGTCAGAAGGTAAACTCTCAGCTTGTGGTGCAAAGTATGCTTGCCCCGGGTGGGAGGTTGAAGATTCCCCTGTGTAGGATGGTTTCCATGCCCGTCGTTCGACCACCCCTCAAGGACATTCTCAAGCTAGAGGCCGAGTTTGTTCATGGGTATTTGGATGGATCCGCAGTGTTTTACATTTGTACAAAGGATTCCACATGCAATGAGCTCCTTGTGGATGAGTCTATCGTGGACTCCTGGGATCCTATTTGGAGACAGGTGAACGAATCCTTCAAACTTCTTCTCTCCATGAAACCTTCCACCCAGGCATTCTCGGGGAAGATGTTTCACGTTTGGGATGGGAACCACCGGTTGCTTGCATGGATGGCTGTTATTGGGAGGCTGCACTCACAGGAGGAAGCGTGGCATTACTCTGTTCGATTGATGGTGCTGGATTGTGAGGGGAACATGATGGGTCTTCTGACGGCAATGAATGATGTGAACAGGTTGGTTTCTCATTCTACATGTTCCACTTGTAGTTCCGTGGTTCTTTGATTAAAGTCCTTGAATTTCATTCTGACTTTCAGATATCATTCTACAGAGGAACGGAGACATCGCATGTCAAAACGAGTTTGGTTCACACACTGTATAGGATACAAAGGATCGGGCAGATGCCCTTGACCAACTTCAAGACCATCCTTTCAGTAGAGACGTACAAGAAGTGCGAAAGCTCCAAGACATCGGAAACGTGGTACTCGTTGACACGTGAGGCTTTCATGGAGTACATGTACACGGTGAGATACATCTTCCTTCATCTGCCCTTTCCATATTCCTGCTTCCACATGTTTGTTTCTGTTTGTTTCCCTTGCCCTTGGGTTGATGCAACTCTCGTGCATTCCCTTGCAGCAAGACATTGCAGATGCAGGGGAGCGTGGCAAACTGGAATACTACAGATCAACCCCTGAGGAGAGAAGGACAGCAAAGGGGGTTGAGAGTCACATCCAAAAAGAGATGACCGCTACAAGAAGGACTATAATGAGTGCTTTTGTGAAGCAGTTGAGAATTGCCGACCCATCATTCGGATCGCAGTTTCTCCTGGAGATAAAAAACCATTATAACAAGCCAGGCAAGCCAGAGATGGCCCAGGAGAAGTTACACAGGTTGTCTACCGCCGTTGTGTCTTCAGAACAGAAGGTGAAGTGGCTACAGATATGGAACTCCGATCCCACTGTTAGGGATACCCACATGTTCCCCAGGCCGGAGAAAGAGAAGAAGACCCAACATGTCATTCCTGTCAGTGACAATGTGCTGGACACATGGCTTCACAAGGCCACTTACTGGAGCCAGGTGTGATGTCCTTTCCTGTGTCACTTTCTTTTCTCTTTTCCTGTCCTTCTCTTTCCATTTCCTCTCACATTCGCTGTGATTTTTTTGGGTTCATTCTTGCATTTGAATTGTTTTGCAGTTGGAAGAAAGGGCACGGTCGGTTCTGCATACTCAGCTGGCTGACTATGGCATCACTATGACAGCACCGAAGGTCTCCTTCGAAGCATACATGAGGAAATGGAGAGCCACAGTGTGGCACTCTTGTTTCTTTAGAGAGTTCAGCAAGGAGGGTGGCATCAGTCGAACACATGACCTTGACCAGGAAGAAAAAGGAGAGGAAACCTGGAAACGATGCCTTTACAGGTGCACACCCTTGGACGTTCAGGCTACTTAGTGTGCTGTGGTTGCAATGTACTATGACGCATACAGTTTAAGGGGGTCTTCCTGGTGTGATGGAAAAGCTGAGAGACAATAATTGCATTGCATAATGAGGCTGTCTCTGTTCATGCAGGTACATAAAGTTTGTTCTCGTGGAAGAGAATTGCTTGGACAAACATCGAGATTTCCTTGGACAAACATCGAGATTTCCTTGGACAAACGTCGAGATTTCCTTGGACAAACATCGAGATTTCGTGGACCTCTGGCTTGTCCCTGCTGGCAATCAGACCATGTTTACTACTGGGATCTTGCATGACTGGGGCCCAGACCATCTTTCTTCTTGTGGTTGGTATTTGGATTGCCCTCCTTCTGAGACCCCAGCTCCTGAGGTGTCTTTGAGGAGAGAGAATGAGCGAATTGCAGCCACTGCCGCAGCAGCTGTTAGAGGACTGTCGGGGTCTTAGACACTTATACGGAATCTGTAGGGTACCCTTAATTTTTGCACAGACTGAGACCAACAGGAGCCTCAGGGGTGACAGCAGCGCACTGTAGATGGGGGTTACACAGCCCGTCACAGTCGTCACAATCGTCACAGCCGACACAGCCGACACAACCCGTCACAGTCGTCACAGCAGACACAGCCGACACAGCCCGTCACAGTCGTCACAGCCGACACAGCCAGTCACAGCCCGACACAGCCAAACACAGTCGCACAGCCAGTCACAGCCCGTTACAGTTTCACACAGCCAGTCACAGCTTGACACAGCTGTCACGATCATAGGGAACGAAGAGTAGGACAGGGAACGACTGTGGGGAACAACACCTGCGAAGGGAACATGTTAGTTCACAGACGACGGTTAGTGAGGGAAACGGTTAGAACCACGGATAGGAAGATAAAGGGAGAAACGGGGAATTGAGGGATATCATTCGGAGGAGGACTTCTTGGTCATGGAGGAGAGGGGATCGGGCAGAGATGAAGAACGGAAGTGAAGATAGAGAGATGATGAGTAGATGCTTGATATATGTAAGGCTGTAATGATATTGTAGAGCAGATTAGAGACACAATGGCTTCAGCCTGATACTTGATAAATCATAATCGGATACTTTTACGATACAATCACACTGTGTAGAGAGATCTGAGTGAAGCTGTGGAATGAATGGATGAGTTGATGGAATCCAATAGATTGATAAAGCAAACTGATACTTAATTATCAATGGTAAGATAGCTAACATGAATACCAAAAGGGAAACAAATAGGAAACACCCCCATGATACACTAGCTGTAGGTCATGACTGATTGTTCTGCGCGGGCTGAGTACTTAGAGATTTCCAACTCTTCTATCTTGGAGTTTCCGCCTTGAATAGCGAAGGGATGGGTGAGTAAAAGCCGCGCGACATTTGGCGACCATACTGGGGAACTGAGTCATGAACAACCATATGTGACAGGCATCTGGTGGGATCATGGTGGTTGGACCATTAAAGAATTTGAAGTGAATCATATTCCCTGTGGAACGAAGGAAGAAAGATTGTCCAAACAATTCTTTCAAAGATTCTTGGAATTGCCAGACGGTTGTAAAGAAAATATTCTTAAGCGAGTGCATGATGCTGATCCGGAATGGGGTCTGGAGAAAGGAGTGATAAAGATTTATCAGGTAGCCTATAGAGGAAGAGCACGTTGGTTACCAACATTGGTTTATGTGATAGCATTGCTATCCATTAAGCGAGTAGAGTTTGAAGGCTGGGAAGAAAGAAAGGTGAATGTTTATACTCATATGCATGAAGAGCTTGTACTGGTAAAGAATTGGATTCCAAAGGATATTTTGTGGATCAAACTCACACCAAGAACAGCTTTTCAGACTTGTTTGCCATATGGTTATATGGTAACGGAGACTTCAAGTATAACCAAGGGTGCATTGAAGCTTGAAAGAAACCCAGGCATATACGAGAGATATTACAGAAGAGAGTTTTGGTTATTGCCACATTAAAAGAAATGAAAGACATGGGACATGAGTGATGAAAGAGAAGCTAGACGACAGAGATATTCAGCAAAAAGAGAAAGCTATCTGAAAGATAATTATCCATATCTTTGGGAGAGAGGAATAGACATAGGGGAATCATCTGGACCTCTCACACCATTAAGATCAAAGAGTACATCACCTATACCGGAAGAACTAGAGTTGGATGCCACTCCTTCTGTTTCTTTGCAAGAAAGATTAAGGGAATTGGTACAGGAAGAAGATCAATCACGAGGTGAAAGATCTGAGGTACATCCTTGGATAAAAGACTTGACAGAAATCTTTGATAAGAGTTGGCATGGAACACCAAAAGCAGGAACTCCAGTTTCTGAAGCAGAAGGTGAAGAAGGAGAAGAGGATGTGGCAGAGCCAACGGAGAGTTCAGACTCTCCAACACCATTACAGTTGAGTTACATGAGTGAAGAAGAAACCCAAGGACAGAACTTGGAGGATGAAAACAGAGAGAAGAAATTGGAAGAGGAAGAATATGAAGAAGTAGACCCAACAGCTGAGGTTGAGACTACAACCAGGACATCCCAACCCGTTGGACCTGGATCAAGTGGAGCACTTGGATCACAGGCCAACGAAGGTGTCGGCTCAGGGGGATCAGGCGGGCTGCCTGGATCTGGCTCTGGGGGGACAGGGAGTGTGGGAAGTAGTGCAACTGAAGCTGGGAATACTGTGAATATCGTGGGGCCAGTAGCAGGGAGTGCTCAAGGGCCACCACTTGGTGGAAGATCCACCACAAAAACAACAGGTCCAGAAGGACCAACACCAGCAAGGGTGCCAGCACCTGTCTGTGGGCAGAATGTCGCACACCTCAGTTCGGTAAACTCCCCTTCAAGTCATAGTTACTCGCTTTGATGCGCGCGCCTGACTCCCAACCTGGCCGCCGGGCCAACTTGGAGTTTCGGCTGCTCACCGGGACATAACGGTCCCCTTCCGCTTCCCTCTAAACCCTCCACCTATTTGGGACTAGGAGAATTCCCTTTGGTAGATGGCAGTCCGGAACAGCTCCCCACTCTTTGGTCGCTTTCCGGCTCGCTCGCTTACTCACTAGTTTTTGGTCACCAATGGGCTTGCACCGTTCTCGGGGTTACTACTCCCTATATATACTTCTGTAGCTGTCCGCGGGGGTTTCATAACCAGCCATGCCATTTTATGGCGAACCACCACGAAAACCCTCGACTCCCGGTGGTGAGTCGCGGTGAGTCTTGGCCCACTCACCGCGGCCCCAATGGACCGTGATGAGTCCCAAGACTCCCCACGACTCCCACCTCGAGGTCTCCACCCCATGGTGAGTCCTATGCCACCCCCACTAAGTCCCACTAAGCTACCACCACCCCTTGTGGAGCCACCTCCACCGCAACCCGGTGTGCGGGGCTCCACCTAGTGAGCGCCTCCGCCTCCTTGAGTGCCTTGGGCACTCAAGGGTGCTTCAGCCCCCCATACCTATCGCTGCCGCTGCCCCCACCACAGGGGCAGCCCCTCATGTGTCCCGACCCCCTGCCCTCAAGGCAAAGGGCCGCGACACACACCCCTACCAACAGGGAGTCGATGTCCTCATCGACTTGTCCATTTTGTAGAAACGAACATCCAAGTTGTGGCGTCCCACATCAAGGAGTTTGTTTCCGTACCATGGCGTCCCATGGCAAAGAACCAAACCCCACACTTGACTCCACTCTCCACTAGCTAGTTCGGCCGACTTCCTCCAAGTCCCGGCCAAGGGTGGAGCCTCTCCAGCTCCTCCCAGTGCACCCTTCTTGGCCTACTTCAAGGCCAAGGAACGATCCTCCCCGAGGATCGAATCGCCTTACTGCAACAACATTGCTTGCGATCGCTCATGATGCCGCTTTTGGCATCACCTTGAGCAAGGGTTCACCTGGAACCCTCTTTGACTAGGAAGATAACCTTGAACCAACCGTGCGCCCCAATCACTACAATTGGGTCCGCCTTGGAATGCTGGTCTGAGGTACGGGAACACGCCGAAGCCGCACTACGACTTCGTCCCGAGGCTACACGATTATAGTACGTGAACGGAAGCACGTAGCTTCCGCGTTAGCCCGCACTACAAGGCAACCCCCTCGGTAGCGCAGTTATAGTACGCGCACGCGCCAGGTGCGCACTAGCACTTGAACTCCCAAATAAGGCGCAAGTTTCCTTGCCTCTTGGATGGGAGTCACCCGATTTCGGCACTGCGCAAACACACGATTAACCCAATTTACCTCTCCCACTTTTGTAAGCTAGCATGCATTCTACACACCAGCCAACCACACCATGCATCACCATTCCAAACACAATAGGACGCACAATATTTGGAACCCATTTCCTTTATCACAAATTTTTGTACAATACAAGTTTTTGCAATCGGATTCCTGAGCTAGCTAAACCGGGCTAAGCATGCATTTCCTCCCCCACGCTCCAAGGTTGATGTCCCCATCAACGCTTCTTCCGCTTTTGAGGTCGCCCTTCGAACGCTGCAACTGCCTCGGATGCGTTTCCCATTTCTGAGGCACGCACCCAAGATGCCTCCACAAGATGATAGCCCTTCCATTTGACGAGATACTCCGTTTCTCGGTTCTTGAACCTCCTCGACTTAAGTATTGCCTCCACCTCGTACTCGGGTTCATTTTCATGATCCAACAGCATAGGTGGCGGACGCAACACTTGCTGCCGATTCGGACGTGCTTCATCTTTGAAGTAAGGCTTCAAAAGGGAGACATGGAATACTGGGTGCACCTTGCTGTTTGCTGGCAGCTCCAATTCATACACATCCTCATTCATAACCCTCCGAATGCGAAAGGGACCCGCATACGGAGGTACGAACTTCGGACTCATTTCCGGAGGTAGTCGAAAATTCTTGATGTTCAACCAGACCTCTGTGCCTGCCTCAAACTTCACTTCCCTCCGCTTCCGATTCGCCTGCCTTTCATACCGTTTCCTAGCTTTGGCAATGTTGTACTTTGCGAGCTTCAACAAACGCTCGCGTTCTTCCAGTACCGCCGCTACTGCCGGTTCCTCAACGTCCTGGGCGGCCCAACTTGTCGGCACCAGAGGTGCTTTTCCATAGACCAACACAAAAGGGGAAACTCCCGTCGCGGAGTGTTCTGTGTTATTATAACAGAACTCTGCCGCGTCTAAGTGTTCCATCCAGTCTGATTGGTCTGCCGACACGTAATTCCGCAAGAATTGCTTCACTACGGAATTCACTCTTTCCGTTTGGCCGTCCGTCGTAGGTCGGAAGGCGGTGCTCATCTTCAGCCTCGTCCCCATCTTCTTCCAAAGTGCTCTCCAGAATTTACTCGTAAACTTTGGGTCGCGGTCCGAGACAATATCCTTCGGGACTCCATGATGCTTTAAGACGTGGGCGAAGTAAAGTCGCCCTGTCTCCTGCGCAGTTGCCGTCTCCTTGGTGGGGATGAAATGGGCCATTTTACTGAACCTATCTACCACCACCATGATTGCATCGAATCCTTTTGACAGCGGCATAGCAGTCATGAAATCCATCGAGACGCTTTCCCAAGTCCCCTCTGGAATCGGCAAGGGTTGTAACAGCCCCGCTTGCTTTTTATACTCGCTCCGGTTTTGTTGGCATGTGGTGCATGTCTTTACATACTCCTCTGCCTCCTCCCTCAGTTTGGGCCAGAAATACTCTTTCTTCAAGAGTGCCGCAGTGCGCTTGGCTCCACCGTGGCCCGCAAGCGGGCTATCATGGCATTCTCTCAAGAGACTATCCCTGATCCCTCCCTTTGGCACATAGAGACGTTTTTGCTTATACCGGAGCAGTCCGTTTTGCAAGTGGAACTGCGATTTAACCCCCATTCTCAAGTTCTGCATCACGCACTTTGCCAGCTCATCCTTCCGGCAAGCCTTCCGGATCTTCCTTTGGAGCGCCGTCTCGCCCTTGTACACCAACAAGAGCTGCTGCTTTCTACTTAAAGCATCGGCCACCACATTGTCCCGTCCCGGTTTGTACTGGATATCCACGTCGAACACTGCCAAAGTATCTTGCCACCTAAGTTGTTTTGGGGACAACTTGGGCTGCGTGGCAAAATACTTCACCGTGACATTGTCCGTGAACACCTTCACTGGGTTGGAACCAACATAGTGGCGCCAGAGTTCAAGGCAATGTACCACCGCCTTCATCTCTTTTTCGTGCGTCGGCCACCGTCGCTCCACTTCATTCAGTTTCTTACTTTCGTAAGCCACTGGACGTCCATCTTGCATAAGTACACCCCCAATTGCGAAGTCCGATGCATCTGTATGAATCTCAAACGGACGATCGAACTCCGGGATTTTTAAGACTGGAGCTTCCGTCATCCGCTGCTTCAATTCAGCAAAAGCTTGGCCACAAAATGTGTTCCATACCCAGACTTTGGATTTACACAGAAGGTCCGACAGCGGCCCCGCGATCTTGGCGAAATTTCTCACATACTTCCGGTAATAGGAGGCGAGTCCTAGGAAGGATCGCACTCCCGGGACCGAAGTCGGAGGCTCCCAGTCCAAGATCGCCCTCACCTTTCTGTCATCCATTTTGATCCCATCCTGTGTAATCACGTGCCCCAAGAACTCCACTTTTGTGACCCCGAATTCGCACTTTGAAGCTTTGGCATACAGCTTCCCTTCTCGCAATTTTTGGAACACCCTTTTGAGGTGCTCCAGGTGCTCCTCCTTTGTTTTCGAGTACACCAAGATGTCGTCGATGTACACGATCACAAAGTCATCCAACCACTCCTGGAAAAGGCTGTTCATCAGCGTGCTAAATGTCGCTGGTGCATTGGTGAGCCCAAAAGGCATCACCAAGAACTCATATGAACCATACCTTGTCCTGCACGCGGTCTTCTCCTCATCTCCTTCCGCCACCCGAATTTGGTGATAGCCGGAGCGCAAGTCGATCCGGCTGAAATACTTCGCTCCTGCCAACCGATCGAAGAGGTCGTCGATCCTTGGCAAAGGGTACCGGTTTTTGATAGTCACCTTATTCAGAGCCCTGTAATCGACACACATCCGCAGCGTCCCATCCTTCTTGTCTGCAAATAGCACCGGGGCTCCGTAAGGTGACTTACTCGGCCGGATGTACCCCTTTGACATTAGATCTTTGAGCTGAGTCTTCAGCTCGACCAACTCTTTGTGGCTCAACCGGTAGGGCGCCTTGGCAGGCGGTTCCGATCCCGGTATCACCTCAATTTTGTGGTCAACTCCTCTTCGCGGTGGCAAGCCGCTTGGTAAATCCTCCGGCATCACATCCTGGTATTTCTCCAAAATCCCCTTGATCCAATCTGGGCTCGGCTCCCCATCGCCTTCTCCTTTCACTTCTCTAATGTAAAGCAAAAACTGGGACTCGTGTGTCTCCTCCACGGCCCACTCCTTTGCTGATAGAAGGTTTATTCGCCCTCCCACGGATTTGGGCGTTTCCGACACTCGTAAAACCTCGCCACCATTCCCACATGGCAGCGTGACTACTCTCTTGCGGCCATCTATGACCGCTCCGGATTTGCTCAAAAAGGTCATTCCCAAAATGAGATCACTCCATCGATCTCGCAGATAGTGAAGTTCTCACGTCCCTCCCAACTCCCCAGTTGAAGAGGAACATCAAACGCCAACCTTGTCGCCAACTGAGGTTCTCCTTTGGCAGAGCGCACCTCAATAGAGGCCCCCACGTCACTTGTCGGGAGTCCCAACTTTCGCGCCGCCGCCGGCGTCATGAAGGAGTGCGACGCTCCTGTGTCCACCAACAACGACACATTAGTTCCGGATATTATCCCATCCACGAACAATAACTGACTCCCTTTTCGTAAGGCGCCAGTTTCCTGATACAACTCACAAGAAAATTTGCCTACCTTGCAAGTCCTGGCGACCACCGCTTCCACCAAGCGACTGATGGTATCTTTCGACAGCTCCGTGGTCGCCCGAGTCATGTTCAATTGCCGGGGCTTCGTGCACTTCTTGGCCATGTGCCCGGGCTCCCCGCAATTGAAACACACTCCATCAAAGGTCGCCTTCTGTCCGCCATAAGTCGCTCCACCCGCTTTTCCTTTCGAAGCACCGGGTGCCGCCTTGACGTGTGAAGGACCTCCCTTCGATTTCCACGTGCCATTTTCGCCGCGTGGCCTATCCCACTTCTTTTCCGGTCGGGAGGAGTCACCTTCCCGCCGGGTCTTCTTGTGGTTCAGCTCCGTACGGCCTTGTCTCTCACCCCTAGGGACATCCGAGAAACATTCAGCTCTCTCAATTGCCTCGTTCAAAGTCTTGGGTGGCTTCTCCTCCAACTTCCGCCTAGCCCATGGGGCCAGTCCCGCCACAAAGTTGAAGACCATTTCTGGTTCTGCCATGTCCGCGACTTCGAGCAACAGCACATTGAAAGCCTGGACATACCCTCGAATGTCATCTGTTTGCTTCAAATTCCTCATCTTGTCCCGGGCAAGCCAGGATGCGTTGAGGGGCACAAACTGTCTCTTCATCAATTCCTTGAACTCACTCCAGTTCAAGGTTTCCGGGCTTGGGCCTCGGTCGTGAAGGCGTTTCTGCCACCATTGTTGAGCATAGCCCCTCAAATAGGTGGGAGCCACTTCCACCCGATCCTCGTCACTCAACTTGGCCGCCCGGAAGTACTGCTCTAGCTCCAGGAGCCAGGTGTTGAGTGCCTTCCGGTTTCGAACGCCCTCAAAGGTGCCGGGTTCCTTAGGCTTCACCTTAAACTTTGCCTTGGTGGAAGTGGCATTAGCCGCCTTCAACACGTCTTTCAACGTCCCGCCAAACTGCGCCAACAACCCTTCCCAAAAGGCTGCCGGCATGGGAGGCATCTCTTGGTTTGTCGGAGCTCTCAAAGATTCCTCGGGCTCCGACTCCTCGGATTCCTCCCGCTCCTGAGCGGCCTCGTTTTCGGAAACATTAATCGCTTCCTCAAACGGCCGCCTCGGTGACACGTCGCCCCCATCGGGCTCACCGGGATCATCATCTTTTGGGCCGTTCCGCTTTCGCTTCGGCTTGCCCGACCCCATGATGAGGCCAATCCCAAGGACGATCGCGTACTGAACTCTAAGCTCTGATACCAAGTGTCGCACACCTCAGTTCGGTAAACTCCCCTTCAAGTCATAGTTACTCGCTTTGATGCGCGCGCCTGACTCCCAACCTGGCCGCCGGGCCAACTTGGAGTTTCGGCTGCTCACCGGGACATAACGGTCCCCTTCCGCTTCCCTCTAAACCCTCCACCTATTTGGGACTAGGAGAATTCCCTTTGGTAGATGGCAGTCCGGAACAGCTCCCCACTCTTTGGTCGCTTTCCGGCTCGCTCGCTTACTCACTAGTTTTTGGTCACCAACGGGCTTGCACCGTTCTCGGGGTTACTACTCCCTATATATACTTCTGTAGCTGTCCGCGGGGGTTTCATAACCAGCCATGCCATTTTATGGCGAACCACCACGAAAACCCTCGACTCCCGGTGGTGAGTCGCGGTGAGTCTTGGCCCACTCACCGCGGCCCCAATGGACCGTGATGAGTCCCAAGACTCCCCACGACTCCCACCTCGAGGTCTCCACCCCATGGTGAGTCCTATGCCACCCCCACTAAGTCCCACTAAGCTACCACCACCCCTTGTGGAGCCACCTCCACCGCAACCCGGTGTGCGGGGCTCCACCTAGTGAGCGCCTCCGCCTCCTTGAGTGCCTTGGGCACTCAAGGGTGCTTCAGCCCCCCATACCTATCGCTGCCGCTGCCCCCACCACAGGGGCAGCCCCTCATGTGTCCCGACCCCCTGCCCTCAAGGCAAAGGGCCGCGACACAGAAGGTAGGGCCACAGATGGCGTTACAACCAACACGGGCAAAACCACCCTTTCCAATATATTCAGGAAAAGGGGATCCCGATGTACACATTAGCCAATTTGAGCACATGTGTATAGTGAACAATGAGAATGGCGATGATGCCAAGATGAGACTGTTTCCTTGTTCACTTATCAAGAAAGCAAGTGAATGGTATGCAAGATTCCCTGATAATCATTTCCTAACCTGGAATGGCTTGAATACAGCATTTCGAAATAGGTTCAGGACAAGTAAAACTGAGGATGAAGTGTATGGAAGTTTACAACAGCTGAAGCAAAAGAAGCATGAAACTGTTGAAGAGTATATGGAGAAGATGGAATTGATGATGAAAAAGCTGGCTGCAGTACCAGCGCCCGGTTTACAGAAGACTTGGTTTGTGAGTGGACTAAGACCAGAGTTGCAAAAGAAAGTGGATATGTTACCCCATAATACAGTGGAGGAGGCATTTGAAACTGCAAACAGAATTGAGCAATTGGGAATGCTCAGGAGAGAGAAAAAAGAAGATGAGGACTCTGAGGATGAGTGAGATGAAGAAGAAGAGCAAGAACTAAAAGAAAGATTAAGAGAAAGGAGAAGTTGAAGAGGGATAACTATGAAAAAAAATTGGAAGAAATCTTGAAGAAGTATGCCACAGAGGCTGCAACACATTGGCGGAAGGGTGTTTGGTGTGCAAAGTGCCAGAATGAAGGCCATACCACCACAGAATGCCACATGAAGGAGAAACACTGTACTATCTGTAAAATGGATAACCATTCTACTGAGAATTGTTACTACAACAGAAGGACAGCTGCAAGAGAACCTAGGCAAGTAAGGGTGCATCAAGTGCAGCCCCAGCCAAGAAGAAACAATGATCAGGACCACTATGGTAGGTCTGGTGGTTATAACAATGGCATGGAAGGGAGAGGTAATTCAAGAGGGAATTACCAAGGAAATTCCAGAGGCAACTATCAGGGTAATCCAAGGGGGAATTACCAGCCCGGGAATCAGGATTATAGAAATAATCCAAGAACAGACCAAGGGCGAGGACCCAATGGTGAAGAGCTATGTTACTATTGTAATCAGCCAGGACATCGCAAGGCAGCCTGTTCATTCTGGATAAGACACCAGAATGAGATGAGAGCTCCTGTGAATGAGGGCCCAGTGGTGGCAGCTCACATGGTTAGGCCATGTGTTGTACCAGAAGTAAGTACAATGATAGTAACAAGAAGTAAAGCCAAACTAATACCTCCAGTAGAAGAGGAAGAAGATGAGAATGGAAGTGGCAATGATATGCCTGAAGATGAAGAGACTTGGAAAGATGAGAAGGAACTGCACAAGGAAGTGGCAGATACTATAAGGGAAATGCAAAAGAGTACTGATATTCCTGTGGCAGATTCCTCTGATTCGGATGGAGAAAAAGAAGGGAGTGAGGAAGAAAGGAAAAAAGAAGATGCAGACATGCAAAGTAATGAAGAGACTTTGGCTGAAGTAATATGCCAGACCAAAGCAGAAATTACCATTGGACAGCTATTAGCTGTGGCACCTTATTGTAGGCACAGGCTGTATCAAGCAATCAATCGAATTGCCCAAGAGACAAGAAACACAGACCTGAACAGCAAGGTGACCAGTTATAATGTGAAGCCGGAAGGGCGAGAAACAGTCATGGACTTGATGATTCTATGCCAGTAATCCAATTGAGAATTGGAAGCACAGAACTAACTGATGTACTGATAGATGGTGGTTCTAGAGTAAATATCATGACAGACCAATTAAGGAAGAAACTTGGTCTAAGTAACATGAAACCAACCCCATTTACAGTAACAATGGCAGATCAAAGAAGTGTACAGCCATTGGGATTAATAAGAGGAGTTAAGATACAGATACAGAAAATGATCTTTATGATCACAGTAATTGTATTAAAAATGGATGAAGTCATGGAGGCTTACTCCTTATTATTGGGACGTCCGTGGCTGAAACAGGCCAGGGTATTCCATGACTGGAATTCTCAGTTACTAACCGTGCATAATGGGATACACGAGATACAAATTACCACAAAGAAATCTAGTAGATTACCTGCTACAAGAAGACCTCGAGGAGTCACAGAGTATGACTGGAAAGGAGGACTGGATGAAGAGCAGGAAGCTACCCTATTTGCTGCACACCCAGAGTGGGAGCAGGTTGCAGAGATGCGGCTTGAAAGCCTAAGTTGTTTGAGAGGTATCTGCTGTGGTGTAGTGACAGCAACACCAACTGAAGAGGAAACCAGCATTTACCCATCACATTTCTATGAAGAAAGAGAAGGAGAAATAGAAATCCTAGAAGAACCAGCCACTGTGAGCTTACAGGATGAAGTGGTGACTGGTTGGACAATCACAGCTGATAAGCAGGTGAGGGAAGTAAATGTGGGAACTAAAGAGGAACCGAGGATGGTGAAAGTAGGAGCTGATTTGGAGCCGGAATTCTTCGAAGAAGCTAAAAGCTTGTTCATCAAATACAGAGATGTATTTGCTTGGAGCTATGAGGATCTAAAAGGGATACCACCTGAAGTCTGTCAGCATAAGATTGAACTGGAACCAGGGTCAGTACCAATCAAGCAGGCGAGGTATAGAATGAATCCCAACTACGCACAGAAGGTTGGAGAAGAGATAAAGAAGTTGGCTGAGGCTAAGTTTATATACCCAATAGAGTATACAACTTGGTTGTCACCCATTGTTATAGTTCCCAAGAAGAATGGCAAACTAAGAGTATGTGTGAACTATAAGAAGCTGAATGCTTGTACGAAGAAAGATCATTTCCCTTTGCCATTCACAGAAGCAGTATTAGACACTGTGGCAGGCCATGAGATGTACTCATTCATGGATGGCTTCAGTGGTTATAATCAAGTGCAAGTGGCAGAAGAAGACCAAGGGAAAACAGCTTTCATCACAAATTGGGGGGCTTATGCATACAAACTCATGCCCTTTGGACTCTGTAATGCACCAGCGACCTTTCAGAGAGTGATAAGTGAATCTTTTCATGAGTATCTGGATGATTTCATGCAGGTATTCTTGGATGATTTCTTAACCCTGAGTTTTAAAGAAACTCCCTTCTTGGAATAAGTCCCCTATTTGCAGTCTTGCCCTGTGTTCCTCCACATGCACCTGACCTGCTGGCAATCGAAACAATTGCTGGAGGTATAGGGGAGTAATCATCAATTCAACTCCCTTCACCGTTGTTGTTCATGCCCTTGGCTCAAAGTTCTACAAAAATTGTAACATGTACTGTCTATGGTGTAATGTCCAATCTAGGCTTTACAATCCTTGCAATCTCAGCTCCTTCAGTA
The DNA here is from genome assembly GCA_030704615.1 of Takakia lepidozioides. Taxonomy (NCBI): domain Eukaryota; kingdom Viridiplantae; phylum Streptophyta; class Takakiopsida; order Takakiales; family Takakiaceae; genus Takakia; species Takakia lepidozioides. The sequence goes on from CM060733.1 coordinate 76,268,246, forward strand.
ACTGTATCGCCTGTGGGGTAGCAATTGTTTGTTTATGCAGAATTGTGGTGCTCTTCACCCTGATTTCCTCCATTCCTCTCACTCTCTTCATTTTAGACTCACAGAACTGTTTTGGCTGTAACAACTGCAGGAATGCCTGTAGTGCACAAAGCATAAACGTATGGTTGCCGCAGAAAGCTATGGGTAATTTCTTGTAAGCCTGCGGGGCTTGCAAGCATCGCTCAAGAGAAAAGCTCCGCTCTGTCCTTTCGTGTCTATGCCACTGCGTAAGTAATATTGCGAGCGTATAGTCTGTTAGTTCCTCCATAGTTTCCAAGCTATAGCATTGATGGTCTGTCCCGTCGAGACGCCCATTACTCAGAACGACGCCGCCTCTTGCGCTTAATTTCCCTCCATTTTCTTGATCCTTTCTCTGGTTTTCTATTGGCTGTATCCGCTGTGACTGGATTTTAGATTTTATTTTCTTTAGTGGACTTTCTCTGTTGGATAGTCCACTAGGATCACACATGTGACAAGAATTCCGCTTTTCTGTACTTGCCGTTCGTTCCGTTTCCTTTTTTCCGTATTCATTAATGGGCCCGCCTTTCATCCCTTTTGACGGCCGTTCTTGTCCTCTTTCTTTTTGACACCTGTTCTTGCACTTCCTTCTCGGCTGTGTGTCGCGCCCTGACCTCCACGTGTCTATTTTTAAAGTAATTTCCGTTTTCTCTTCCGTCAGCCATTTTCCTGAAGTTATTATGCGTCCACTTGTCACTGATTCTATGGATCGTGTAACTTTAGTAGGCTGTGTTGAGCTGTGACAGGCTGTGTCATACTGTGTTACGCTGTGATAGGCTGTGATGCACTGTGGTAAGCTGTGATAGGCTGTGACACGCTGTGGTAGGTTGTGATAGGCTGTGTTGCGCCGTGCTGGGCTGTGATAGGCTGTGTCACGTTGTGATGGGCTGTGATAGGCTATGTCACGTCGTGATGGGCTGTGATAGGCTGTGTCACGTCGTGATGGGCTGTGATAGGCTGTGTCACGTTTGTTTTGCCCGCCCTGGTCATATATGCTGGGCCTAGCGACAAGTGCTCCATACTCCGTTCGTAACACTGGTGCAGCCCGTGACTGCTCTTGCGGTTCAACATGCAAATCATGCTGCAAGGGTTTGTCATGGATACCACTGTACCCCTTCAACTTATTGGCATTGACTCTTCCCAGCATTTCTTTGTTAATGGTTTGTAACATGGCGGTGTTGTTATCATACATCTTTTGTATGACATAAGGTCCTTTCCATGGTGATTTAAGCTTAGAAGCTTGAATCTTTCCTTTCTTCTGCAACCATAGAACCAAATCCCCCGTCTTAAAAGTCTTTAACTTGCCTTCATCAAACTGTTCCTTTCGCTTCATCTGAATTCTGGTCATATTATCAGCTGCATCAGCACGTACTTCTTCCACATGGTATAATTCATGTTTCCTGACCTTGATGGAGTCTTGCAATTCCATTCTCTTTCCCCACTCCGTTCTCATGGTAGGTAACAGGAATTCCACTGGAAGTAAGGCTTCCATACCATAAACTAATTGGAATGGTGTATACTTAGTGGTGACTTTATATGAAGTCATGTATGACCACAAAGCTGTCAGCAGCTTTGTATCCCAATCCGTTCTGTTTGCATTGACTATCTTAGCCAAGATAGTACATAGTATTTTGTTGGTAGCCTCTGCCTGCCCATTACCCTGTGGGTAATATGTTGTACTCTTTCTATGCACAATCATAAACTCTTTAGTCAACAACTCAATGGTCTCATTCATGAAGTGACTTCCCTGATCACTGATAAATTCTAAGGGACAGCCAAATCGTGTAAGTATGTTCTCGTACAGGAACCTTGCTGTGGACTTGGCTGTGTTGTCCCTCAAAGCTTTAGCTTCCACCCACTTTGTAGTATAATCAGTGGCTGTAATTATGTACCTGTTTCGTGTATTCTTGGATGGTGGGTTAATTGGTCCAACAAAGTCTAGTCCCCATTTCTGAAATGGTTCCATAGGCATTGTAGGATGCAAGGCCATCCTTCCAGATCTCTGCAAAGGTCCTAGCCTCTGACATTCATCACACTTCTGACAATACTCGTGTACATCTTTGAACAAAGTAGGCCACCAGTATCCTGCGAGTAGTATCTTTCTACTGGTAGTCTCTTCTCCAAAATGACCTCCAGCCACTCCTTTATGAACTTCCGCCAAAACTTTATTTACTTCATGGTGGTACAAGCATCGTTTTAGTACTCCATCAGGTCCTAACTTATACATTCTGTTTCCTACCATAGTATAAGGTAAAGCTTTGATAGCGATTCTCTTCCTCTGCTCCTTACCATAACTAGGTGGGCACTGACCATGAGCAAGGTAGTATCTGATTGGCCACTGCCAATCTAACCAATCATCTGCACTTCCCTGCACCTCCACTGCAAAGAGACTCGCATCTGGTAATTGATCATCTTTTCCTGTGGCTGGTTCTCCTGTTGACAATCGTGACAAATGATCCGCCACAAGATGCAGTCTCCCAGGCTTGTAAACAACCTCGAACTCAAACTCGTGCAAGATTATCAACCATCTTGCTATTCTTCCGCTTACCAAAGGTTTGTTTACCAGGTATATCAGAGCCTGGTGATCCACATAGAACATAAACTTCTTGCCCAACAGGTAATGCCTGAATTTCTTCACTGCATAGATCATTGCCAATGCTTCTCTTTCCGTTGTGCTATAGTTCCTTTCAGCACTGTTCATCAACCGGCTAGCATAGTACACAAGTGAATCTATATTCCCTGTAACATTCTGGGCTAACACCGCTCCCAACGCTTCTCCTGATGCATCGCAGTGAACATGGAATACTACATGCCAGTGAGGGTTAATCAGCACAGGTGTAGTTGTTACTGACAGTGTAAGTTCCTCAAAAACAACTGCAATGGAAGAGCAAGGCTCTTCACACAGTGAGGGTGGACTAGCAGGGCATCCCGAGACTAAGAGGCAGAGACGGGGAAAGACTGTAGTGGCGGATCCACTGGCTTCACGGATTCCGCATGATAATGTTTCCCAAGCTCATGTGCAGGAAGGGGCACAGCAACACAGAGAAATGTTATTACTGGAAGCAGGACCTTCCAAGAGGGAGGAGGAAGTTACTTCTGTATCACAACCATCACAGCCAGCTGATCGACTTGTCACAAGGTCACAAGTTGTCCATGCAGCTCAACCAGAAATAATTGATTTGGAAAGAGAAGGGTTAGATATTCCAACTACAGAACAGATAGTGACAGAAATGGAGAAGGGGGACCTTCTCTATGAATATTCTGGTCTGGTCAAGGAGACAGAGATTCCAGAGGTGCAACAGTTGCCCAAGGGAAATCCTGAGGTGCATATAATACACACACCTGTGTCGGAGGTACCACAGGCGGAAGGTCATGACACTGTAGCACCGGTGATAGATGAAGTAGTTCAGGAAGAAAATCCGGTGGGACAATGGCCTGAATGGTTCGTGAGACATCACACTGTTGAAGATCAGGAGGAACAGCAGCAACCTCACCATGATGACCCTCAACAGGCAATGCTGATGAGTTCCATAGGCATGACACTTAATTTGTTGGGGACTTATGTCAAATCCCATGTTCCAATTACCCAATTGACAGCCTTGAGAGAGGAACTCAGGAAGGAGTTTGAGGCTGGACTAGCCACTGAGTGTGCAAACAAGGTCGATGAAGAGGTCACTCTCAAGATGCAGCAGGACTTGGGAAATACAGAAGTGGCTTTGCAATTGGCCAAGGAACAATTGATTGAGGCAGGCCTCGCGCAAGACCAGTTACACGAAGCACATAAGCAACAGCTATACCAAATGCAGGTGCAGCATGAAAGCAAGTTGCAAGAAGTGAATGCACTACATACGGAGTTGCAGACAGTGCATGACAGGATGGCGATACAATGTGCTACATTCACAACTATGCTTGACCAATCTACAAAAGAAATAAACAGTCAAGCGGAAAAATGTACGAAGGCAAAAGAAGAGAATGTTGAGCAAATGAAGCTCATTGTCGATATGAAGAATACAATCTGTCGCAATGAAGATACTTTCAAGCAATACAAGCAGATTGAAGCTGATCAAGAGAAGCACATCGTGGAGTTGCAACAAACCATCATGGCCAATAGAAATGAAATCGCGGTCAATAACAAGGCTTGGAAGGAAGCCAATAATCTACTTGCTGCTTATGTGCAATTGGTTGAACCTCAGGCGAAGCGCATGGAGGCTTTACAACAGCAGTTGGAATTGTACAAGCTAAGAGAGGAGCAAACTCTCAGGGGAACCACAAGCAACTTGGTGGATAACAGCCTTATGCAGGTCTGGTTAGCACAAGGGCCAGTAGAGGGCAAAGAACCACGAAAGCTCACCCAAAGCGAGATGAATGAGCTTAGGCTGCAGGTGCAGAACATTGCCACAACTACTATAGACAATGTCTATAGTAGGATAGCAGAGTTACAAGAGGATGTAGACGGACTGCAGACTCAAGTGGAAGACCTCACTTCAAACATCGACAAAAGAGTCTATATCCCTCAGGAATAGCTAATGGCTTCTTATTTACAAGCCATAACTTTGGCTTTTCAGTCTTCACAGGAGGTGCAGGAGATGCCAATGATACAAGAGCCAGTACCACCACCACCACAACAAGTCACTGTACCAGTAGCTGAACCTGTGGTTACTACAACCACACCACAGCCACCACAGCCACCACAGCCGGAGGTATGGGGCAATGCCGCTTTTAACCCACCTAAAACTCCAGCTGCAAGGGAGTACAGTAGGGCTATGATTATGCCCTTCAACCAAATTCCCATCATGTTGGATTTGGCTTGGAAAGAATTTAGTCCTCCGCAGTCATTCGCACATTACTACCAAATCATGCGTATTTGGCTGCCAGTGGCAACTAGGACTAAAGTTCTTCCAAACAATCGACATATTGAAGATCATCACTTTGCACAATACTGGCACGAGGCAGGTACCATGTTGAGGGAATTGATTGCTTTCCAGGTTGTACATGGACTCATTTACACCAAGACTAAGGAGGTAGCAAGTATTGTCATGGGATGTATACTACGCTGCTTGTTTTCTGGTACGTTACCACATTGAGCAACAAAAGATGCAAACACGCTTTCTGAGTTATTCCAGTGGAGATCATTGGGTATTACCTTCGGTGCCACCTCATATGTACCTATATGACCCAAAAGTTATGATGCAAAAGGATTCTCAAATTTGTTCATGGTTTCAAGCGGCCTGGAACCATTTGTCAACACAGAAATTTGGCATTGATGACATTTTCTATAAGGGACATGTGGCATGGAAATACTTGCACGCTGCACCAGTAATTGGTACCCCACTCACCTGGACAGACAAGGAGCTCAGTGTCTACACCAATTTTGCTGTTCAGCGGTTACACCAAGTTGTAGAATACAAACTTCCAGACATGGTAGGACAGCATTGTATGCCCCAGATGATTCCACAAAAAGTTCAAAAATTAAAACACCTGAGAGGCGATGAGGATTCTGATACAACTGTTTCTTCACCGAATTCTTTTGACATGGGAGAAGACTATGCAGTTCAGATGGCAGAGAAGAAGCGACGGGGGTCTCCTATGCCGGAAAGGTTACCTCGATATCAGCCTCCAGAGGGCCTCACTTATCCAGGTAGTGATCAACCATCTCCGTCAACCAGAGCCAGACCTCGGGCTCGTACACACAGTCCGCCACGAAACTCTCAACGTCAAAAAGGTGCTCACTCACAAAGGTTTGCTAGTCGAAATCAGTAAACCGTGAGGACACGGCTTTTTGAGGGGGGAAGGGGTAATGTTAGAGGACTGTCGGGGACTTAGACACTTATACGGGATCTGTAGGGTACCCTTAATTTTTGCACAGACTGAGACCAACAGGAGCCTTAGGGGTGACAGCAGCGCACTGTAGAGGGGGGTTACACAGCCCGTCACAGTCGTCACAGTCGTCACAGCCGACACAGCCAACACAGCCCGTCACAGTCGTCACAGCCGACACAGCCAACACAGCCCGGCACAGCCACACAGCCAGTCACAGCCCGACACAGCCAAACACAGTCGCACAGCCAGTCACAGCCCGTCACAGTTTCACACAGCCAGTCACAGCTTGACACAGCTGTCACGATCATAGGGAACGAAGAGTAGGACAGGGAACGACTGTGGGGAACAACACCTGCGAAGGGAACATGTTAGTTCACAGACGACGGTTAGTGAGGAAAACGGTTAGAACCACGGATAGGAAGATAAAGGGAGAAACGGGGAATTGAGGGATATCATTCGGAGGAGGACTTCTTGGTCATGGAGGAGAGGGGATCGGGCAGAGATGAAGAACGGAAGTGAAGATAGAGAGATGATGAGTAGATGCTTGATATATGTAAGGCTGTAATGATATTGTAGAGCAGATTAGAGACACAATGGCTTCGGCCTGATACCTGATAAATCATAATCGGATACTTTTACGATACAATCATACTGTGTAGAGAGATCTGAGTGAAGCTGTGGAATGAATGGATGAGTTGATGGAATCCAATAGATTGATAAAGCAAACTGATACTTAATTATCAATGGTAAGATAGCTAACATGAATACCAAAAGGGAAACAAATAGGAAACACCCCCATGATACACTAGCTGTAGGTCATGACTGATTGTTCTGCGCGGGCTGAGTACTTAGAGATTTCCAACTCTTCTATCTTGGAGTTTCCGCCTCGAATAGCGAAGGGATGGGTGAGTAGAAGCCGCGCGACAGCAGCCGACCTCGACATTCATGAACGAAATTTGAGGACTCTTGCAGAGAAGGAGCCTCCCGCTCAAGATACCCCGGGTAGAGGTAGAAAGGCAAAGGGAAAAGATGTTGTTGGTGTTGTGGGGAAAGGAAGGGGTAGAGGGAAGGTGGCACAAGTGCAGGGAAGTGTTGCAGATATTGGCCCAATGGTGCATGTCCAGCAGACTCCACCGCATGGTAGGGGATCCGTGAGAAAGAACAAGGGGGTGGTTGATCCCAAAGACCCGTACCATGCAGTGGAACATCCGACGAGGGTCATTCGCCCTACCAGGTTGGAGATGGCCAACGTCGGATTCCTTGCCATGATGGAGTCCAAGAAATCTGATTACAAGGGCGAGCCATCACCAGTGTGGGAGAGGATTGTAGAGTTCCTCGGCACGGTGCGTGTTCTCTTTTGCTTCTTCTCTGCAGTGGGCATGGATCATTTCAATCCTCTTGAGTATTCCATTGTAATTTTGTTTGCAGGCTAAAATGACCAAATCCTGGGTGAACGGGAGGGAGAAGCAATATGCAGCCGAACTCATAATCTTGGACATCCCTGATGGTTGGCAGTCCCGGATGTCCCTCCATCCGGTGCTTGTCCGGGTTGGAATGCTTTTGATGAGCGCTACTGGTGGTGGGTTTTCTCCTTTTGCAATTTTTTCCTGTCCGATGCAGGTGTTTTGGTGCTCATACAGTCCGCCGACGTTCGCTGTCGCCGTGCACTTGCCAGCTATTTGAAAGCCTCGGGCATGAGAGTCCTGAAGACATGGAATTGTGTGAACAGCATGTACTTTACGAAGGGGGATCGTCCGGGAGAGATGGTAAATTTGCCTTCTTCTTCCTCTTCTTGGTGGTTCTCGGATGGAGTTGTGTAGGTCGCTCGAACTCATATGTAGGGGCCTGATTTGTGAAGCTTCTTAGTTCCTTCTAGATGTGTTGTTCGCAGACTCGTTTGTTTGAAGTTGTTTGTCTCGTCCAAGTGCATCCACCAACGACTCTGGCCGGCATTTCGGAGTTCGCCATCACTCATGGGGGCAAGTTCATAGACGACAGGACAGATCCTCCCACAGATGACATGCACCACAACTACGTCGACAGCAACGTCTGCTTGCGAAG